>JAUTXW010004821.1:0-600000 GCA_030620095.1 Kuschelorhynchus macadamiae
TTTTCGCCAAGATTTAAATGTCGTTTGAGTACGCTTCTGACAAATAAAGAATAAAATTATATCACATTTATTATTAATAGCATCATTTATAAAACTGTGTTAACTCCCAGAAAAAATTGGAAGTAACTTAAAATCTCAAAATACCTCTGGGGTCTAAGTTGAATTCTTAAATTTTTAGGAAGTCAACGTGTCAACATGGAGAATGATAGACCCTGGGGATCAATTTAATATTTAAAAGGATTTACTTAAATCGGTTATTACTTAATATAGTTATTAATTATTTGTAAATGTTGAACTAACCTAATTTTAGTTTTTTTTTGTAAAGCAGCTATCCTTATTGTTCCGTACTTAGCTCTATAATTACCTTTAATATATTAATTTGTTGCCATTTAGAAAACTTTTTAATAACCTAATCAGTTGATATTAGACTATCTATTAACTATGCAAACTTAGCATAATATATTATCTATGTGAACCAGCATAATTAAACGTAGGTGAAATATTAAATCAGATTTTAATTTTATTTATATCAAACCGATTTGTCAGTTTAGGAAATTTTATTTTTACCTGAAATTGGAAGCCCCGTACGCATTACAATAAATCACTTTTAAGGTTTTTATTAAAACATTGTTAATGTGTGTTTGTTCTAAAATGCATATGGGCAGACAAGTTTGCAACAAAATCTCGTCGCGAGTGTGTAAGCACTTAAGAATGCCGCAAGTCAAATACATTCATTGTATTTAAATAAAACGAAATAAAGTCATTTACATGCTAAATTAATATAGACAATAACGGCCTAAAAATTGTTAGTCTAACTAAAAGTATTAAATGACATATATTGCTGGTCTAAGTAAAGAAAATAAAAAGCTTTTAAAAATCTAGACGTCATCCCTTGCGTAAAAAATAGCTAATTCTTTAAAAGTGGGCTCTATATGCATTAACATCGCTGAGATACATGATAGTATTCGGGCTTTGAAAACTACAAATGACCATGAGAAACCATGTTATATTATTACAGGCTTTTGAAATGAAAACTCTGATTATAAAGTGGAGGACGCTACTGAATTTATTCAAGCAGGGATAAGAGATATCAGAATGTTTCTTGGACTACTGTTAACTGTACGAGATACAAAAAAAGAGTCTTCAACTGAAAAACTTGTTAAGATTTCTGCTGGTTACCTTTTAAGACTATCACACATTTTCAAAAATTATGAAAAAGTAGGAATATAGACATAACCTCTATTTTTTAAAAGAAACAAACAAACTGGGTATAGACCCAAAATATTGTTTCATAAAATGGGTGTGTAATAGCTATATATAAATATATCACTTTTATCTCCAAAGATAACTGAGTCCTCAACTAGCAGGCCTTTTTAGATATTTTTTTTTAGTTTCATGTATTAATTTATTAAAGCGTAGAAGTTTCCATTCTCCTTATATGAATTACACATTTAAAAGAAATCTAATTAATCTTCTTACCATATTTTCATTTAAAACAAGGATCTTTTTTGTATTCTGAAAAGATTTAATGATACGGGTGTAGTCAAAAACTTTAACGTATAAAAAAACAAATCAATTTAAAAGTCAACAATGAAAACTCTTAAAAATTAAAATTAAACATGGGTACTAGTAGGACCCCGAAAAATTGGATAACAACTCGAAAATGATATATGGAGTAACGAGTAACTAAACTTTCCATAACAACTGAACACAGGAACCATACCTTTTACGAGTTTTAAAATTTGTTATCTAAGTGCTCAAAGTGAAATTGCACGTTGGCACAATAGTTCAAAAAATTAGAAAAACACTAATAGACCGCGCAATAGGTATGATACAAGCAGGAATGTGACAAAGCGCTGTAGCAGAGCTGTTTAGCACTTGCTAAAGCATTTTTAAAAGGGTATGAAACAGGTTTACAACCAATGGAAAATAATATTGTACCCACAGGGGAGGCCAATGAAAAACAATATTACCACGAAGTAATAAATGTTTGACTACTTTTGCCAAAAGAAATTGGTTTTTCTTGTCCAATTCTTTAAGAAACTTTTTACAAATAGGCCGTGATGTTGCAGTTTCCACAAAAATCGTTAAAAAAGATTACATGCCAGCAAGACACAGTCGTGTCCCCTAGCCAGACATCCAGTTGTTAAAAGAACACAGGCTTGCCTGGGAGCAAGATCATTGGGGGCAACAATGAAACAAATGTTTTTTATATTAATATTAATATTAATAACTCTACGTTTGCTCGTTCATTTGTTATATATGTGAAATAGAAGCCACCGTTGAAACTGAAAAAATCGAGTGGTAGATTCGGTTATTATACCAGATGCTCGCGAGAAGTTACTAAAAAGGTATGATGGTGCAGCAGTAAAAATACCCTTTCTAAAATGGCTCTATATGAATTAATATCACTTAGGGAGACAATTTCAGATATTTGAGCTTTGAAAACTACAGATCACTTCGAGAAACCATGTTATATTATTATAGGTTTTTGAAATGAAAACTCTGATAATAAAGAAGAGGACGATACTGAATTTATTGATGCAGGGATAAGTGATTTCAGAATACTTCTGAATTCAGATGTATATCAATTACACACACACACACACACACACACGCACACACACACACATTACATGCCAGCAAGACACAATCGTGTCCCCCAACCAGACATCCAGTTATTAAGAGAACACCGAGTTGCTAGGCTTGCCTGGGCGCAAGACCATGAAACAATTGTTTTTTTGCAGACAAATCAGTAAACAAAATATCGTTTGTGGGAGGTTCTTACACAATATATGCAGCAATTAACGTAAATTTCAACAGCCCGCTTGTAAGTATTATATATCAAATAGCTAATTCTGAACGCTATGTAAAATACTCCGGAAATAGTTAACCAAACTGGGGCTCAAAATATCGTGTACGTAGACAAGATTGTGAACAGTTTTTGTGAAACTGAAAATATATAAGAACGCAATGGCCGGCACGTTCACTCGATTGTAATCCAATGGAACACGCTTGCGATAAACTGCAGACTTATTAATTCCAGACCCATTGTTCCCGAAAACTTGCAACAATTAGAAGTTGCCTTATTAGAGGCATGGGAAAATTTAGACAAGGGCTTCTCTACGGTAAGGGGGTAGAGAGGGTACTTACCCCCAGACCTTAGAGATGTCAAAAATGTATTATTAAAAATAGGAATAAAAACATAAGACACTTGAGACCTTACCTTAATTAAATTTTTTTTTACTTCAAATTTTGCCTTCCACCCAAAAAAAGAAACATTCTAAATACGCCACTGTCGTTAGAGCTTAACCTAAACTAATTAGGTACACATATTTTCAAAAAAAAATTACTCAATCTCAGGGTATTTACGAAGCGACGTCACTAAATGTAGATAAACATTTTTTAGCTACTCTAATAGAAAGAATGCCACGCAGATTTCGAGTAGTTATCCAATCTCGCGGAGGGGGGGGGTGCTTACTAGATATTAGAAGCAAGCAAATCGTTTCTTATTGTACTAGTACACATCTTTTATTTTAATGTAAGTTTTGATTTGATTCATTGATTTTTTTATTTTATCTACAAAATACAAACATAAGACACAAATCCTTATTTTAAGTGAAAACATGGTGAAGTCACTATATTTGGAAAAAATTAAATAACTGCCACAGAAATAAAAATAAAAAACAAAAATGTGTCTACACGTAACCTATCAATAGGCCTTTCTAAACACACTATCGAATATTTTTACTAGCTGCCAGCTTCCTCTGTACCACTCTTTAAAAAAACGGTTCAAACATGCACTCCTACTTTACCCTATATAATTGACAGAAGAAGATTTTAAGCTTCTACAAGACGCGTTATTGAAACTAAAAAGTTACTCAATTCACCTAAAAAAGATATATCTAAAAAAGCCCGTTAGTTAAGCGGAGATCCTAATATATATATATATATATATATATATATATATATATATATATATATATATATATATATATATATATATATATATATATATATATATATATATATATATATATATATATATATATATATATATATATATATATATATATATATATATATATATATATATATATATATATATATATATATATATATATATATATATATATATATATATATATATATATATATATATATATATATATATATATATATATATATATATATATATATATATATATATACAGGGTGTCCCGGATAAGAATGAACTCTACAGGAATCTCGTAAACTAGCAGAGATGCAGAGATGTTTAAATTAGAAAAAAGTTGCGCTCCACTGAACTCTGCAAGATGACATTTTCATATTTGGACTTCAGAAGAAATTAAGAAAAAACCGAAAACTCGCGATTTCGTTTTTTTTTTCTGGTTCTATTTTCAAAAATATTGGAAAACAAATTTTACATTTTCATTGCCACTTTTTCTCCTCTACAAGATGGCATCATTGGATTTCGAATCCGACGTTTCGTTTCTTCACAACCACCATCAACTTTATTTTTTTAAATTGTCGAAAAAAATTGTATTGTATTGTATATCGCACTTTGCATTTATTCGACGTTTAGGACTCAAAAAACCATCATCAGTGATATTCGATGATGATTCCGCAAAAACGAAACGCCGGAACAAAAATCTGATTAGTTTATCTTGTCGAGAAGAAAAAGTTGCTATGGTAACGCAAAATTTATTTTGATCTAGCTCTTACCGTAGACTTGATGAACAATTCTTTTATTTGTGTTGGTATCAGCTGTGATAAAAGTATTTAAAGCGATAATATGAATAAAATTGTCGAGAAGAAAAAGTTAAAAGCTATCGAAACAAGAAATTTATTTTTATCTATCTGTTTGTTTGTTCAATTAATAACAATAAATATTTGGTTTGCTCCAGTATGTACAAAATAATTTCCAATTATTCAGGCGGCTTTGAATTTCAACAATATTTGCAATTGTTTGGCTTGGTTACTATGAATACCTTGGCTATCTGTCACTTTTGCATTTCTTGTTAGTATTTAAGTACTTATTTTTTTTTAAATATTGTATTGTAAAAATTTCACATTATTCCAATAAAGTTAAATTTGATATGATTACATGTTACAATGAAAGTCATCAAAATTGCGCGCAAGCAGAAATGCGTTATCTTCAAAAATACCCCGAACGACGTCAACCAGGCCGATCCATTTTCAAAAGGTTAGTGAAGTAGTTAACATAGGGGAGCGCCTCCTCCTCCTCTTCCTCTCTCTCATGTCCCTCATTCTTATCTTCCTCCCCTTTTATTCTCATTCGCATCATATTTTTAATTTTTTCTCTTTGTCCTCCCACATTTGATTTTGCATTCTTAAGTCTTATAAATAGGTGCATCAAGATCATTTTAGTATGCTAAGGTACGAGTGACTTAAAAGAAAAAAAAATCTGTTGAATAAATCTATTAATAATTAATTAAAATAAAATGAGTGAATCAGTTGGAGAAAGAAATCGATCCATTCCGCTTCAGACAATTAGCCTCGAAGAAATTATACCGGGAGTTCGAGAAGAAACTATACCATTAGTTCGAGAAGAAGAAAATGGGATTGTTTTAAAAAATTTGAACCAAACTGAGAGTGAAGAGAAAAAAGTGTTCTGTGCTATTTGTTTTGAAATAATCGAATATTATGATTCATGTAGACCAAATACATGTTCCCACATTTTTTGTTTAAAATGTATTTTAAGATGGAATGATGAAAATTGTTGTTCTATAATGGTAAACAATTGTCCTGTATGTCGCACTAGATATTACTATTTGGTACAAATCTTCAAAGATGTAATTAGACATCATTTTGTTGTAGTTTTAAAAAGAGGATAATATTTTTCATAATTTGTGTTTGTGAAAACTCTGGTCAAATAAATTTGTAAAAAGTAAATGTAAATATATATATAATAATTGACACACAGTTTTTCTTTTTCCTTTTCCTATATTGAAACGATAATATTCTTTAAGTGTTTTAATACATACTAATTTGTTATGGTTTAACATTTTAAAATAAACAGTGGAAATTAAAAGTTATTATTTTTTAATTATAGTAATAATAATATATTAATATATTTTTTTTCTTTTCTTATATTGAAACAACAATGTTCTAACAAGTTTTTTAATACATACTAATTTTCACATTACATAACAAAACAATTGTTATGGTTTAACATTTTTAAAATAAACAGTTGAAATTAAAAGTTATTATTTTTTAATTATACTAATAATATTAATATAATTTGCATCAAGTAAGAGAAAACTCAATTGAATACAGAAACAAGCGTTAACAAAATTTTATGCTAATACATGAGCGCTTATAGTGGCAGTTGACATAATCTACACATTATTTTTACATATGATTAGCTATTTCATTTTTCGTTGTTGTTGCAATAAAAAAAATACAGTGTCAAATGTTAGAATAAAAAGAAGTATTTTGCATATAGCACTGAAAATATATAACCGTTTATAGTAAGAGTTGACATTTTTTAAAATTAATATTGTTGACGTATTCTACTTATTATCTTTAAAATTTATGTTTAAAATTAATATTTTTGACATAATCTACCCATTACGTTTATAACATATATTTAAAATTAATATTGTTAAAATAATCTACCCAACACCTCTACAAACTATGTTTAATATTAATATTTAACAACATAATCTTCCATCTCTTTTTTTTTCATTTTTATTGCAGTAAAAGCAAGCATGTTCAAGAATTACTAGAAAAAGATGTATCCTACAAATATCACAATGTAAATCAGAAGCACTGACAACATAAGCTCTTTTGTAGTGGCAGCTCACATGATCGGACTCCCCTCTCCATAAATATCTCATGTGAATTGCACTACAAGGAAGGCAAATAGCAAATGTTCCTAGTCTTCGACTTTCAATTTTAGTGTAGTTTTGTATAACACATACATCTTTTTCTTCAAAATTATTAAATAATTCATTAGCCCTAAACTTGCTTACTTTTACGTCACCTCCTCCTTTTCTTCCTCCTCCTCTTCTTCCTCCCCTCCTCTTCCTCCTCCTCCTCTTCTTCCTCCTCCTCAATATAATTAATGTCGATGTTGAACAAGAATGATCTTCTAACAAGCCTAGATGATTTGTCCAAAAATGAATGTTTATAACTGATGGAATCGCCTTCCAAGTTAATAAAAATTTCTTCTCTTTCTTCAATTTGAGCGGCGATCTCCACATTATTTTCTTCATTTTGGGCAGCGTTTCTAATCATATTTTCTCCCATCGTTAGGAACTTTAGATTTAGATAGATAGAATTCCCGCTCCTCCAACCCCCCATAAGGGGGTGTCATCCCCCACCCTCACCCCATCTTCTTTCTCTCCCTTCTTTCTCCTTTATTCTTTTTCTCCTTTTTCCTTCCTTCTCCTTTTTCCTTCCTTCTCCTTTTTCCTTCCTACTCCTTTTTTTCCTTTCTTCTTTTTTAACCTAACCTAACCTAACCTAAGACCCCCTTAACCCCCCACCCTCACCCCATCTTCTTTCTCTCTCTTCCTTCTTTTTCCTTTTTTCTTTTTCTCCTTTTTCCTTCCTCCTCCTTTTTTTTCTTTCTTCTTTTTTCTACCTAACCTAACCTAACCTAACCTAACCTAACTTAACCTAACCTAACTTAACCTGAAAAGGGTAGCCGGTAATTGGGGAGCCGGGATTTGGGTCTCGGGACTTCAGGGGTCCGGGGGGAGGGGGCAGGAGAGGAAGGAAGGTCGTTGCTCGTCTTAGGAAAGTGGTTGTATAATTGTCGTTCAACTTTAAGTAGGACATATGTGATCAACTTTTTCATATAAAATCGCCTCAGCGAAGAGACGAATTCAATTGATTTTTGCATTCGCACTGTGCAGGGCTCGCGAGTTTTCTGGTGTTTTCATTGTGTCTATTTGGTAATTTTTTAATTTTTATTTATATTTCTAACATTTTTAATTGGCAAAATTTAATTCTTTTATATTGGTGACATTTTTATTTATATTTGTGACACTTTTATTTGGTATTTTATTTATTACGATTTTTTTCATAATGGACAATTTTTTGGCATCGAGTAGCAAAATTATTGACAATGACTTCCACTTATTGTACATGTACTTAAATGCAAAATTTTGCAAACCAACAAAATAATGAAACAGACGTATTTACAACTAGTCAACAACAAACTATTCAGGACTTGAATGAAATTATTTACAATAGCCAAGTTCAGAATAATGCCAACAAACAGAACAACGAAAAATATTTATTTACAGCTACACAACAACAAACTCTTGACGATCTTAAAGACATTATTGACAGCAAAACGGACTTAATTACAACAAAAACTAAACAAACTCTTGAAGAACTGAATGACATTGACGAAAATCAAAATTCTAGCTATGAGGATATTGTTTGTTTTCAAAAATCTAATCCAAATTATTTAACTTACTTTAATTTAATTTACTCTCCCTTTTTGTTTAGTGAAAATTCTGATTAGGAAGAAGAACAAATTGATCAAAATTTAAGTTCGGCTATATCTCCTATTAATTCACCATATGATATTGTAAATTCTGATTCGCAAGAAAAACAAATTGAAGCAAATTTAACTTCGGATACTTCTCTTAATAATTCACCAGTTGAACAAAATTCAATTTCGAAACCAACATTTATTATTAAAAAAAAGTTTAAAATTAATAAAAAAAATAAAAAACAAGTAGCAAACCTTAAGTGTCTGGGTTTCGCTATTCAAAATTTAACTGATTTGATCACAATTAAACAGGGAGACGCAAGTACGGTGAATTATGTTAAACAGGCCTTTGACAAATTAGTTGACTCATTTGAAGAAATGGATTCATAAAGTCAATTAATTTCTATTGCTTTTTTCAAAATTTCACTATAACTAAATAAAAATGCACAATATTAATTTTATTATTATTATCCAGAGAACTTCAAAAATGCAATTGCTTTTTTCAAAATTTGACTATAACTAAATAAAAATGCACAATATTAATTTTATTATTATCATCTAGAAAACTTCGAAAATGCATAAGTGTGTAACATGTAATAAAGTCTCTACTAGAAAGGATAATTTATTGCGACATATTAAAAAACATGTTTGCGGAAATTCCACAACACTCACTAGTTGGTTGAAACAACCAAAGCTTGTTAAAGGTAGGAACATTTTATTTTTCATGTTTTATTTTGTAAAATATTTTTTCTTAATTTATAGATTATACAAATGTTGTAAAGAATGCAAGAAAAATATAAACCAAAGTCTATGGGGTGGACATCTTCGATCTAGTGTGCACAAGAACAATTCCAAAATAGGCTTGTAGGAAGGTATTGAAATTATCAAGTCAGCATTCAGGGAACGAATAATATCTTATAGGATTTCCTCACCCCAAAACTTCATAAATGTGAAAGAATATTTTCAACATTTGGAATACAAAATTGTACATCTAATAGATCAAGAACTGCAGAAACATAAATGTATCAAGCTAAATATGGAACTCTTCGGTTTCTATTTTAACCCCAGCAGCGACAGCTATGATGTCAAATCTTTTAATGCGCCGTTCTAAGTCATTTGCCAGGGATATCAGACAAAAGAACTTTTAGAGCAAATCTGCACCATTATTGACCAGAAAGCTGACGAATTTGCAGAAAGAGATTCAGGTAAAGAATTTATTTTCTATTTTACAATGGCAACAAAAAAAAGTAATTTTTTAATTTTTACGTTGCAGGATGGGCTTTGATGAATTTACTTCATTTGGAAATTAATGTTAACAAGCACAATCCGCTGAGAGCCTCATCTTTTATCGAACTTCCTCAAGAGATCAAGAGACGTCAAGCTGTGATCAACATTCATATGATAATATTTTGAAATTTCTAAATTATCATAAAGAAACGAAAGTTCCTTTCGTGGTGTATGCAGATTTTGAATGCATTTTAAAGCCTTTAAATAATGACAATGTTGACAAAAATCCTAATACTTCATACACCTTAAAACAATATGAACATATTCCACATTCTTTTGCCTATTACATTAAATGTTCCTTCGACGATAATTATTCTAAATTTGAAAGATATAGAGGTCAAGATTGTGATACATTATTTATAAATTCTTAAGAAAGAGACGTGTATAACATATACAATAAATTTTTAAAGGTTCCTAAAAAGATGATTCCTTTGAACGAACTGGACAAAATTTATCATAACTATGAAACAGTTTGTCATATTTGTAATAAACCTCTTTTAAATGACAGGGTTGCAGATCATTGTCATATAACTGTTCTTTATAGAGGTCCAGCTCATTCACTCTGCAACATAAATTACAGAATACCTAACTTTATTCCAGTTATATTGCATACTTTGCGTAATTATGATTCTCATCTATTTCTTAAAAAATTATGATTAAACAGTTATCGCACAAAACAAGGAAAAATATATTTCATTTCAAAAGCTTATTCATGTGGATAACTATTTTGATAAAAAGACACAAAAGGCTAAGAAAAAAATATATCGTTAAGGTTCATTGATTCTTTTCAATTTCTATCCCATTCTTTAACAAAACTCTCTGAAAGTTTAAAAGATGAACAATGTAAAGAAATAAAAAAAAAATTCAATGATGAAGAAAGATTTAAACTTATTCGCCAAAAAGGTGTATTTGCTTACAATTATATTGATGATTATTTAAAATTAGAAGAAACAACTTTACCTCAGAAAGAGCAATTTTATAATACTTTAACGGATGAGCACATCAGTGATGCAGAATATCAAAGAGCTATAAAGGTTTGTCAATTGTTTAAATGTGAATCTCTTGGTCAATACTCCGACCTTTACTTACTCTCTGATACTTTACTTTTGGCAGATATTTTTGAAAATTTTAGAAGCACTTGTTTATCCACATATAAGCTCGATCCAGCTCATTTTTACACTTTTCCAGGTTTATCATGGGAGGCGTGTTTGCGTTATACTGGAATAGAGTTAGCATTGTTAACAGATCCAGATATGATACACTTTTTCAAAAAAAGCGTTCGCGGTGGTGTGAGCTCTTGCATTTGTAGAAAATCTGAAGCTAATAATCCATTTCTTTTAAATTTTGATCCTTTAAAGCCAACTAAATACATAATTTATTATGATGCAACAAATTTGTATGGTTATGCAATGTCACAGCACATTCCAACTGGAGATTTTGTTTGGTTAACAAATAAAGAAATCAACGATTTAAATATTATGAATATTTCTAAAAAATCTAATAAAGGATATGTTTTAGAAGTTGATTTAGAGTATCCTACAAGTCTACATTCCTATCATAACGATTTTCCGTTTTGTCCTGAAAACTTTAAACCGCCAAATTCTAAATGCATAAAATTAATACCCAATTTAAATGATAAATCAAAATATGTTATTCACTATCAGTTATTAAAACAATGTTTGGAACATGGACTCAAGTTGACTGAAGTTCATAGAGTTTTACAGTTTTCTCAATCTGATTGGTTGAAAAAATATATAGACTTGAATTCAAGATTAAGAAATGATTCAAAGAATTAATTTGATCGTAATACTTACAAGTTGGCAAATAATAGTATTTATGGCAAGACTATGGAAAATGTTAATAGGAGAATTGACGTAAGACTTGTTACAGAGTGGTAAAAAAATAGAAGAAAAATAAAAATAGATATTTCAAGGACTTAAAAATATTTTCTGAAAACTTGGTAGCTATTCAAATGCAAAAGATTCAAGTTACTTACAATAAACCAATATATGTAGGCTTCTCAATATTAGATATATCTAAAACTGTCATGTATGATTTCTTTTATAATTTTTTAAAACCTCTTTATCAGGAAAATATTTCACTTTTATACACCGATACCGATTCGTTCATTTTAGAAGTCACAACTACAAATACTTATTCTAACATGATAAAAAATATTCACAAATTTGATACATCTAATTATGAATTTGGTAATATTCATGAAATGCCTATTTCAAAGTCAGTTATAGGAAAATTCAAAGATGAATATGCTGGTGAACCCATTACTGCTTTCTTTCGTACTGGAGCAAAACCATATTGTATTAAAACGGAAAATAGTTTAACAAAAAAAGCAAAAAGTGCCATTAAAAAGCAGTTGGATTTTATTCATTATAAAGATGTTGTTGAAAATCATTCTAAAACCTTTTGTTCAATGTATGTTTTTCGATCTAGACAACACACAATTTTCACCGAATTAATTAATAAATTGGCTTTGAGTTCTGAAGATGATAAGCGGTATAAAATTCCCTATAGTTTTAATACATTAGCTTGGGGACACCAAGATATTGCTTTGTATCAATAGAATGCAGACATGAAGATTTAGATATATTTATGTAGATATTATAAGGTATTTAAATTTGTTGTTTTTGAAGCCAAAGTTAGTCTTCATAAGCCTTTCACAAAATGTGCTTAGAAACTCTTGACAAAGAAATTGATAACAGTTATTTTAAGACATATAAAAAACGACTTTCCACTTTTAAGAACTGGAAAGGAAAATTGAGACCAGAAGTGTTGGCTGGAGCTGGCTTTTACTATATTTCAATCAATGATATTTGTAAATGTTTTTATTGTGGTATTGAAATTTTTGATTGGTTAAGTTATGATGATCCTATTGTGGAGCATAAGAAATTTGCTAGGAATTGTGACTTAAATAACTGTTTATGGAAAAATAGGAATCGAATAATTGTAACCATTCAAAATAAGTCTTCAAGCTACACATTTTATATAGTATTATTAATATTCTTATTTATGAACTTTTACATATCTTTAAATTAAGTATTTTATTGTTATTTTTTTACAACAGGTTTTGCTTTCGTTGTGAAAGTATCTGCTTAATGTTAATAAATTTGGAATATAATTATTAATTTGTTTCAATGACTATCAGTAGATCGCAATTCATTCTTCTTTATTTTATTTTCCAAAATGTTTTTTATGTTCATCATCCCCCTGGCGTAACACAGTGTGAAATATGTTTTTCTAATAAAACAGACGTCACTCTAAGTAATACTGTAAATTTATGAAAATTGGATTAATTAACAATAGTAGAATTAGTTGGATGGAACGAATAAATGGAGATGAAATTGCAAGTAAATTTTTTAAAATTTTGTATCATTATCCAAATCGATCTATTTTTGATACAAATTGGATAGAAAGGTTAGAGTTTAAAAATAATCAGTTACAAATTATAACTCCCAACTGTACCAATTATTATGACGGATTCAAAAATTATTACTTTTTCATCATTAGTGTTACATTAAACTTTGCATTATTTTTATACATTACCATTTTAATTATTTATCTTTATTACAAATTTCAAACTGGAAATCTATTTTTTCATTAATCCATTTTAATCGAAACTTTAAAGAAAGAGGATGAGAATATTTAAGTACAAGAATAACGCAATATGTTTCAGTCTCGTTTAGTCATTATGAACAACGCCGTGGCTCATAAACCTTTAGAAACGCTTCTTAATTTAAAAATTTATTTTTTAAATAATTCTTTGTCAAAATTTGTTCTTGTTGTCATTAGTTTAAATGATTTTTCTCCAAAAATTGTAATTGGTGGAAAAACTGGATTTTTAATCGCACTAACCGAAGAAAATTGGAAAGACATTTGTGTTCACCAAGGAATTATTGTAAACAATTTCTACTTTCCTCAAGTTGATCAAACCAGTGTGAAGATAAACAACATTTGCACGTCCAGAAAATAAATGATATCCCTGTTCTGCAAATTACAAAAGGCCCACACTTCATATACTTAGGACAAGAGTCTTTCGACAAATTGTGGCGATTGAAGGAAATTATTGATTATAGATTATCTATAATTAAAAGGCAAGAATTCAATACATATTTCAAAATAATATTTCAGCTAATTGTGGCGACTTGTGTACGCATGTTTATAATATAATAAGTCCAACACAAAATCCTAACAGTGAAAATGTTTCAACTATGATGGAATTACTTGTTTAAATTGAAGCAAAATGGAACAAAAAGAAAATATTACGAAGAAAACAATGAAAATGGATAAAAAAATATATAACGAAGAAAACAATATCTTTTCTGGAAGAGAACAATAAGGTGCATGTGTTAGTGAAGTGGAGCTTTGCTTACAGACAAGCCCGTAGGAGTAACTTTCAGATGTGGTACTTAGATAGACTCCGTTTTGAAAAAAGAATAAATGATTGTAAACTTATTCTAGATTCGATATTATCTGAGGAACATAGAAATAAAATATATTTGACACGTTTTAATAAAAATTGTATTTGATGTTTTACTTAATAAAATTTTAATTTCTTAAATGTGAATTTTATTTGAAATTAATTAGCACATAAGAGTAAGTACTTTTCAGACACTGTAATTTTATCAGCTAAAGCATAAAGTGAGGAATAGAAATAAAACAAATTTAACTAAAATTTAATTACAATTTAATTAAACAATATTTTTTTTATCAATCCATGTATTATATTTTTTATCAAGCCCTAACCATTTCACATAAACTTTGTTTCCTTTCCTTCTCAAAATCTTCTCAATAAGATACACATCGGTATGCTTTACTTTTAGTAATTCTTGCTCATAAAAACCACCCAGAATGTCCTGATTATCTTCGTCTTGAATTAAATATGTCCAGGGGTTTGTCATCTTAACTTTTTTAATGCGGAATATCTCATTTGACCAATTTGGTGTGTAACCTTTCGAAAATGTCTCTCGATGCTTGCTTATGCGTACGTGATCACCCACTTTAAACGTTGGAGATTTTATATCTAACGTTTTAGCATGAGTAAATGCAGATTTCAATATTCTCTTTTCATTTGTTTTATTTACTTGTTTTGGCTTCATTCCTATTGAAGAATGTTTTGTATTGTTATATTCTTTTACAATATCCGCTAATATATTAAACCATTTGTAATTTCCTTGAATGCTAAATATTTTCCACATATTATTCTTTAAAGTCCTGTTCACTCTTTCTACTATACTCGCTTTCAAATTGGAAAACGTGCTATAATGGTTAATTCGAAATTGTTGCATCAAATTTTGAAAATTTACATTGAAAAACTTTGTCCCTCTGCCCGTTTGCAAGTTTTTTGGTGGATTTTTTGCACTGATTAATATTTTTTTCATTGCCGCTGTTACGTCTTTTCCAGATTTAGATTTTACCGGTTTGGCCCAAACATACTTAGAAAATACATTTATGGTAATCAAGATATATTTAAATCCCTTATTAAATTTGGCGTAGGGTAACATTTCAACCAAATCAGCTTGAAAAAGATCATTTAACCCTTTCACCACCACCCTTCTGCGTTTGTAGTTTTTTCTAGCAGGTTTATGTAATTCATTAACGACTTGTTGTTTAACGGTTGACATGACAACAAACTTGTTTATTCAATTTAAAGGAAGTTCAATTTCTATGTTTTGTAATAATTCGAAATATAACTTTTATATGTTTTTTCCCATTCATTCAATGTATCAATTTGTATTGTATAACTTTTTTCATTTAAAACTTTACTAATTTTAGTAATCTCCTTTTCTAAAGCATTAAAGGAGTTTTTTATCTCTCCAGTTAAGAAAGTAGTTGATCTACTATCACTATTTTTGAATTCCTCCTCTGTTATTTAATTCTTGTTCTAATTTTTTAATTACACTAGACATTATCTTTCCAAAGGAAATATATTGTTGTTTTTCTTCCAAAGAGAGTTGGTCAATTGTTCTACTATTAAGAATGCTATTTTGATTTCTTTTTTTTTCATCATCTAACCTTTTTATAAAAGTTCTTAATTGTTTAATCTTTTCCTTGTGTTTTTCAATTATTACTTCTCTTATATTTGTTTCCATTATTTTATTAATTTTGTTGATATCATCACTTAATTTTTTTTCTTCCTTTTTAACATGTTCATTTAAAAATTGCAAATCTTTACTTATTTGATTTAGCGTTAGCAACTGTTTATTAATGTTTTCAATTGAGGTATAACATCCTTTAATTTGGTTTTCATACTTTAAAGAATTTTCATCAAAAACTTTAAGCTTTTTAGCAAAGATTTCATTATTTGTTTCATTTTCACCTAATCTCCTTTTTAAATTATTAATGTCACTTATTCCCTGTTGTTTTTGTTTAATAAAATCTAACTTAAAATTGTTGAGAATTTTACTTTCAATATTTGAATAAATTGTATTTTCCAAAGAAGCAGAATTTATTAATTGACGTTTTGAAATATGGCGTCCAAATTTATCAACTGTCATATTGAGCTTTCATTGAACAATAAATATGATTATATTTAATAGCTGTTATTTATAGTATAACTTTATCTTCTCTTAATTCTTCAATAATAGAGATAATCTCGTTACTATGAGCATTATTTCCCGCATCACTTGATGAAATTAATAAACGTAGCCTATCAACAATTTCGTTTACATTATTCCAGTATACATAGTCTGTATTTGATCTGTTTGTTTTCAAAATTAATCCCTTTCCTGTTGTTTTGGCTCTAGTTGTTCTAAACGGAGGTTTTGGTTTGTTAAATGCTTTGTAATCCCCTTTCTTTGTAAATATGGTCCTATTATTCTAACATATTTGTGTGATGTATGTCCTTGAACTTGTTCATTTGAATCAAAATTCCTACGATATACATTTGTTTTAGCTAGAATGTTCATGCAATTATCTAAATCTTCCTTCTTATAACTTTTCGGTTCTTTTTTGAAAAGCAATTCGTATAAACCTGGCGTGCCTGTGTACGTTATTCCTCCCACTTTAATGTCTTTTCCAATAATTTCTACCGGTATCTGTGTTAAACCAAAAGAAAACTTATCCGTTTCGAGGTCATGAACTATTCCATAATAATGGTCAAATTTATGTTGTGTATCTTTCAGACCGTCATCAATATATGATCTGGGTAATTCATGAAAATCTGCTAAGTAATCTTTATATGACGGTGTACCAACATAGGTTTGAATTGTTTTTCTAGTGTCACTAGAAGGATCTGAAGTTTCCGCTATAACAATCGATGTCAATGGTTGTACTACAGGACAGGAAGAAGTGATACTACTGTCATCTAAAAATGTTGGTAGTTCTGTGGGGAGTAACGGAGTTTTTCCTGTTTTCTGAATAGTTTTCGTCGGAGTTGATGTTTTATAAAGCTTTGTAAGTGTTTTGAATTCTTCAGACTTTGAAACTCTTTCTTCTTTTAAATCGAATGGTTCGGATTTACCAATATTTGAATAATAGCTGTTTAAGAGGTTGTATTATTGATCTATAAGATTGTTCTAATTCGGACTGAGTGGTAGAAGTAGCTAATTTCGAGCTTCGATATTTCTGCTTCACGGCTTGTCCCGATTTTATTAATTCTCCTAGCTAAACGTTTATCCATGCTGTACAAGTTTTAAATGAAATAAAACTGCAAATTTTTCACTTTTATAAATATATAAAGGAATCGAATTTACTCCTGTATCTGCCGTGATTTACTTCACAATCTTTGTCAATTACAAGAAAGCCATATGGATCCATCCAACAGTTAACACAAATATTTTTAAACTGATCAAATGTCATATCCAATATACAGTGGTCGTTATATATATGTTTTAAACTCAAACAGTCCTGTTTAAATAAAATTAATAAGTTGGAATTTTCTCGAATTAGACGTTTAAGGATTGAGGAATATCCTTGAAAAATAAAAAAACAATCGGTGTTTCTATGCCTTCCATGCGTGAAATAGTCCCTAATAATAGATTGATTATGACAAGGAATATCGTCAAAAATGATAACGGAATTTGGCTTTATCCCATGAGGTGAAATAATGTTCTCATCGCTATCGTATTCAAAGTATCCAATTTCTTTCATAGGCTTTAACAACTACAACAAATATTCATATTTTGGTTGATCTAATGACTTTGAATAAACATAGACATTTTCAAACCTAATTCCATTAGGATGCTCGAGCAGTGTAAGCCTAACGTTGGTTTTACCGCTACCACTGCAACCAACTATGAGTCCTCTTTTTGAACCACCGCAAAATAAGTCACCATGCTTTTTCAACTGTTTACTTTATTTTTTCGTCATGATTATTTACTGGTAAAGAGAATTTTTGTTTTTCAATCCTCATTCTTAATCACACTAGTAAATATTTTTAGCTGTAAAAGTATTTACACCAGAAAAATGTCAACGTATTGTTAGTATAAAAACTACTTCAATGACTGTGTGTCGGCACAAGTTGAAAAAAACTATCAAAATACGTAATAGAAAAGACTCTGGTTTAGTGAATAAATTAATTAGTAAACTACCCTTCGAAGTTCATATACCAGGATATAATTATTGGGGTCCAGGCACCAACTTGGAGAAAAGATTAACTAGAGGTGACGTTGGTATAAATCCATTGGATTCCGCTTGTAAAGAACACGATATGTCATACTCTGAGACTGAAGATTTATCAAGAAGACACCTATCTGACCAAATATTAGAAAAAAAAGCCTGGGATAGGGTAAAAGCTAAGGATTCTTCTATTGGTGAAAATATTGCAGGTCTAAGTGTTGCAGGAATAATGAAGGGCAAAAGAAAGTTCGGTTTGGGATTTAAAGATAAAAAACGGGGTAAACTTAAATTGAGAAAAAAACGTATCATTCGAACACCCAAAAAAGTTGGAGGATTTCTACCTCTTTTGTTTCCCATTCTTGGCGCCCTGGGTGCACTAGGTGGAGGCGCGGCAGGAATTGCTAAGGCAGTAAATGATGCTAAAGCAGCTAAACAGTAACTAGAAGAAATACATAGGCATAATATTGCAATGGAAAATGCTTCTAAAGAAGGCAAAGGATTATATATTAGACCATATAAAGGAAAAGGACTATTTATTAGACCTTATAAAAAAAAAATAAGTTTACCAAAAAGAGCACTTACGAACAATGATATTGTTAAATATGTAAAGCTGTTAAAAATAACTAGCTTTAGAGGTGTTTTTATGCTCGATGAACTTCCAAAAAAAATTAATCTGAAAGAGTGTGGTATTGTAAATTTGGATAAAAAACAAAATAAAGGATCTCATTGGACTGCTTATATTAAAAATAACAAAGATGTAATATATTTTGATAGTTAGGAAATTTAAAACCACCTTTTGAACTTCTCAATTATTTTAATTCGAATGGCAAAGTGGATGTATCTTATACTTATGGAAACAAACAAAAATTTAATTCATATAACTGTGGTCAACTATCCCTAAAATGTTTGCAAAAAAATATATAAACTCATTATTTGTTGTCATAAATAAACTGCAATGTCCACCACAATTGCCATATCAGGAAACAGTTCTGTTTTGTCTGCTGATTTTAATCCGCCCATATATTTAGAGGATGGAAAACAATATTACCTGGGTTTAGCTGATTTTGAAACGTTAATGACTATTCCCAATATAAAAGAAGGATATAATAAATTTTATATAGATAATAAAGTAATTGTTATTCCCGACGGAACTTATGACATTACAGATATAGAAACACACATAAGAGAAAGTATACAAGATTTATTTCCGAATGAAAAAATTATTTTTCTTTTAAAAGCAAATGTTAACACTCTAAAAACTTTTTTAATGTGTAGTAGAAAAATTGATTTTACCAAGGCAGATTCGATAGGAAAAATGTTGGGTTTTAATAGCAGGATACTAAAAGCTATGAAAGAGGAAGAATCAGATAATGTTGCAAAAATAACTAAGGTGAATGCTATTTGTATTGATTGTAATATTTGTGTCGGTTCTTACAGTAATGGTAAACCTGTTCATATTATTCACCAGTTTTATCCAACCGTAGCTCCAGGCTATAAAATAGTGGAATCTCCTTTGCCCATTTTGTATTTTCCAGTTAGCGTCAAAGCAATTAACAATATAACCGTTAAAATAGTTGATCATGATGGAGAACTTATCAGTTTTAGAGGAGAAACTATAACAGTAAGGTTACATTTCCAAGCTAGTGACATATAAAATAGTTGTTAGATATAATAGAGCCCTAGAGAATCCAACACCAACAAGTTAAGACGAGATAATCGTAAATTTCTCACATCTTTGGGTTTCACTGTTTTAAAATAATGAACATATTAAACGTAAACAAAAAGCTTTATGTAGACAATTCCATCGTTAGTTCAGAGCTTCACACATATCAACCATATATTTCTTCAAAATTCAATTACGATGATTAAATAAGGATCCCAATTAAAGAACTCGATGCTTACACTCTACCATCAGATAGTTTACTTTATATCGAAGGAAAATTAACTTATACAGAAGATAAATATAAGAAAGAATTGCTATTTATTAACAATGGTATAGCCTTTTTGTTCAGAGAAATCCGCTATGAACTAAACGGAATTACTATAGATTCAATAAGAAATGTTGGATTAGCATCAACCTTAAAAAGCTACCTTTCCCACAATATCAACGAAAGTTTAAAACTGGAAAATGCAGGTTGGTTTCCACATCGAAAAGAAGGTGATAAAATTTTAGTTGATAATGATGATTGATTGATAATTCTCCGTATCCATACCACTAATAATGCTTTTAGGATTTTTTGAAGATTACAGAAAAATTATTATGAATATGAAGCAGGAATTAGTTATTATTAGATCAACTGATGATTTAGATGGTGTTATCTTCAAAGAAGATCCGGCACACCCTGTCAGTGCTCCTGACACTCCAATGGTTACTTTCGATAAAATTTATTGGAAAATTCCTCACATTCTAGTTGATATGCCACAACAACTTGCTCTATCAAAAATATTAGAATCAAATAAAGATATATTGATAGGATTTAGGAGTTGGGAACTTGTTGAATATTCTTCTCTAACCGAAACAACCCGTCACACATGGCCGGTAAAAACAACTAGTAAACTAGAAGCTCCTCGTCATGTTGTGATTGGCTTTCAAGAAAACAGAAAAGGGAAAATTGCTAAAGATATGAGTAAATTTGACAATATTACCTTGTCAAATATTAGATTATTTTTAAATTCTGAAAGATATCCTTAACACGATTAGTACTTAAATTTCGAACAAAACTAATTTTCTGCTTTATACGAAATGTTTGCCAACTTTAGACAGTCTTACTATGGTGTTCCAAATGAACCCATTTTTAATCCTGAACAATTCAAAAACATTAGTCATATTACACATATTGATTGCTCCCATCAAAAAGAAAAAATTCAAACGGGATCCGTAGTAATGAGAATTGAATTTGAGACACACAATGCAATTTAAAAAGATACTTCTGCTTATTGTCTTATTTTACATGACAAATTATTTAGCTACAACCCTCTTACTAAAATTGTGAAACAATTATAAACTTTATCCCCACTCTTTTCATATTTCGATTTAATTTAAAGGAATTTTCAAAAGCTTTTAGTTTTAGTCATGACATCAAAACTACAACAACAAATTGAAACATTTATTTTTAAAATTAATCAACTGAAAGAAGAAATTGCAAATTATTCAAGTAAAAAAATTCTCATTAAAAAATTTGCTGCTTTGAAAATATGAGTTTGGTTATGGATATTTAAGGATTCAAGGATGAAAAAAATAAATTTATACCGAAAGAGCTTGCAGCTTTTGATGGTTATGAAATGATTCATTACATTTTTAAAAGGCCTTTTCCAATGGAGTTTCTTTCACCTGATTGTCACAAGCAGGCGGTATGGCTAATGAAAAATCATCATTGTATACATTGGAATAATGGATTTACTCCATTACATCATTTCCCAAAAATAATTGAAACACTTACGAAGAAAGCAGATTTTGTTTTTGTAAAAGCAACCGAAAAAAAGGATTTTATAGAGAAATAATCTAAAAAGCCTGTGATTGAAATAGATGAACAACCAGCGCTAAAGCTAATGGAACCAAAATGCTTCTATCATTCAAAATCACCTTGTATGTGTGCTTTGACAAATGTGTTATTTTTATATGACAATTGTTTTATGAATGAATAAAAATATAAAAAAACTTAACTACATTTTTATTTTGCATTAACTAACTATGATTGAATACAATTAATATGATACCTTAAATCTAATTTTCTAAATTCATTTAAAAGTTCATACTCATTTTTATACTTTAAATAACCATTACAAAATTTAGCGGCTAATTTACATTGTTCCATTCGATCTATATTCTTAACGTATGCTGACAAATCTTGTGCTTCTGCGTCTTCTTCGCCTACAATTGATAAATATTGGAAGTATGCAGCAGATATCATAAACTCTTCATACATTTCAGTAACCACTTGCTCCATTGTGAATATTATTAAATTTATTCTTCCTTTTCAATTTCTTGAAGAATAGTATCCTCGTCAATAAATTGCTTCAAGTCTTTTAAATAGTAACCAAAGCCAATATCTTTTAGATCTTGAATAGGTTGAAAAAAATTTAATGTTTCAAAGTATTTGTTGCAACAGAGATTACTAAATTTGTCCTCTAATAATTTAACTGCAATCAGCAACTCAGTCATTTAATTTATTTAACATAATATCTTTAATATGTGGGGGGACGTCTCTTGCGAATAGGATTAACTTTTCTTGATGATACCTGTTTTTTATCTTCGTATAATTAAAACCTCTTTTGGGTTGCAATAATAGCAGGGATAAATTGGCAATCTTCTCCTATAAATTCTAATTCTTAATTCTCCTACAAAGTATGATTTCCCAAATGTATTGAAAAACGTAGTAAGGCTTATAATTCCTTCTAAATAATCATCACAACAGCCAATTGCTTCCAAATAATCTCGTTTCAGTGGATAAAACAGCTTGGTGTATTCATCTTTCGAAATCACTTCAAAGACATTGAGATATTTAACTTTTAACTGTCTGATAGATGTAGCTAATTTTTCGCGATTACTCATAATTCACTTATTACTTGACACATTTTTTCTTTTTGTTTTATACACAATTGGCGGAAAAATTCAAAAACTTTTTACGCAACTCGAGCACAGCTTAGTAAATGTGCCTCAGCATACTAAAATGATCCTGATGCACCTATTTATAAGACTTAAGAATGCAAAACCAAATATGGGAGGACAAAGAGAAAAAATTAAAAATATGATGCGAATGAGAATAAAAGGGGAGGAAGATAAGAATGAGGGACATGAGAGAGAGGAAGAGGAGGAGGAGGAGGCGCTCCCCTATTTTAACTACTTCACTAACCTTTTGAAAATGGATCGGCCTGGTTGACGCCGTTTGGGGTATTTTTGAAGATAACGCATTTCTGCTTGCGCGCAATTTTGATGACTTTCATTGTAACATGTAATCATATCAAATTTAACTTCATTGGAATAATGTGAAATTTTTACAATACAATATTTAAAAAAAAATAAGTACTTAAATACTAACAAGAATGCAAAAGTGACAGACAGAGTAGATATAACTACTTAGTGACAAACTTAAAAGAACATGGCGCTTTTGAAAAGCCAGTGCGTCATCGTAAAAAATCGCAAAACCCTGAACAAGTAACGCGAGTTTTGCTTACTGTAGAAGAAGATGATAATATAGGACTCCGTACCATCGAGAAAGAGCAAGAAGTGCCAAAAAACATTGCACATAGAATCGTGCGTAAAGAGAAATACCATCCTTATAAATACCGTATCTGCCATGCTTTGCATCCTGGAGATGAAGAACGTAGACCTACTTTCTGTGAGTGGTTCACACGAAAATGCGATGAAAATCCCCAATTTCCCCACCAGATTCTTTGGACCGATAAAACTTATTTATCTAACAATGGTTTATTTAATAGAAAAAATAGACATTATTGGTCAACAAAAAATGAAAACTGATTCCGTACATCCAAACACCAGAATCGGTTTGGAATAAATGTTTGGTGTGGTATTTTGGGAAATCGCATCATTGGACCATTATTGTTTGAAGGAACCCTCAATTCCGAAAGGTATGGTCAGTTCCTAACAAACGAAATTGAAGAGGCACTGGATGACTTGCTTTTAAACCTAACCCATAACATGTGGTTCCAACAAGATGGGGCTCCCCCTCACAATTCAAGGCTCAACATGGATTATTTAAGAAATCGATTCGGAAATAATTTAATTGCTACACGTGGTCCAATTAGCTGGCCTTCTCGGTTACCAGACCTTACACCTCTGGACTTATTCCTTTGGGGGTATCTGGAAAATGACGTTTATTAGCAAACATTTCAAGATCTTGAAGAATTAAAAGCCGCAGTACGAGAATCCATCCGAAAAATAACACCGGAAATGCTAGAAAATGTAATGAACGAAATTGTTTATTGTTCCTATTTATGTTTAGAAAATGAGGGCGGCATTTTTGAAAATAAGAAAAATGGTTAATTGTATTTAGTTAATAATAAGTTTTTATGTAAGTTAATACTAATACAATGCTTCACATCTAAATTAGATAAGTTCATAAATTTGTTATTATTTTGTAGGTTTTTAGAACTTTATTATTGTATTAACATTATTAATAATAATTCTTGTTGATGTAAACTGCTTAAAAAAAACAACTTTATTCATATTATCGCTTTAAATACTATTATCACACCTGATACCAACACAAATAAAATAATTATTCATTTTTTTAAAGTCTACGATAAGAGCTAGATCAAAATAAATTTTGCGTTACCATAGCAACTTGTAGAGGAGAAAAAGTGACAATGAAAATGTAAAATTTGCTTTCCAACATTTTTGAAAATAGAACCAGAAAAAAATAAAAACGAAATCGCGAGGTTTCTGTTTTTTCTTAATTTCTTCGGAAGTACTCGGAATGTTCCAAATCTGAAAACGTCATCTTGCAGACTTCAGTGGAGCGCAACTTTTTTCTAATTTAAACATCTCTGCATCTCTGCTAGTTTACGAGATTCCTGTAGAGTTCATTCTTAGTATATATGCAATCCTAAAATACCGATTTTTCTATTTTTATACAGTGTGCATCTTTAATATATCTAATTTTATTATTTGAATCAGTCATAGTAAAGATAAACATTCACATTTGTAACTTGGCTTTTTTCAATAACAGATAAAAACTCCATTTTAGTGTCAGTGGCGTACATAATAATCGCTTCTGGGGGGTTTTGATATAAATATATATATATATATATATATATATATATATATATATAAATATATATATATATATATATATATATATATATATATATATATATATAATTATAAGTCATATCATACTAATAAAATGAATTTAATCTTAACTTTACACCAAACATTAAAGCAAAAAAAAAATCAGAATTGTCCAACAAATTTGACTAGATAACTCATACCCAATTAACCTTATTAAAATGGTATTATACAACACTAGAAATAATATTCTTAACGAAAACAATCATGAAAGCAATCGTATAGTCCGAATATTAACTGATTTTTGGTTCATTGCCGGAAACAATATGTAAGGTTGTAAAATGATTACAGTAGTTTTGAAATAGTACACTGTGGTGTTCCGCAAGGAACCGAAATTGGACCACTTCTATTTTCTTTATATATTAGTGATCTCCTTTGCCTCACTACGTCCAGCAAACTGGTCTCGTATTCAGATGACACTGTTCTTCTTATACAGGGGGATATCTGGAATGCTACAGTGGAGCACATCATATCTGAATTTGCAAAGGTACGTCAATGGTTGGGTGAAAACCGATTGACAATTAACATGGAAAAACCAACATTTTTCAGTATCCTTGACTCACACCAATTTGATGCTAATCGGATAAAAACGCATACGCTCCAGTGTTTATCAAATTAGACACCATGTCACTGCATTGATTTTCCGAATAAAACTGAATGTATCAGATATCTCGGCGTTGTAATCGATCGGAATATTAAGTGGGATAAACACATAGAAAGTACAAATTCAAAACGTCGTAAACTAATTTATAAATTCTATCAAATCAGAAATATCATGCCAATCAATAGGCCCTCAAATTATTATAAATCAAACTAGTCATTAGATACGACCTGTCAATATGGGCAGGGGCATTTAATACAACACTAAATATTTTAAATGTAACTGAAAGGTATCCCCTTAAAGTAATTTACAAAAAAAAGCCAGATACTCAACCGAACTTCTGTATCAAGAAGCCCAAGTTTTAACCTTGCAACAGTTGTATGTAAAATGAGTACTTTTAATAGTTTACAAACATCCCGAACCGGTCCAGAACAAGAAACCAAGATATCTGTCATACTTTGGTCCAACACTTTATAACTTGCTTCCTCTTGACATCCGACGTATACAGAATAGAAATCTTTTTAATAAAAAAATCTTAATTTTCTTGAAACAAAACTTCAAAGTATTTACTGGCACCTTAAGTAGATAGCAAAGTTTTACTTCAAATAAGTCTTATTTAAATTCTATAATTTTTAAAATTATTCTATCGCTTATGTTAGTGTGAAATTATATAATTTTAGGTTAGGCACATACTTAGTGTGTACGCAGTATCATTTATTTAGTATACGTTACAGTTTAAGAATTTAGCAATAGGTAAGTGCAACAAAATGTCTTTTCTTTTGTACACACATAGATGATACATGTAGGTGTGCAATTATCTTTCAAGTAATATTGTAAATATTTTCTACGTAATATATTTGATTTGATTTAATTCAAAATTTGAGTCCTAAGTTTATTAAAATTTTTAAAACAGAAAATATATAAATCGAACAACGTAATGTCAATACCTGGTATTTTGTATAGTAAATTGATTCCATTCTTTGTTCGAATTGCGATAAAAAATACATTGGTCAAACAAAACCAAGATGAATTTAAAGAACTGCTTTACACAAAAGTGATGCAAAACTTAATAAAAGGTCTTGTGCTTTTTCATAACATATAGGTACAGGACACACATGTAATTTTAACGAAATCGAAATTTTACATACCGAATATAACACTAGCAAAAAGGGTTTTTTTTTAAATTACTGCAATACAGAAATGAAGAAAACTTCACAACGGACTCAAAACTGATATTGAAAACTTAAGTTCCATTTATTCTTATCATTTTAAATTTAGAAGACTAATAACTGCTAAAAATTATAAATATTTCTTTCTATAACGTATTATCTAGTTTCTATAACTCTTTGGACATACTCTCTTTTTATATTATGCATTTGACATATTTAACATATTTCTGCCTTTATTTGATAGAAAAACCAATTATTATTTTTTGTCAAGTAATGTCAAAATTTTAGTAGTCAAAATCTACCAAGTTTCATATTCTGTATATTTCTGAAAATTCATACAAAATTGTCTAATATAATGGGGATGATGATGATTATGTTACTTATAGAGCCCTGAAGAAGAAATAAATTATTTCAAAAGCTTGGCTTATTAGAAAATAAATGTAATATATACTTTTTGTCGAATCGCCATTATTTACATTTATTTTCTTACAAGGCAAGCTTTTGAAATAATTTATTTCTTCTTCAGCCAAATTACAAATGTGAATGTTTATCTTTACTATGACTGATTTAAATAATAAAATTGGATATATTAAATAAGCACACTGTATAAAAATAGAAAATTTAGTATTTTAGGATTGCACAAACAAAAACGTTAAAACTCCCTTAGAATCAAATTAAATGCTATTAAAATTAATATTCCTAATAGTATTTATTTTTTACTTAAGTTATTTACAAGGTACATCATACCGAAAAAATGTGACGGTTAACAACATAACAAAATATACCAACCTGCTATTTTTACGGTTTATTTATAATTCCATTTTTTTATAATGTTCTAGTTTTTAAGTAAATAATTACGAAATATTTCTAGTGCATTCATGATTTAATATCAAAAATAAAAAGGGAAGGATTCAAAAAAGTCTCAACTTTTGTTTGTTTTTATTTAAGTTGATACTTGTGTTCTGGCTCAGGAGAAAGTACTCGAGGAACGAAGAGGCAAGAAAATCTGATTTTTTGGATGTCATGGGTTAACCCGCCTTCAGCAACTAGAAAAATTCAGAAAACGAAGAGGCACCAAATATCTCATGCTATAAATCAGAAATTGAATGGAAAAGTGTAAATTTCTGATAGAATATGGAAATTGATATTCTTTCTTTCGGATATATATTCATGAAACATTTGCAGTTTTCTAGTAAAATATGATATTTGGTTTAATACTTTTTTCAATATTTCTAATTATTACTGAAGTCAGGAATAGACTTCCCCCAAAACATCTAAAATGCTAGGTTTTTTGCAGTTTCGTTCCTTGACTACCTTTATTGCGAACCCAGAACGCAATCATTAACTTTAACAATAAAAGGTGAGTTTTGTTACCTTTTAACTTTTTATTTTTGGTTTAGGGCTGGCGTAGTATCGAAAAAAACATTTCGTTTTTATTTCTAGTTTTTGAAAGTATATTATTTTATCGCGATCAATCCTCCATAAAAATTTGTTTTTAACGTTAATGATAATATTAAACAACTTAAGAAATCAGGGTCCAACAGAAATCTATCGGTTTATTTACTCTTTTTATTGGAAATTAGAGTTAAGAATATTTGTGGGGCAGTAGGTATAAAAAGTATCGATCTTTTTTTTTAATTTAACAGAAATACTCATATTATTGGAATTAATAGACTGAGAATAAAATTAACTAATCTATAATATCTTATTAACAATAAAGCAAAATAAAAATTGTACATGTCTTTGACTGCGCTGTGTGGGACGTTTGCATGGCATATCGGTATAGGTTTGTTTATTACTTGCTAAAACAATCAATAATATGTAGGTACTTAACTTACTGAAGACTATGCAAAAATACGGAACTATTTGTTTTTAACCAGAATTTGTTTTACGAAGGGTTTTTAGTAATTTTATAAAGTTTAAAGTTTTCAAAATTTTCTGAATTAATATATTACCAAGATATATACAAATGTTTCTCAATGATAGATGCAATGCGGAAAGTTTTTGTATTTTATTCAAGATTTAAAAAAATACTTACTTTACTTATAACAAAATGTTTAAGAGAATTTGACATGTATAAATGTTTTATAAATTTTTCTCTCACTAAATTAGGGAAACACTAAAAGCGCAACCGCAGCCACAGCAATAAGTAGGTCGTAGGCATAGTGTAGGTAATGAGTGCATACAGGCACAGTGACAATTCTATAAATGTATAAAGTAATATTAGAACATATTTTGTGACAGGATATATGTAGATATCCCGTCCCTATTGGACAGGATGGAAATAATAGCGAATTTGAGTTAATAACTGGACATGAGAATAAGGCTTCAGACCCGTTATTATGTTGACATTTTGAACACTTTAAAGCTGTCAATTCTAAATGTAAAAACATGTGTATCCAAAATACTGTATACAACGCAAAATCCTAAGCAAATCCTTTTAATATACCGTTTAAATGTTGGACTAAAAATTGGCTTTGACAACGGTCAAATATTTTTATTGACAGCCGTTGTATATATATATATATATATATATATATATATATATATATATATATATATATGTTATATTCACTTTTCCAAATTTCACTTTTTAAAAAAAATATTTTATTAATACTTAAAAACACTACTTTATAATTTCAAAAATTAAACTAACATTCTAACAGCCTAAAATATCAACTAACTATTTATTTACAATTCAGAACAATTTATATTAATTTGAATGCTGATGCAGCGTCTTCTATCCGTGCGAACTGCAACGGCTGGTTGCTGGCTCGGCATTCTCGGAGGTGTCGCAATTTCCTGTGCTCGATACCGTGTGACCGAAGGTCATCACCTGCACGTGGCTATCAGCGGATATAACAACTCCCCCTATAAAAGAAAAGTTGTTGCCTTGCAGCGACTTTTACAAGCCTTGGTGGAATTGAAGTTCTACTTCTTCTTCTATGGTCTCATCGGGATGGGCACTTGGTCTTCTTTTGGGCATCAAGTTCCTTATTCTTTGATGGACAGCGTCTCTGGACTTGGGAACTGGAGGTGCTGGTGGATTATCGTCGTTTGTAATTGCTATACCAATCCTGGGGTGTCTTTTACGTCGACATTTGCAGAGGATGTATAGAGTTACAAGTGCAACAATAAGGGTAATAGTGAAAATTGTGAACCAATGAACATGTTTGGTCACAAAGGGTTCATTGATGAGATTGTTTAGTTCGTCAGAATACTGATTGAGTTTGTGTTGGGCAATATTTAGATCCTCAATATCAAGTTTATTGAGTTTGAGAGGTTTCAGATCTAGGATCTGAGACTTTTTGGGAAGATGAATGCAGCATTCGAAGGGTATTTTTACCGGGTGATTTTGGTATGTGACAGTTTTGTATTTGTCAATGGGGTATTTGGCGGGCACCCTTGTGCTTCCAATGAAGGCATTGCATTCCGGTTGTAATTTTAGTAATGAGTTCATGTTGATTACGTTGGTGACGATGTTTTTGCTTCCGCATTTCACTGTGACTGGCAAGGGATCAGAAACTGTTATCAGCCAATAGTTTTGGTTGAGTTCCTGCACGTTGTATTCCTTGGCTAGCAACACAGAAGTCTGGCAAGTTGCTGGTAGTCGTGTCTGTTGTTTCAGTAGCTGGGCCTCGCAGATGGAGTCGCTATCGATTGGGTACGGCAGGACATCAGAGCAGATCTTCGTATTGCTCTTCAGCTGTTTGCAATTGTCCAAGTTTCGGAATGATACGTACAATAATGAATCATCATCACGCGCAATGTATTTTTTAGTGGTTGGTAATATGTGGTGGAAGCCTGTTCGATTGTCCAAGATCGGGATAGGGTACAAGTGATAAAGGGTATAGGTTTCAGGTTCGGTTAGTGGGATTTTTAGTACAAAAATAATTTTTTGATCAGATTGGTATGCTTCTAATTCAATTATATCGAGATATTCTGCTACATTTGATGAATAAGTAGGTAATGGTAAGTTGTTTTTTATTAAAGATCTAGAGATTTCTTGCAACGAGGTGATCATATCTTGTGGGGTTATAATTGAGCTATGGAGTATTTTTAAACGTGCGAACGTTATTGCATCCAAGATGTCATTGAGATAGTCTTCTAAAAATACATAGCTTTCCATTAGCGATTCACATAAACTAATAGTCTTTATCTGCCCTTCATAAAAATCGATCGCGCTTGATATATTGTTGATTGAATTTTGAATATCTTTGATGTTATTGTTAAAAGTTTCCTCGTCTATTTGTAGTTTGCGAATGGTAGTATTAAAAGTTTTAATTACAGATGTGGTAACGGAAATTTGGTTCTTTAAGAGGTTTTCGATTTGATGTTCGTCCCGTGTTACTTTTTCTATGCAATCGTTGAAGTATTCTCCGTCCGAAGCGTCTAGATTACCTGTAATCGATTTCCATACAGTACCAATGCCATTGAATATACCGCGTTTTGTCCTAAATTCGTAAGGTTTAGTGTCCGCGATTATTTCTCTGTATTTTTGATTAACGGCGTTGGCGAGTTGTTTTAGAAGACTGATGTGTGTTTGTACGTCTACTTTAGAGGCTAAAATTCTAGGTTCAGGTATTTCATATGTGTCTATTAGTTCGGAGAGAATTTTGTCGTTGTGTGGCTTCTTTTAAGGGTTTCAATTCTTTATAGACCAGAAGCGTCCATTTTTCGTTTGATATTTTGATGATACTTTCTTCATGGAAAAACAGTCCTACGGTATTGTTTATTGGAGTAATGGTAAACTGGGATGTCACGGCTGACAGTATCCCGAAGAGTCTGAAAAGAATAGACTAGTCATAGAAAGGTTTTAGTCTATCAAAATTTATTTTAGAATATTCGTTCGTAGATAAATTTTTGACTGTGGCGGAAGTTCCGAAGATTTCGGTTATTTCGAAAGGTCCGTTAAATTTGTTGTTAGCTTTAGTGACTATTTGGGATTCTTTCACGTAGACTTTGTCTCCAATTTTATATTCGGTGGTGTTTCGTTTAACTGCGTTGTCAAATCGTATTTTATATTTTTCTTTTTGTGCGTTTGTTCTTGTCCGTGCGACTTTATAGTAATGTTCCATTCTGTTGTTAAGGTCTCTGACATATTTTGTAATCAGTTGTTCTTGATTATAAAGGGTCTCGGGTGGACGACTAGATGTATGGCCGAAGATGAGCTCATACGGTGTAAAACCATGTGTCTTATTTTTGGTATTATTGTAGCAAATAATGGCGTAAGGGAGAATATTGAATGGGTGTTCGTTTGGGTTTTCAGCTTTATGTATTCGGATCATTTCGGTCAGGGTCGCGTGAAATCGCTCAAGAGATCCATTTGACTGTGGATGACTGACGCTAGAAAATGTCAATTTTACGTCATAGAGTCCGCAAAGATCCTTCATTAAAGCGTTGTCGAATTCACGGCCATGGTCACAATGCATCCTTAAGGGGGTGCCGAAATGTTGGAAGAATAGTAGGAGTGTGCTCACGACTGTCGAGGCTTTTTTATCGGAAATGGGATAAGCTTGTGTGAACTTGGTCAGTTCATCCCTAATAGTGAGAGCGTAATTACTAACAGGATATTCAAAAAGATCGATGTTAATCCTCTCGAATGGTGTTTTCGGGGTCTCGGTAATTACGAGGGGTGTGCTGAGGTTTTTTCGACAAAATTTTACTTTTTGGCATATTTCGCACTTTTTGATTAAAATTTCGACATCTTTCGTTAATCCGGGCCAATTATATTTTTCCTTTATCCTTTTAATAGTTTCATTTATTCCGCGGTGAAGGTTGTTTTTTCCGGAATGATAGTGGTCTAGGATAATGGGGATTTGATCCTCATCAGGTGTTTTTACAATATTTTGGCATATTTTGAACATAACGTCTAGGTCGGAAAGGATAAATGAAAGCATTTCCAAAATTGGGAGTTCTAAGTTATTTTCGACACAATACGGATGTTTTGCGTCAAAATTGTCTTTGCCAGTAAATAGGGCATAAAAGAGGTATTGGGCTACGATGTCGTTGTCAGATGGCAGAGGAATTATAAAATATTTCCGATCTTTCACGGTTTTGCTGGACACAATGTTTATTTTGTTATTTACAAAGTGAAAGTTTTCCTCGAAAATATCTTCAATGATTTTAAGGTGGATGTCCTCTAATTTTGCTCGACGAAAGAAGGTAATGATATTTTTGTGACACTTGTCTAAAAGTTGGGAGTTTGATGATTCTATTTTGGAATAATCTATAATGGATTTAGTTTTATAGAGGTGTACAAAACGATTATATTCCTCTGTTAGTTGTTCTGTGTCTGGTTCGTCTGCATTTTCGTTGTCTGATTGGAATGTTTCTTTGCTAGTTGACGGTCTGTTTCATACGTCGTCTTTGTTAGAGGCAAATATTTGAAGTTTAGACTGGAGTTTTGCGCATTCTTGGAAATGGTTAATTTTAATCCGAGATAGTGCGTCGGCATTTTTATTAATTTTCCCGGGTTTGTACTCGATTTTATAATCATACTCTTCGAGCTTAAGACGCCAACGAGCTAATCTGCTTCCTGGGTCTTTTATCGAGAACAAAAACGTCAAGGGTCGATGGTCCGTAATGAGAACGAATTTTCTCCCAAAAAGGTAGGGGCGAAAGTGCTTTACGGCCCAAACGATTGCAAGTAATTCGCGTTCTATTGTCGAATATTTTGTTTCCGCACTACATAAGGTTCTAGACGCATACGCAATAGGGAGGTCTTTGCCTATTGGTCCTTGCGATAGAACAGCGCCAATGGCAAACGCGCTTGCGTCCGTGGTTAGTAAGAATTGTTCTTGAAAATTTGGGTATATCAAAATTGGGTTAGAGATAAGGGCTTTTTCAGTTCTTCGAAACTTGATTTGCATTCAGGGTCGAATGAGAAAGGAGTGTCCTTTTTAAGAAGTTTGGTTAATGGTTTTGAGATTTTTGCAAAATTGGGAATAAACCGTCGATAATAGCCGGCCAGTCCCAAAAATTACTGAATGCCTTTAGAATTTTTTGGTTCGGGAAAATTGACGATACAATCTACTTTTGATGGGTTTGGTTTAACACCATTTTGGGTTATAAGATGTCCAAGGTAGGCGACTTCTTTTCTGAGAAATTCACATTTATCGGGCTGAATTTTTAGATTGGCTTTTCTTAAACGTTTGAATACTTCTGTTATGCGAGAAATGTGTTCGTGGATTGTGGGAGAGTATATAATTATATCGTCCATGTATACTAGACAACGCTCATTCTGAATGCCAAGGAGAATGTTGTCCATAACCCTTTGAAAGGTGGACGGCGCATTTTTAAGGCCGAAGGGCATACGAATAAATTCGTAGTGACCATTTTCTACTGAAAAAGCAGTCTTTGGGATGTCCTTAGGGTCGATTTCAATTTGGTGGAATCCGGAGGCAAGATCTAGGGTGGTAAAATATTCACACTTCCCTAGCTGGTCGAGGAGGTCAGATATGTTCGGTAAAGGATACTTATCGTCCACAGTAAGCTCATTAAGCTTGCGGTAGTCTATAACTACGCGCCATTTTTGCTTTCCCGAAGCGTCGAGCTTCTTTGGGACAACCCAGACTGGTGAAGACCAGGGTGAGATAGACGGACGTATGATACCTTCGCCTAACATTTTGTTAACTTGATTTTTTACTTCGTCCTTATGTATTTGTGGGTATCTGTACGATTTAGTAAAAACAGGACGAGGGTTGTTTGTTTCTATTGAGTGTTTTATTTCATTCGTGAAAGAAAGGGCGTCTCCTTCAAGGTAAAAAATATCAGAGAAATCTAAACAAACATTTGTCACAAGTTCTTTCTCTTCCTCATTTAAATGCTCGGTTCTTAATAAATTTTGTATTTGTGAGATTCTGTCGTGTTGACATTCTTTTAAATTTGGTTCGGTTATATTATAGACAGGTTCAGAGGTGTCGTTAATCGGGTCTAAGGTTATATCGGAGAAATCGATATTTTTTGGAATAGCGTTTGTATTTACAATCGAAGTGAAAAATTCACCGTGTTCGTTAACTCGCACTAAAGCATGTGGGAGCCTAACTTTGTCTTTTTCTTGCGCAACTAACAAGGCATCAGTGTTAACGAGATCACATTTTAATTTAAAAATTCGTTCGGTTCGGGCTTCTATTGAAATTTTGTTGCAATTATTATTTAACGTAAGATTTTCGATTTTTTGTTCACCATCTACTTTAAATAAAGGAATAGTTTTAAAATTGGTAACTAATTGCTTTGATTTTAAGTCTATCACACATTCGTAATGTTCTAAGAAATCTAAGCCCAAAATACCATCGAAATCGATGTCTAAATTAAAAATATAGACCTTATGAGGGTCATTAGGAGCAAAAGGGACAAGGGTTGATTCGTTGATTGAAAGTTTTTGATTAGTAATGCCTTGGATGGTCACGTTCTCTGGTGATCTATTTCGAAAACTCTGAACAGTACTTTCCTTAAAAATAGAAATTCCAGCTCCTGAATCTATAAGTAACTTATATTTTTCAGTGGCATCTTTGATGTAATATAAGTTTTTAGAATTTACTGTGAGAAAGGGGCTTAAAGAAATGTCTGTTCGGGGAAGTTCAGATCGGGGTTCATGTCGTCCAAGTTCATTGTTTCGATTTGAGTTTGGATTTCTACTAGGGAATCTACTTCTGGGTAGTTTTGGTCTGGGGGCTGAGGGTTCACTGGGAGAGAAAGAAAATCCTGGTAATTTGTATGGCCTATCGGCTCTATTGGACACTGATCATAATCGTAATCTTGGTTGGGGTAGTTTTGTGGGTAGTCAAAATTTTGGTATTCATAATCATTATATGATGTTTCAATAGGATTAGAAGCTTGACCTTGCGAATAGTCGCTAGCGTTTACATGATATGTCCTTTGTTGATTAGGACGGAAATTAGAATTTTTATTAATTATCGGAGGGCGATATTGTGGTGGATTATTAAATTGTTGGGGCCTCTGCTGATTTTGCGAGAAGCCGCTTGCTTGTTGTGGTCTAGATTGATTTTGGGAATAACTACTAGACTGCTGAGGGCTGGTTTGGTGTTGATACGGTCTTTGAAAACCTGAATTAAAATTATTTTGAAAATTTTGCCGTCCCGATTGGGGAGTGCGGCACTGACTAGCAGAATGACCTGTGCGTCCGCAATTAAAGCATCGCATAGGTTGTGGCTGTGGCTTTCTAATAGGTACAGTGGGTCTTGAGGGTTGATTCCTATCTTGTTTTTGGGTTTCAAAATATGACAACTGAAGTTCCCTTCTAATTCGAGAATGGGCTTCTAAAAGGTTGACTGGATTTCCGGCACGAATAAGTTGGCCTAATCGAGGTTCAAGCCCTGTTAATAATGTATTTAAGGCCATAGTTTCTATAAGAGTACTTTGAGCTGTTTTTTGTTCAGTTGTAAGGTTAATTGCTTTTTGAATATTTGCATGCATTTTAGCATTTAATACCTGGAGGCGGTTAAAGAAAGTGAGTGGGGATTCATTGGATAATTGCTTAAGTCGTTGTATATCTTGTATCAGGGAAGATAAATCGCGAGAATCTCCAAAATGTAGATTAAGTAATTGTTTTATTTCTAGGTACGAACCTGGATTTCTAGAACTAACGAGCTGTGCAGCTCTACCTCTAAGTTTGTTTTTTATATGAATAGCTAATAGAGTTTTTTGACTTGTAGTAGCCATATTGTATGCACAATCACACGCATTTAAAAACGTTCCTAAAAAGATCTGATCACCTTCAAATTCGGGGATTAAAGAAAATATTTCTGATAATTTATAAGGCTCTACTTCTACTTGACTAACATTATTTTGAGTTGAATCAGGCATTTTGAAAAATTACAAAGGTTCTGTAACTTATTTAATAGTGAAAAATCGAGTGAAAAATATTTAATTCTTGATATTCAAATTCTTAAAATCAATAAGAAATATCGGGAAAAATATTTGGAAAATCGAACAGTTTCAATAAGTAAATACCACAATAAAATAAACAATAACGAGATGATTCGTTAACTTACAGCAGGATTATTTGCATCGTCGTGTTCTTAGCGTAGACTACCAGGGGCTTCACCGGGTGTTCCTTCCGTAGTTTTGCCAAGTGAGAGCGATTCGTCCTTCTTCTGTTTAGGGATTGGAATCCGCCGCTACCAGTTAGAAAACACTCTTGTTCTGACAGCGTTAGACAGATCCTACCGCGACTGCGCCAATTGTTATATTCACTTTTCCAAATTTCACTTTTTAAAAAAAATATTTTATTAATACTTAAAAACACTACTTTATAATTTCAAAAATTAAACTAACATTCTAACAGCCTAAAATATCAACTAACTATTTATTTACAATTCAGAACAATTTATATTAATTTGAATGCTGATGCAGCGTCTTCTATCCGTGCGAACTGCAACGGCTGGTTGCTGGCTCGGCATTCTCGGAGGTGTCGCAATTTCCTGTGCTCGATACCGTGTGACCGAAGGTCATCACCTGCACGTGGCTATCAGCGGATATAACATATATATATATATATATATATATATATATATATATATATATATATATATATATATAAATACTTAAATTTTAATTTTGTTTTTTAGGGAGCTGTTTCAACTCCTTAGAGTGACCCTATCTGCAAAAAAATATTATTAATTTGTCCTATTTTATCGCTTTTAAAAAAAGCTAAGGTTTATGAATATAAAAAATATTTGTATGTTTAGGGGATTATTGTATTCCCAAGGGCTACCCTGTATAGTAAAAAAAACTAATATAGAAATATGACATGTTTCTTCTTTTTTTAACTAACCGTTATACAATTAAAAAATATATTCGTTTTTTAGGGGCAGCTTCGCATCTCTAGGGCGATTACTGTATAGTAGAAAAAATATTGTGAACAAGAAAATAAAGAAATTGGATGTCTTATTCATTTAATTAAAAGTGCTAAACGCAATTAAAATATTTTTTTTTGTTTTCAGGTGGCTGTTTCATCCTTCTAAGCTAATTTGAATAGTGGAAAAAATGTTTACCTTATTATCACCCTTAAATATATCGAAGATCTACGCCCATGACCCAGACTATTTTTGGTGCAAATTTGAAATCAATTGGTTTGACTGTTCCCAAGCTAACGTTCGCGCGAATTTTGTGTACGTACAAACATTTTTCAAAAATTTTCGCGATTATAATAATACCACGTCAATAAAACAGGAAACCCTTAATGGACACTGGTGGTTATTATCAGCATTATAAGCACCATAGCCCACAAGAGCTTCACAAATTACAAAAAGCTGCGTCTTTATATAGCCAGAATTTAACATAAAAAATTAAATTAAAGCTACTATTAAATCCTCCTGTGCCAGGAAAGTGATACTACACCGAGCCGGATTGCTTTAACACCTCGTATATAAATATTTAACAAGAAACCAATAACATGCTTAAGCCACTGACACTTTAAATGCTGTATAGGATATAGAGCAAAAAAAGCTAAATTTTCTTCACCCGGAACTCCCCTCGTTTTGAATTTTTCCTTTTAATAGTTTCCGCACATAGTCATTTAATAACACATATATACCGTCTTTTCAAACATTTATATTGGGCGCTATTTTGTTCCACCATATTGGTTTCGTACTAATATTTTATCAGTTTCTACCTATGCCGCACTTGATTTTTGGGTATATTTTAAAATAAATTGAAGTAGTTTTTGCACTTGACTTTTCAAGACCGTCATTTTGTTTCGTCATGCTGAATTGGTAGCAGTCTATCCCTACATCACATTTCATTTTTCTGCAAAATTTAAAGTCAATAATGTTTTTATGTTGTTTTTTTAAACATGTTAAATGGCTGCCATTTTGTTCCGTCATCTTGTATTCGTACCACACTTTTACCAGTTTATCTCTATAACACTTTTAATGCTTGCACAAAATTTGAAATTGATCTAATAAGTAATGTTTAAGCTGATTTTTTAAACATTTCATTAGACCGCCATTTTGTTTTCTTACCTTGGATTCGTACTAAAGTGTTACCAGTTTATTCGTATGTAACACTTGTGTAAAACTTGAGGTAAATTGGATGATTAGTTTTTGAGTAATATTTTATTTATTAATTTTTAACACTTTTTAGCATAATATTGCCAGATCATCCCCATATGACCCTTAATTTTTGACCAAAATTTGAATTCAATTGGGTAAGTAGTTTTTTTAAATACGCTGCGAAATGTCAGACAGACAGACCGATGGAAATAAGAAAACATATTGGCATCTAGTGTGAAGATATACAAAACCAAATATTTTATTTCATCATTTATTTCCACCATCTTGAATTCGTACTAAAGTGTATCAGTTTATATCAATACCACAATAATTCTTGAACAAAATTTGAAATCGATCTATAAGTAGTTTTGTCAAGCTGAATGTTTAAATATTTTATTAAACCGCCATTTTGTTTCGCCATCTTGAATTCATACCAAAATTTTGCCAGTTGAAACCTACGCAATACTTGATTATATTAGAAAATTTGAGGTAAATTGCATACATTGTTTTCTAGGAATAATGCTTTTAATATTTCACTAGGCCGCCATATTGCTTCCCAAATTGCATTTTTACCAAAATGTTACCATTTTTCACCAAAATCTGAAGTCAACCGATAAGTAATTTTTTAGCTATTCCGCCGATACACAGACATACATACAGACCGACAGATAGATGGATAGACAGACCGACAGACCGACGGAATCGAGAAAACATTCTAATTTCTGCGTATATCGAAGAAAGCAATTATTACGAACCAAACTACTTTAACAATAGTTATTAAACATATTGGAAGAAGTAAACATTGCTTACTATTATCTGAAAAGAAACATCCCTTAATAATTAAAACACAAACGTATAAAACATGTACAAAACTTTAAATCTACAAAACATCAGTGTATTTATTATTTTGTATTATAACTATATTAATTTCTTACGTAAAATACTTTTTCTACAACGGGCGGAAAAATCAAATCTCCGCACCGATATCCATGCGGAAAAATGGTTTTCCCGCACTAGTGCGGAAAATTTTTTGCGCACTAATGTGGAAAAAATTTTCAGCACGTAATATTTCAAAATTAATTTATTATTTATTAATTTATTAAAAAACTCATATATTAATTAGCTTTCTTTGATACATATCTCCAGAGTATGTAGCAGGCTTAATGCATTTCGTTTTGGTTAGCTACCAGGTTTCCAGGTTACTAAGGACGCTTAAAGTCAATTGTTAGAAATCAACAAACTGACGTTGCTGACTGAATTGCTTTTATATGTGCGTATTTTCCTTAATCTGGCCATGCAAGACGGGGTTCCAAAATATATTCTGAACGCAGCAAAAGAAGTAGATTTGGATTTGCTTACAGAAAAAACCAAAGTCAGGTACATTCAGGAATACGAAAAGTTCATCAAATGGTGCGCCAACAAGAAAATCAACAACATTAATAAAGAAGAGGTGCTTCTAGTTTACTTTCAAGAATTTTCAACCTTCTACAATGTGGTCCAAGTACTTAATGATAAAATCTAAGAAAAACGTTGATATTAGCAGGCATTTTAAATCGATGGCTTATTTAAAAAAGAAAATAGTAGGTTTTAGACCAAAAAAGTCTAAAATTTTAAACCACGTACATGCGGAAAAAATTTTAAGCTTTGCGCCTGACGATACTTATTTACTAATCAAAGTCGCAATACTAATTGGAATCGCTGGAGCCCGTAGGCATGAAAAATTGACTCATCTGTTGTGTGAAAACGTAGCCTAACAAGAAAATTTGTTTCTGGTAAAAATACCAAATAGCAAGACTCACCAGAGTAGAAGCTTTGTTATAACTGACGAAAAAAATCTTAATTTAATCAAGAAGTACATGTCTCTGCGTCCCAAAAGTACACCGTATCAAAGGTTTTTTGTCAATTTCCAAAAAGCTAAATGTACTACTCAAACTGTTGGCATTAATAAGTTTGGTAAGATGCCATCGGACGTGACTGCTTTTTTGAGACTTCCAAATCCAGAGACCTTTACTCGACGCTGTTATAGACGCTCTTCGGCTACTATGTTGTCTGACGCTGGAGTGGATATTACTAATTTGAAACGTCTCGGGGGATAGCAATCGACCAAAGTTGCAGAATCATATGTGGACGAATCCATGGAGAACAAAAAACGTATCGCCAACCAAATTCTATCTTCTACAGGAGAAAATTCCAAGGAAAATTCGCCTCCGCCTTCGTCCTTGTCTTCGACAAGTTTCGCGTATGAAACTGATAGTAACAATGGACCAGGGAACCAGTACTAATGTGCCAAGAAGAAAACATTATTGCCAGCACCAAAAAGGCTAACCATCAAAATGTTCCCAATTTAGTTAATAATGGCTATAATTGTCAATTTTCGGTTACCTACCACGTTAATTACAACAAAGAATATTTTTTTAAAACAGTTTGCTATAGCTTTATGTAGTTACTACCCTTTTCCAAATAATTAGTACTTTTAAATATATAATAGTTTGTTTGTTATAGTTTATTAAAAACTATTAAATCACTACGAATTATGTACTTATTTCCGCCCGTTTAAAGGCATTGAAATGGGTTAAAAAGATGGCGCCCCTGTCAAATTACTTATTATGAAGTGCCAATCAAAGCCACATCTGGCAAAGCCAAGCTACCATGAAAAAGTGGTAAATTTCCTAAAACATGGAAAATGAGCTTATTTTTATTCGAAACTAGATTTCACCCAATTTTTGGTTTGTGTCACCTAGGTCAAATATCCTTCGTTACCAATTTAATTACCCTATTTATTACAATACAAACAAATAAAAAAACGCTGGTTTGACAGGTATTTCTTTTGATTTTATTGTTTTACTTGATATTATATATGGTAAGACATTGTTTTCGTGAAATAGTCATGTCGATTGCCAAGCGAGAAAAAATTTTGAAGGTAAATTTTCCTCTTGTATATTTAAATTTGTTGCTTTTTGGTAATTTCGCTCATGACATTTGTCAAAACCACTCGTCTCATGGCTCGTGGTTTTGTTACAAAAATGTTATTCGCGAAATTACCAAGCAACAAACTTTCATAAACAATCGGAAAATTTTGGCGACAAAATTTTCCCTCTTGTGGTATTATATATGATAAAACTGATATTTTTAATTTTAAGTCTTGTAACGAAATCTTGTATTTCTGCTTCAGGTTTCATTCAAAACATAATTAATATTTGTACTTTTGAGAGAAAATTATAAACGAGGTATGATTTTTATGTAAAACATTTTTGTATTTTTTATGTTCCCTGTATAAAAAATTAAATTTTTAATAAGGCGAACATTATTTTTGAAGCAAAAACTTTTATCAAGAGACTTTTTTTCGTTTTTATATATATATATATATATATATATATATATATATATATATATATATATATATATATATATATATATATAAATTGTCCTTTATTGTTTTCCTATAAAAAAACGTTTTATTCCAGCAAACCGAACCGCATTTTACAGAATATTTATAAGGCCACTACTATTTTGCCATATAGGATTCTCTCTTACGAGGGAACTAAAATGATACGATATATATATATATATATATATATATATATATATATATATATATATATATATATATATATATATATATATATATATATATATATATATATATATATATATATATATATATATATATATATATATATATATACATACATATATATATATATATATATACATATCTATATATATATATACATATATATATATTATATATATATATATATATATATATATACATATCTATATATATTTATACATATATATATATATATATATATATATATATATATATATATATATATATATATGCATATATACATATATATAAATTGCCCTTTACTGTTTTCCTGTATAAAAACGTTTTATTCCAGCAAACCGAATTTTACAGAATATTTATTAGGCCACTACTTTTTTGCCATATAGGATTCTCTCTTAAGAGAGAACTCAAATGATACGATATAAAACCACTGAGAGTTCAATGGTGCCAGACTGGCCCAAGGCCGAGTCAGTTCTGGTATCCGCGTTTTAAAGAAATGTTAATTAAAATGTCCACAAACATTTGAGTTGTTTGATCATTTTTTTGTCTTTTCAGCTCAACACAACATCCGCTTCAAAAACTACCTTCGTGGTAGGGAGATAATTCGTCTGGAGTTTATAATGAAAGGGATTCTAGATACAATAACTACCCTTACGAGTATAACTTAAAAACAATTATAAAATATTTTTTAGAAATACACTTAGGACTTTTTTAATAGTTTAATTCTGTCTGCACCTAAAAAAAGACGTTCAAATTTTAAACATACCGTTAATAAACTATCATACTGTGTTTTTCCTTAGTAATTGTAAGACGTTTTCCTCTTACTGCCTATAATTTCAACTGTTTTTTCGAAAAAAATTTTTTTTTTTCGAAAAATGTTTTTTAAAAGGAAGAAAAAATTCTTCTGAATTAAAAATTGCTGCATTTTTCACTAGAATGGGAGTATTATCTATGGGATTTTGTGTTTTGTCCAAACGGAAACCAAATTATATCGGTAACGGTTATCACATCATGTTTTAACAGGCTATCAACAGTGATCTTACCTAATTTTGGTACCGGTCCGCCTAATAAGTTGTCTCTGCTAGGATGATTTGACTTTTCTGTGTTTACCCTTTTATTCTGGGTTGCCGCCGGTTCTTTAGCATTGGACAGGCCCGGAGCAGCTCCTGATCCTATAGGACCTGGCATCCTGGAGCCTCTGGTTAGTTCCCCGGGAAGAACTCGTCGCCTTTTCTTAGGTAGTTTTGCTCTGGCCTAAGAAAAACATATTTTTAATAAATTTTACATATTAAATTTGAAGAATAAAAACATAACTAAAATATAAAAATATAATCAAAGCTACTAAATTTATAAGTAACTCTAGAGTTGTGTTTTAGTTCATATTCTTTTCAAATATTTTTAAGTTTAAATCCTACGCTATGCATAATTTTAACGATTCTCTATTTTGTGCAGTCTTAACATATTGAGGAACTTCGCCAAAATTGGCGATGTGGAAAATTTACCATTGACGGCTACGATTACCGAAAGTGGCGTACAAACATATTTTTAACAAACCGGCTAGGCTTTTTATATTTTTTTCCGGCAGATACTGATTTTATTCACAAAAAATATCCAGTTACCTTCATGTTCAACAATAAATCTTAATTTTGAATATTTTTACTGACTTGTACTACTTTAACTAAAATGTAATGTTTTCTGTAGTTTTAGTTGTTGAACTCTCTCATTTGAAGGCTGTATTTCATTATAGGATGACCGGTTTTTAAAAAAACGAAACCTTGAACTTTTCACTATTATCTTACCTCTGAAAAGACTGTGATAATATATAGAAAAAATATATATTATATTTTCATTTAAAATCACAGATCTGCATCAAAACGATGCTTATCAACAGTTGCCATTTACTTAATATTAATTTGTTATTATTGGTTTATCTGAAAAAACAATTCTAATTCTTGCACATTTTGATAAATTTTTGTATATAACGGAAATACGAGATGCGACGAAAGCAATTTTCTTTTCAGAACTGTTTCATTTTCCCAACATCTAAGTATGCTTCAGTTGTCTTTTTGAGACAACACAAGTTCCACCATTTAGATAAAGGAAAAAACAAACTCTCGCACATTTGAAACCATCTCTTCACAGAGGCGAATACGCGTTGCCAAATTTACTGATGCGAAACTTTTCTTATATACACTCTTTATCACTCCTCCATCCTCTCGGTGGGCACGCTTATTTTTCGACGTCACTTGCTATGTTAAAACAAATCGGCATGTAACCCTATACAAAAAACTAATTTTTTTATAAATAATTATGAAATTGTAGTGGCGCATTCATGATTTAAGAAAAATTTTAATTAAATTATGTCCTTATGATCATAAGCCACTCGGTTGGTGTAGATACATTGATGATATTTTTTGTACCTACGAACAAGATGATCAATATTTTTCATATCATATTAACATCAAAGAACCGATAATAAAATTTGCTATTGAAAAATGAACACATCTACAACTTTCATTTTTAGACATACTTATTAAAAAAGACATTCACAGTTTTGAAACAAAAGTACAGTAAATATATTGACAATCTACACACACTAACAGACCGATTTTAACTCAAATCATCAAAATATGTTTAAAAAGGGAACTGTAAAAACAATCACAGAATAAATTGGAATACTTCTAGTATTTTGGTTCATGTTACACATAATTAAATTTGCTAAATACTGAAGTAAAAAGAAACATCTCAAAATAAAGTAAATTAAATTGAACGTACTCTAGCTAAACATATGTTTTTCACCTTATTTAGACAACAAACACCCTTAAATTGATATTTAATGACATTAGTCGCTGAAGACGGGTGTAGACTTACTTCTGAAACATCCGCAAACCAGATATTTTTCAGTCTCGCTCCGCGGGTACCTTTACAGTGGACTCGGAACCCAAGATTGCAGTTTATAATTTAAATAAGACGGAAATATTGTAATTATACTCTCTGAGCTATGCACAAATAGTAATTATCAACGCTAGCTAGATTAGACCTCTGTATTTGATTTAGAAATCAAATTTTAAATGTTTGTCATCAGTTATTCCAAAAAACGTATAGTTAATTATTGTGGTTTTATCTAGTATTTTTTGCTATAGGAAATCAGTAATTTTTAATAATTAAAAGAATAATAAAAACAGTTAATTTTTTTTTGATTTTGCTACCATTCATAACACACTAACGAAAACAACAAGCACGGCGACGTTAAATTTTTTATAATCTGATTAGGTTGTTGTTTGTCTCCTCCGTTGGGGCAACACTTCGAGTGTGAAGATTTAGTGGAGTAAAAAACTGGTACAAATGTTTCAATTTTTTTTTTCGACTTATAACCAGATTAAATTTTACCCAAATTATTAGTAAGGTTATTGTACATACGAAATGGGCAATTACGAGTTTTTTAGTGGTATTAAGTTTTGTAAAATCAAAAAATCTTGCAAAGATGCAGAATTTTTTTATTGGTTAAAGGGCATACATAAGTGCTGATAACTGTGATAATATAATATTCAAAATCTTTTATTTTTGATAAAAACCAATATTTAAAATATGAAATTTAAATTTCTTGTATTAAAAGAAGAAACTATAAAGATGTATAAAAAAACGAGGCCTTTATCTATAATAATTTTTGAAATACAATTACTTTTAGGTAACGCCAGGCTTTAGTATCCGTTAGAAGTGGCAGGTCACATAACTCTATTCATATTTCGATACTTTTTTTCAGTAGATCAAAGGCAGTTTTTTTACCAATTTTGAAAAATGCACTAGTAGTGTCACATCCCGTAAGGCAATGTATCGCCAAAAAAAATATTTTTTGAAACTGTTTCTCTCAAATTTTTAACTATGTCGTGAATTGTGTAAAAAGTGTTTATTTTTTAAATGTCCTAATTCCGTAAATAGTTTGCAGAAATGTAATTTAAAAAAAAATTATTTCGTAACAATGTAATGATGTACAAGTAAAATAAATACATCGGTGTTCATAGATTTGACAAGAATGGTGTTACTATGCTCTTGCTTTGCTAGGACACGTTGAATGATTCGAGTATCTGCCTCTTCTTGATTACTTTTGTATTTTTCTCAAAGTTCAGGCTCTTTAGTTCGTGTTATTTTCGGGACTTTCAAACCCTCCTGCTATTATTAAAGATTCGTTTATATTTAGCAAATTTGCTACTTACTTCAAAACACAATTTGCGATAAAAACTAATAGGCATTTCTTATTGTTGGGTGATTTACGGAAAGCTCTAAAAATTGGAACCTTTCGAGTCCCAGAAACTTTATATTCATTAGATGAATCACCATTTAATCTCTCAGTAGATTTTAATGACTGGGATATGTAACTATCAAAAGTAACTGTAATTCGTTTGGAATTGCATTTACAAGCGCAACTTTTATACTCTTAAAAAATATTTGTCCTAAAACATTAAATGTCATAGAAGAGATAGGTTTCAATTCCTGAATGATAACCATACCATCAATAATATATGAATGTACACTCGGGGCTAAAACCATTTTATCTGTATATTGCTCTAATCTCTGACATAATTTCGCTTTTGCAGATTTTCGCATCGAACCATCTTCATAAAACATTGCTGAAGGAACTAGATAGTTTATATAATAACAAGTCATTTAAATTTATTTCCTGAAATCGCCCTGCACAGATTATTCTGTGGAACATGAATCCCGATGCAACAACTATTTTTTTGGAAAGACCTATGGACTTTACGGGTTTCGAAAAGGTGTCAGGTGGGCTATTGAAAATGTTTGCCACTTACCTAAAAAATGTTTTGAATATTAACCTAACGATTGACGCGTCGTCATCGAAGTAATGCTCCTGGTTTTTGAGAGAATCCTATGATCCCTGCGGAGCTTTTACAGTCTTTATTAATTGATTGCTCAAGAGCCATATCCGAGGCCACACAATTTAATTTCTTGTCACCTGTGTTCTTAATAACAAAATTACCTTTGCTTAAATTTTCATACATTTCAGGAGCCTCCGTTTTCAAAACTTCCATATTTTTTAAATACACAGGGACCCATTTGAAATACAAGTTTCTTCCAGCAGCAGATAAATTAAAGTATCATAAACTGCACATAAGTGCGCATCAAAGTCTGCAGTCCGTTCTGAACGTAACAGACGCCAAATAGATCAATAGCATCAAGAAAAGAATACAAGTATTTAAACGTCAGTGATGTGGACCTGCCAGAATTAATGAAATCTTTTATATGATTTTTCTATTATTTTAAGAAGCTCATCGAAATGTTTTTGATCGTAAATACTTTGAAGAATAATTTAGATAGAGCACTGGCAGCTATAGTTAGTTCACGAATGGCCGTTGAGTATTCTTTACAACCAAAGATCATTGTAAATGTATTTGCACCATAAATGTCTGTCTCTCTGAGTAATGTGAAAAGTCTTCCATCGCTAAAAATAAACTCTATACTAGCTACGAAAGCCATATTTAAGTGCATGCCACCAAGCATAAGTGTTACTTTTCCATTCAGTTCTGCAGGTTCATTCCACAAAATTTCTCTAGCTTTAGACTAACTGGCCAAATCTGCTGTTACAACATTATGATCCTGATTTATTGCATTTGCAAGCTGAAACTAGCCGTATCATTGAAGTGTATATTGTATTAAATTCCGTTTTTGGGCTATTTACGTTATTAAAGTCTGTCCAGTTCAAAAATGGCCCGTCCTTTTTAAAGAACTTGACAACTGCCTAAATTAAATTAATTTTTTTGGAGGCAACGTCTTTTTCTCTATTAAGTTCTACATTTTGCCATAAATTTAGTACTAGCCGATTGGGAGGATTATTGTATTTTAGAATATGCTGAAACGATAAATCCGTCTCATCTACATAGGGCCCTTGTCTAGGAATATTTGATTCAATATTAGTACGATTTATAGAATGTTCTTGAAATAAAATCATGGTCATGGTCTCTTGATTTAAGTCGAAATTATCTATGCTAGTATCAATAAAATTTTGTTCAACATTGTTAATCGTTTGAATGGTGGTGTGTAGACATTATTGGTATTGATTTTTTCTTTAGCCAAAGCGATCGTTAATTGCCTATCATTGTTCGTACAACTGAAACAAATCTGAGTTAAAGTATCCAAAAGTTGTTTATTGCGAACCAAATGATGCACGTATATACTTAATCCAATTTGAAAATATTTTTTTTGTACTTTTTGTCATACAAACCCATGGATTATTTTGCATGGATTTGCTGCTTTAAGTGTAATATTATTATTGTCAAAGGCCGTGTCATCAATTAGCCGAGAAATGAATTCAAGTAACATTTTGAGAACTTGTTCCTGAAAGACTCTCTCATTTATGTCCTCAGGAATCGGAAATTGTTTCTGCTTAAATTGAAAATCGCGCATTTGTTTTGTTTTAAGATTTGAGCAGTTCTGTGTAAAATTTGAGTCTCATTTTCTTCAAAATATGGCTTATTATTTAAATAATTCAACTCGGATTCAACGGTAGAGACTGGCGTATCTCTCGAACTATGTTGTTTTATTGAGGACCTATGTTCTTGTGATAACATAACTTTATTAGTTAATTTTGGTTGTTTGTTTCTAAATGCTCGGATATTATTTTTAGATATTTAGTGGCCATAGTAACGTTTATGATATATGATATCATAGGCATATAAATCTTCGTAACCAGAGAGTTGAAATTATTGAAATATCTTCCCTTTCTTGTACTGCCTTAAGTGTTTTTTCATGTGTACTTTTTTCCATTCCTAGATAAAAAATAAGAAATGGAAATTACTAAAAGTTAGGTATACATTTGAACTAAAATACACCTACTTAACATGTATTTTTTTAGAAATTGCGGTTAGGCGATTTTTTAAAAAATGTTGGTATTTTTTTTAGATATATAACAAAATGTAGTTATACTATGTTAAGTTATAGACATAATTACTGTTTACTGAACTTTTTTTCATATAGGTATCTGTTTGTATCGCAGATTTTTCTTTCTTTTTGATTCCCGATTTATTACGTATCAAACACATTCGGGGAATATCAAACGACTAATTATTACTTCGAGTGGCATCAGTGCTCGTAGTTGGCTCTGGATTGTGTGGGATTGTGTTATTTACATTTTGTTTACTTGTAAGTTTTTTTCGGCAAAACACATGATATGGTTCTTTTACAGTACCGTTTAATATTGCCTCTTTTTTTCTAGAGTTTTAAGGTTAATGCTGTCATGTCTTCTCTCAGCAAAATTTATTATCCCTTTTTGGGTTAACTTTTTCACTATGGGATCGTATCCAATGGTCTACATAAGAGGCACTTCATTGTTATTCTTATAAAAGATTAAAAACAAAAACACCAGCACAACTCTCTTAAAATTCATTTTTTTACAAAATTTTACAAAACTTGGTGGTATTAAAAATAGTCGCACTTGTCCATTTCGTATGTACAATAACCTAACTAATGAGTTTGGTAAGGTTTCATCTGTTCTAAATCAATTTTTGTTTATTTCAAGAAGGAATTGAATTTTAGAGGCTTTTTTATCCGGCTAATTGTATTCGTCAATAATTTTATGACAATTTCAGGATCACGATACACTCATAAATGCTAAAAGAAAAAAAAATAAAAATGAGTTCGTTGGGATTATGTGTCCCGTTACTTGCACGCGTTGATACTGAAACAAATATTATTTTATCGTTCTATTATCTGAAAATTCCTGGCTATAAGCTGTTGCATCTACTTATATGTACGTTTTGTCACTCTTCACCATGATATAATAAACAGAAGGTATGATCGCGCATCGATCTGCTACTGCACGTGATTAACGCTGGCTGTCATTAACCTTCGGCTATATGATTTCAGTGCATTTGTTTGCGGATTTCTGTGTCTTTTTTTGTATTTACATACAAACAAACAAACATACATACATACATACATATCTATAAAAAGAAGGTTTTAATTCTACTGAATGGAATTTTACCGACTTCTTAAATATTAAATAAAGCCACCAATTTGTTTCACTTTCGTTATATTGGGTAGACAACATTTTCCCAGTTCATCATCATTTAGTAGGCCGACATTTTGTTCTGCCTGTTGGATTTTTACCAACATCTGAAGTCAATTGGACAAGCAGTTTTTGGCTAAGCCCCGGACAGACAGATATGCTGTCCGACGGAATTGAAAAAACATGGTTTTCTGCATCTGGGTACCCTAGAACGTGTTTTCTCGAAGGGTGATTTCATTACGTTTACAATACAAATGGTTAGAATCTTGAATGTATCATTATATATTTTAATAAAATTGCCAAGAACAGTCTTATTGTCGTTTTTGTTATTAGTTATGTTTTTTACTAGGTCGTTGCTCCATCCACGCTAACGTGAAAGAATCGGCGGAAAGTCGGTTCACGTTAAATAAGAAAAATGTGTAAATGACTGTTTTTTTTTTGACAAACTTGTACTAATCTAAGGGTGGGATTCACTTAACAATATACATTTTGTATTAATATAGACAGATCCTTGTTTTAATATAGACTCGGATCTCGGTTGGAGCGCTACCGCGCGCTTTATTTTCAGCAAACCTAACCTATCCTAACCTAACCTTAACAAAAGAAGTAATCCAAATTTTTATTAATTATAAATATAAAAAAAAATTGAAAAAAATTTCGTCTTTGTCAGGATTCTAACCCATAGCTATACGACGCGGGCTGAGAATCCTACCACTTCGGCACCAAGCTTCTCCACGAAAAACATATAAATAGCTTATATTGGTTAGCGTCAACATTAATAACGTCAAATCTGGTTTCGCGTGAACCAAAATTTAGAAAGCTCGTTTACGTTAGCGTGGAAGGAGACATAGCGTTTTTACTATTGCCAAGTGGCTTTAATTTTGTTGTCAGCATTATTTAAAAATTGTTTATTTGAAGTTTTTTTAGCTTGCGCGTTTTATAACTTGTTTCAGAATTTTAACATATGTTTTATAATAATGGACAAAAACTCTGTCATTAATTTTTTTTAAATATAATACCCGTTTCTGTCTGGAAGCTATAACTATACCTTTGGTAATCCACCTGGCACTATTTCTAGATAGTATATAGCTTTTTACTACGAAATTATTTAAATGAAGGTTAAGAAAAGCAGAATTAATCATTCATAATGCCACATCCATATAGCATTGACCAATCGAGCATCCCCAGTTTCTGTTTAAAGCTCAATACCTTAAAATATCATATGATTTTTTATTCTTGGACACGAACAGAACAGATATATTACCGTCACAGTGTAAAATAAACTAACCTATTATTAAGATATTAAGTAGCAAGCAACTGTGGGATTTTTTTAGCTGTTTTTTTTTTTAGTTGTTTCAGAATTTTAACACATGTTTTATAATAATGGACAAAAACTCTGTCATTCATTTTTTTTAAATATAATACCCGTTTATGCCTGGAAGCTATAACTATACCTTTGGTAATCCACCTGGCACTAATTCTAGATAGTATATAGCTTTTTACTACTAAATTATTTAAATAAAGGTTAAGAAAAGCAGGATAAGATTCATTCATAATGCTAGATCCATATACCATTGACCAATCGAGCATCCCCAGTTCCTGTTTAAAGCTCAATACCTTAAAATATCATATTATTTCTTATTCTGGAACACGAACAGAACAGATATATTACTGTCACAGTGTAAAATAAACTAACCTATTATTAAGATATTAAGTAGCAAGCAACTGTGTGATTTATAAAATCGAACGTATATTTAGTTTAAGTTGTTTACATCTTTTTTATCGTTAATTGAATTTTGTTTTTTATGGATTTCTATCATTGCCAGGAATTCCTGTTTTTTTGTACGAGGTTCTGTTTTTTAAAATTTTGATGTTTTTAAAGTAAAAAGTATGTTTTTTAGAAATTTCATGGTTTGTAAGGGCAGTAAATTTTTTTTTATCATATTTATGAGTTTTAATCCTGTTTTCTAAATATTTGCTATTACAACTATTATTTTTTGTAGTTTTGGATTTTAGTCTACTGAAATGTTTTAAATAATTTTTGAATTGTTGACACAAACCATCAACAAGGAAAAAAAAATATAGTTTAGTTTTTTTGATTGCTTGTCGAAAAGTTTGTGGAATTGTAAAATTTGTGAACTCTATTTTTAAAAAATTTGTTGATTAAGTAGGAAGGCCAGTTATTTAATTTTAAAGCATTTTTGGCCTTTTCAATAAAAGATTCTCTGTACATATTCTGGATCAGGAAGGTAAATCGCTCGATAGGCGAATCCAATATTACCGACTTTTTTGGTGAGATACGATGATTAGAATTTAAATTCAAATATCTGGAAGACCATGTATTTTTGATATACCACTCGGTTTTGATATTTTCACCTATATGATGAAGGGTGATGTCTAAAAAATTATTTTTTTTTATTTTCTTCTAATTCATATGTAAATTTTAAATTTTTATGATAATTATTAAACTTGTCCCCAGTTTTATTTATTTTAACTTTTGGTATTGCCATCATACAACCATCCACATACCTGCAAAAAAGGGGATTTCAAATTCAATGTTTTTTAACACTGTTTCTTCTAGATATTCCAAGACTAACTGAGCAATAACGCTTGATATTGAGGTGCCTATAGCACACCCTTCTATTTGTTTAAAATAATTTTCATCGTATTGAGTACCTTGAGAACTTCGTCTTTTGGAATGTTAATATATTTTTAATAAAGAGATACTACATCCAGCGAAACCCTTTTTTACTTTTTCTTTAAAATCTTTTATGTAAAATTTCTTTTTGTGGACGACGTTGCTAAGTATTTGTTTGTTTGACTAATTTATCAATGAAACTCGAAATTCTATTAAGATAAAACTTATATGAGAAATCATTACTAGCTATTTTCAAAATTTAAAAGATTTAAGGAAATTCCTGTAAAATATTCACTTAAAAAATAAGAATTAGTATTCGAAAGAAATAATACGATGGAGCTATCTATAAATTGTATAGAACGCTCGTCAACCCTGGTGTGCTATTTTATGTTGAATACTGAAATTTTAATTTGAAATAGATATTTTTGATTGGTGTATGAAAAAACGAGTAACAGATCGTTACAGATCCCAACATATTTTTAGACCCCACCCGTGTGCTTTTGATATATTAAGGAAAGGTATAAGTAACACGGAATATGATACCCTTTTAGATTATTCATTGTTCCGGGGTCTATAATTCACCGGGATCTCTTAAGCTTCCTAGATACTGATTTTATTCAATAAATTTACACCTATTTATACTAGACTATTAAATAACTATTAAATACAAAATGTATTTACAATGGTATAAACTGCTGATTCCATATTTTGCGTGAATGAATGACTTGGTTCTGGCCGATACTGCTAACTCGACAGATTCTATAGCATTTAGGAAACCATAATGTGAATTTAAACCTTGATTTTGGAAACCAAAAGGGAATATATATATATATATATATATATATATATATATATATTATATATATTTATATATATTTATATATATACATAAATATATATATATAGATATATATATATATATATATATATATATATATATATATATATATATATATATATATATATATATATATATATATATATATATATATATATATATATATATATATATATATATATATATATATATATATATTCCCTTTTGGTTTCCAAAATGAAGGTTTAAATTTACATTATTGTTTCCTAAATGCTATAGAATCTGTCGAGTTAGCAGTCTCAACCGTATCGGCCAGAACCAAGTCATTCATTCACGCAAAATATGGAATCAGCAGTTTATACCATTGTAAATATATTAATTGTTATTGTTGTTACGTATTTAATAGTCTAGTATAAATAGATGTAAATTTATTGAATAAAATCAGTATCTAACAAGCTTAAGAGATTCCGGTGAGGTATAGACCCCGGAACAATGAATATTCTAAAAGGGTATCATATTCCGTGTTACTTATACCTTTCCTTAATATATCAAAAGCACACGGGTGGGGTCTAAAAATATGTTGGGATCTGTAACGATATGTTACTCGTTTTTTGATACACCAATCAAAAATATCTATTTAAGCGCCTAGTGCATAAGCGAGTACTTTACGCACGGTTGTAGAAAAAAGTATTTTAAAATTTATTTTCAATGCCTAAATCATCAGTAGGAGTGCGAAATCAATTACGTACCTCATTAAAAAATAAATGTAATTGCAATGAAACTATAAAAAGTACACATCAAAACAAAATGTATAATAAACTTCTAACATGTTCAAAATTTCTACCATCCATCTGAATACATTCATTGAGTCTATCAGGTGAAAATACAGCGGCTTGCAGTTCCAGGCGTTTTGTGACAAAGTCGCAAAATTTTGTTATTTTCTCTAAAATTTGAAATACAGTGATATTTTTTTCTTGACTTAGAAAAAAAGAACATGAAAAAATACATAAACTGGTTAAAACCGCTGATTGATATCTTTATTCGTGTCTGAGTTATTTTCAAAAAACTTCATTTTTTAACAAAATGTGATGTCACTCACTTTAAATTTGCCTTCCGCATTTTTAGATATGCTCTCGTCTAAGTAAGCCTTGGAATGGACTACGATGAGTATTAAAAAGTATTCTTTGTTTCATTTTGGTAAGAAAACCATCAAAGAAAACGCGAAAAAAATTGTTTTCTAGATCGATTACCTACTTTATTAAAATCTAAGTGACCCGGTCCTCTTGGTAGGCTATGACTTATAAACAAAAGCAATAAGGGCGGCCATTATTAATTACTATTTTTGAGAGATAAACATTACAGTTTTTATTTAGTATCAATTGTTATTGTTTAAAATATGTATTCTAATGAAGAGGCGTATGATGTTGGCTATTTTCTTTCAAAATTTTGAAAACGTATTAATTGCTTCGCGCCAATACGCTCTGCGTTATCCTGATCGGCGTCATTATTCCTGGAAAGTCTTTAGGCGTTTAGAAAGACGGTTAAAGGAAACAGATCAAGTACAGCCTCTTCCTGTCCAAGGAAGAAATCGCCCCGCCAGAAATGAGGAAAATATAACAAATGTCCTGGCTTACATTCATGCTTTACCTCACGCAAGCATACGTGGAATTTCAAGAGACTTACCAATATCTATCGGGTCAGTGCAGAAGATTTTACGTGATTTTAAAATGCATTCGTTCCATATTGTTGTACATCAAGCGTTATCAGAGACGGATTTTGACAATAGGCTGAACCATTGCTATTGGCTTCGTAATATGGTAAACGAAGACGATCATTTTTTATCTAGGATATTATGGACCGATGAAGCTACCTTCACTAATACTGGTAAACCAAATTTGCATAATATGCACTCTGGACGGATACCAATCCACATTGGATGCGAGAAGCAGATAATCAGCACCGTTGGACTGTCAACGTTTGGTGCGGAATCATCGATGGTAAAATCATAGGCCCGTTCATTTTTGAACAAAGTTTAAACGGTGAAAGTTATTTACATTTTTTAATTAATGACTTACCCGGACTTCTAGAAGATATACCCTTGGCTGTTATAAGGAATATGTGCTTTCAGCACGACGGCTGTCCTGCCCATTTTTCCCGAAATGTTAGACATTATTTCACGAACGTTTTACCAATCGTCGGATTGGAAGGGGATCAATATTTCCTTGGCCACTAAGGTCCCCCGATTTGACCTGCCTTAATTTTTATATATGGGGTAGGCTTAAAGATCTAGCGTTCAAAACTCGTCCTACAACACGAGAAAATATGATTCATCGAATCCAAAACGCTATCAACAACATATCTAGGGCAGAAATGGAAGCCGCTGTATTTTCAGCCTTTGATAGACTCGGTGAATGTATTCAAAGGATGGTAGACATTTTGAACATCTTAGAAGTTTATTATAAATTTTGTTTTAATGTGTAGTTTTTATAGTTTCATTGCAATTAAATTTATTTTTAATAAGGTACGTATTTAATTTCGCGGTTCTAATCATGGTTTAGGCATTCAAATTAAATTTTAAAATACTTTGTTCTACAACCGTGCGTAAAGTACTCGTTTATGCATTATTCGAGACGCTATATTTTTTCATTTTTAAAGCAGTGCCTAGAGTAACTAAAAATTTATAATACAAATTAACAAATTACTTCAGACACTCGCTAAGACTCGTGCTAGAATATTCATATTAGTTAAAAATAGTCATTTTACACACTTGATGCATAATTTTATGCTCAGCGTAGCTCATTCGAAGTCTTAATGAGATGACAGCGTACCTAATAAATGCGGAAAGCAAATTTAAAGTGAGTGACATCACATTTTGTCAAAAAATAAAGTTATTTCAAAATAACTCAGACACGAAAGTTTGCGACTTTGTCATAAAATGCCATCTAGCGGCTAGGAAAAAAATAAAATCTAAATAATATTCTCGAAAAAACTTACACACAATCTCCTTAAAACAAAAAAAAATCGTTAAAATCGGTTAATCCAAACAAAAGTTATTTAATTTCTTTGAATCCAATGTTTACCCCTCCCTTTATTTGAAAATTTAGAGAAACAAAGTTCAAACAAAAAGTTTTGGAATTATTAGTAGATTACAAAAAAAGTATTTTCAATAAGGGTTAATTGGGAGTATTTTTGAATAAAACCGTGTTTTTTACTTTACGGTTGGTGTCGAAAATAATTTACAGCTTTTTATTTTTGCCGATTTACTTATTAAAATTTTTCCCCCGATAACCTAGGGTAAATACTTCCTGAGATATGGCCGAGAGCCACCCTTAGCTGAACACCCTGTATATGTCTAATTATGTTGGTGATTAGACAGACAGCAAATTATCAGATATTTTTATCGGGAACATCAAAGATTTTATCTATTATCGAAAACCCAAAATCAATATTTTATGCCATTTAAAAATTAGATCACAGCCATTCTATCAGCCCGTAGATGTTATATATAGTACTAAAGACCCTATCTAATAGCAAAATCCAAAATTGATATGCAAAAAATATATAATGAAATATTTGTGTTTTATTATTTTGTTTAAATTTTAAAAACTTGTTTTACCCCCTGGAATAACCCTGTGTAGTTGAAAAAATGTTATGCACAAAATATAAAACAGAATTTGGCGTTTTCCACCTCTTAAAAAAATACCTAAAAATCTAATTTTGTTTTTAGGGATATGTTTCACCTCCTTAGAATAACCCTATATAGAAAAAATTGCCTTTGTATGCAAAAAAACAAAATAAGTTTTCCTGTTTTACCGTTTTTTAAAAGAGCTAAGCGATATACCTAGCTATAAAAAATATTTGTATGTTTGGGGATTTTTGTATTCCCAAGGGCAACCCTGTACAGTGTAGAAAATGTTTATTGTAGAAAGTAAATTTGACGTGTTTCACCGTTTTTTTTCCAACTAATCGCTTTACTATAAAAAACATTTTCGTTTTTTGGGGACTGCTTCGTATCTCTAGGGCGACTTCTGTATAGTATAAAAAATATTATTGACAAAAAAATAGAAAAAATTCAACCTGTTTCCCCGTTTGCTAAGAGTGATAAGCTCTTTTCAAATATTTTTTTTCGTCTTCTGAGGTCAGTTTCTAAGCTACTCTGCATAGTGAACAAAATGTTTATATGTACAAAATAATAAAATAAATTTGACCTGTTCGTTTTTAGGCAAGTTTAATGTTTCTGTATTTTTTTAAATTTTCACGTAGCCTCCTAGTGGTAACCTATATATTTAAAAAATGTTGTAAAAAAATAAGTTACTTCTTATTTTTTTATTTTCAGGGAGCTGCATCATGACTTTACAGCTACCTTGTATAATGAAAAAAAAATTATGTATAAAAAATAAAATAAATTTTAAGTATTTCGCCAGTTTTCGAAATATTATGTGTTTTCTAAAATGTAGGGGAACGAAAAAAAAGTGCAATATCTACGTCAAAAACTTTTTCCATATCAAAATAATTACCTCAGCTATCTATCTATTTTCAGTTTGACTGATATCAGTTTGTGCGTTCTAAAAATATGAACTTTTTACCCCTTAAAAATATCGAAGATCTACCTCCATAACTTTCAAAATCCCGCGAGACTTTGACTCAGACTATTTTTGGTGCAAATTTAAAATGATTTGGTTTGGCTGTTCTCAAGTTATCGTTCGCGCAAATTTTGTGTACACATAGAAACATATCCGTACAGGCATTATAATTTTTCTTCAAACATGTTTTTCATTTTCTAAGGACTCATCGAAAGCATCGAAAAAACATATAGGTCAATGATATTAATGAAAAATCTCAAAAATATTTGGCAGCTGTAAATTCAGAAATGCTTAAACAAAACCTCGCTGCACCTATTTCCATATATAAGCTTTGACCAAAATATTTAGTTTCTAATGCGTACTGCAGTATAAATAAAATACAAAAACTAATACACTTAATGTATAAAACATCTGAAACCATTAATTATCACTGTTGATGTTTACCAGTTAGCATAAGCATAATAGTGAGCAACAGCTTTAGGAATTGCAAAATGGGACGACTTCATATACCCGGTACTTAATGTCAAAAATTAAATTTAAGCTGTTGTTAAATCCCCCAGTTACTGTAACAAGCCACTACTCTGAACCGAAATGCTTTAACACCCCGTATATGAATATACATCACGAAACAATATAACATCGCAAAGTCAGCGATACTTTAAATACCGAATACCGCATAGGTTTAAAGCAAGAAAAAATACGAATATAATTACTTCTAAGTCCTGCGTATATCGAAGAAAACAATTATTCCGAATCTACTTTACCAGCCGTTACTAATCATACTGTAAGAAATAACCATTGCTATAACATAAATATGCATACCTTTAAATCTCCACATCATGTGTTTATTATGTTGTATTACAACGGCCTTCATTTCGGATATAAAATACTTGCTAGAACTTTATTTGGGCAGGATTCATAATATTTCTATACTTTTCGGGATGCATATCCATTTTTACTGCTCCCCAAAGCATTTAAGACAGATATATCAACAGATATTTGCAAATTTTGGAGGCCTTTCGGGTAAAGTACCGCCTCCCTTTCAAACTTATTAAGACATGCCAGTCAAAGTTACAGCAGGTAAGCCAGGTCAACTTGAAAAAGTGGTAAATCAATGGCAAATGAAAAATGGATGCATTTTTATTCAAAACTAGATTTTACCAAATTTTCCGATTTCGGATAAAAAAAAATGTAAATCTGTCTTGTAGCAAAAAAAATTAGTTTTTGATATATCTAATCGTTTTTATCCCAGGAGATACCGATACGACTTGACGGAAGGGTCAAAGAACAGAATTCCTGCACGCCACAATTCAAAAGTTTCTCAAAATTTACCCTTAACACTGATAAAGCTGGATTTCACACCAGTCTCTAGAGAAAATGTATATGCGTCTTTATGTATTTACCTGATTTGCCTGGGATCAACCATTAGATACTACAGGCCCAAATGTCAAACACTAGTAAAATATATCACGCGCCCTGTATACACCTGAGAGTAATTATCGCGATGTTGTTTTTTACTTTCTCGGAGGAACTTTGGAGCCCCATAAACAATCCTCGCCCCTCATTATTCTTGTATAAAAAAGCGAAATATATTAAAATTATAAGAGCCGAAACAGTTTTTTTATGATTTTTTTTTATGACTCGATCCTTTTCTCGGCATCTGAAGTATAGGCATCTTTACTTTTTTTAAAAGTGGTCAAAGTTTCGACTCCTCCAAATACTAAGAACATTTCGTTTTTATTGTAGCAAGTTATATGTCAGGTCGTGTGGTTTCGTTTACTTTTTATGTCATTTTATTAATATTTTTTGTAGACTATAACAGTGCGGCTGCAATTTGAATAAAATTCGACATTCTCCGACTTCACATGGTTTTTACAAATTTACATACTGTTAAAAAAACGATAACAAATACTTGCTGGAGGGTCAAGTTTATTTGATAGAGTACCTAACTAAACCGCTTAAAAGACATTTTTACACGCAAAATTTTTGACAAATTTAAAATTTTCATATTTTTAAAAAGAACTAAGACAATAAGTTGCGGTTTTCGGTCTTGCCTAGAGCTAAGTATTGAGTTAAAAAAAAAACAATTTTAGTTATTTTTTACTTTTTTTTGTTTTAATATACAAGGTGTTTCCAACAAATTGTAATTTTTTTATATTTAACATGTTTTTTTCATCTTGTGCATGTATTAGCGTTTGTTTCTTGCGTCAACTATGATCAAGAGTAATGCCTCTAAATATTTTAACATGACTATTGTACATAGGGATTTGTTAAAACTCAAAAGTTCTGCGCCACCATTATGTTAAAAAAAAAAACGATTTTGATCATTTTTACTTACCTGGGAGAAGGGAAGTATTTGATTTAAACTAAATTTCATGTTACGTCAAACGCCAACTCATTCATATCCATTCAATTTTATATAGGTTTGAGTGATAGACTTTTTGGCCGAAAGTTTTTTAGCATTTTATTTCCTTTATTTTTTGAACTCTCAAGTAACCCTTTGATTTAATTTTCTTCACAACTCGCTTTAGTAAATATTGATTCTATTTACCAGATAGTGAGTGTCAAAAATAAAATATTTAAACATATACAACATAACAAATACAAATAAATGTGAGTTGAATTTGCTCTATATTTTTGAGACATCCTATGTACATAAATACTAACTTGAATCAGTTTCCCATTATTAGATTCATTATATATTTTTTCCATTAACTATTTAAAGTTACATATATCTGTAAACGTTTGTTGATTTTTTGCTTAGACACCAAAGTATTGTAAGGCTGTTACTAATTTTCTTGTTGAATGTATGCATTGTACGTCGTTTTACAACTATATCTTTGTTACTGATCATAGTCAAAATACGTTTCTTTCAGGAAATTAGTCATAAAAATACACCCGATAATTCTAAATAATAAACACGTTGGGCAACGTGCGGAAAATCGCGTGAATTTCCTCGGGAATAATATAAAATATCGCGCTAATCAACATAGTAAATCATCAGGCAATAATCAGGTCGTGTCGCGGCCGATATGTGCTGCGCGACCACCACCTCTGATCGGCGCGAACATTTGGAGGGGTTCAAAAATCATTTAAAAGCCCGTTCGCAGCGTAAATTTGCCAGTCGGTGGAGATCCAATGGAAATCTCCAGTCGACGACCCGGATTTAAGGCAGCAGCAGCAGGAAGGTAAGCCACCACTACTGGGGCCTGATGGAGTGACCAGCCAGCGTCATCACCCCCCTCGAAGCCCGCGGCCGTCGCGACGTACTGCCATGCCGCCAGGATGTATGTAGGTATAGGAAAGGTAACATCAGGTGGTATATTGATATAGATATCTCTCTCACTCCTACATCTTACAAACACGCTGTCTCATTCATACACACATACTTCCTTTCCTGATGCAAAATTCGGGGTCCAAAAATTACGGAATGGTCGTTCCCGTCATGTCTAATACCCATACACATATATCCGTTCCTGTGGTCAGATTCGGGGTCCAAAAATTACGGACTGGCCGTTACCGTCATGTCTTATAAATATACCAGATACAGATATACCTACTTTCTTTCCTGCTGCGGCCAGAATCGGGGTTCATCGGCCGTTCCCGTCATGTCTTATACACAACTCCTTTCCTGCGGTCAGATTCGGGGTCCCAAAAAATTACGGACTCGCCGTTCTCGTCATGTCTTATAAATAAACATACACGTACACACAACATATATATACAACGGCTAATCTGAGAGATTGCCTATATCGATTGCCCTTAGAAATAACCTGGTAAGGTATCACAGTGTAAGTATCCCGCATCCTAATTCCGTACAGCATCCTAATTCCGTCCCGACAGTGACGATCGCCAAAACCACGTGACTGCCGCGCTAGCCATAATCGCATTTATGCAGCTTTCTGTCTTTGAGGCATATCTTGAGGCGCGATCTTTCTCTCTCTTACTCATTACATTAGACATGGTTTACTTATGAGGCTAGGCTTAGGATATTTATATTATATGATATGAAGAGGCAATACATAGGATAATTTGTTTGTTTTCTACCTGAGTGTTTTATTTATCTTTTTATCCCGTCTACCTTTAGTTATATTGTATCTGCCTTGCGTATCGACCTCTGGTTAACTGTCTTGACTGTATAAAAGCTACTGTGTGCGTTTGTGGGCCCTTTACCACAGAAATCCAAAGGCTGGCGCTTGAGATTTAGCCGATGGATCCTTAATGTGATATAACCGACCGACCGATGTTTCCCGAAGATCAACGAAGTACCGGAGTGCATCACAAAAATGGCGCCTGAGCAAGGATCGTTCTGAGCATGACCGAAAAGTCATTTTGGACTTATTTATGTTTGTTTCTGATTTTTGACAGAATTTGCAATAATTTATCTACTCATGGAGTTTTGAAAATAGAATAAAGGAAAAAGCCCGTTTAGTCGTCTCTGAAGATTCTGAAATGGACCTTTCATTATATTTCATTGAATATCCTACCAACCCTTTAAGAGACGCACAAAGGGATTTGAATTTTTCCATGACCAGCATACATCGAGTATTAAAAGAAAACAAAATATCCCCATATAAGTTTCTTCCAGTTTAATTTTTAAGTGAAACTGATTATCAGACCATACTGGATTTTTGTATGTAAATGATGGACCTGCGTTTTGAGAGAAGGATTTTAAATTAAATCCTTTGGACAGGAGGCGATATTTTTCACTGCGGAAATGCATAACAAAAAAAATACTCACTACTATTTTGAGACAAACAAATATTCTGTAAATGAATTAAAACAAAAAATTCTTGAAGAAATTATTAGTCTTAATCATAGTGACGCCGTCCGAAAGGTTGTGGCAAACATTGAAGTGCGATATATAATGTGTATAGCAGAAAACGGACAGGATGTGGAAAATTATTTGTTTTAAATTTTTCCTATTTTTCTATTTTCATGTAATCTGTTCTAATGTTATCTGTTGTATGTTGTTTATGTCGATAGCTATGTTACTCAAGAAGTTTGTTTCTAATATTAATTTTCAATAATGGTTTTAAATTTAAAATTTAGCAATAAATAAATAAAGAATACAATTAGGACTATAGTTACGCAAATAGAAATATTATCCATTCCATGGCCTCCTATAGTTTTCTTTTGAGTCTGCAGCATCACAATATTCCAGAATATATATATATATATATATATATATATATATATATATATATATACGTATATATATATATATATATATATATATATATATATATATATATATATATATATATATATATATATATATATATATATATATATATATATATATATATATATATATATATATATATATATATATATATATATATATATATACAGGGTTCGCCAAACTCAGTGGCGTATTAGAAGTATATGGAGAACGAGTAAAGATATTTACTTGTTTGGGTAAGTTTCATACTAAGAAGTGAACTTTATTTTAAAAATAATTTCGAAGTTGCGGCGTTGCCAGCTCTATTGCAGACAGACAGAAAGTTTCTTTTTTTAAATACAATACCCTGTATATTATTGCATTTTCAAATTCTATGTATTATTCTGAGCATTTTTTATGTAGTATGTCCTATACCTAATTTCAGAGGTTTCTGAAATAAAAATTATTTTCTAATTTTTAAGGGTCAAATCGAGTTCAATGAAAAACACGATATATTTTTAGAACGTTGTCCCAGAATTCTGAAATTTTTATACGAGTTTCCGAACATGTAGGTTAATTGACGACTCAAGGTAATTTTTAATTAAAAGTTATACAGGGTGTATAAAAATATAGTTTATTCGCGATGAACAGAAATGTTCATAACTCGATTTTTTTAAATGGAACACCCTGTATATTTTAATTGCATCAAATAGAGAGAGACATTGCCTTTCAAATGACATTAGGTATTCCTATACCTATCTCTGATGGGTAATCAACTAAGTGGCATTTTAAAAAAAAATCGACCATTTTAGTATTTTCTGTAAAAAAAATCTATTTTAAGCGCACTGAATAGAGAAGTAAACATTTTTGTCAAATACTGGCAAGTTATTTCTACGTATATCTGTCTTAATGATACCTAAATGGAAATACTTTTCTTGAGAAAAATCGATAATTTAATAGTAACAATATGTATTCACAAACGCTTTTGATAAAAAATTAACGATACTACCGAATAAAACAATACTCACGATGGAACACCCTGTATATTTTTGTTGCATCCAACAGAGAAAAAATTACCTTTCAATAGTATTAGCATCGCTGATGATTAATTAATTAGATGCCATTTAGTAGAAGCACGAATAATATCTCGTAAAACGAAAGATTATTTAACTAGTAGGCTGTGCACGCCTGTCATCTCCCAGGAAACCAAACAGAGAACATTTGTTTTTAATATGCATAGTTGTCAAAAATTCACTAATTTAAAATGGCAAATTCTTACTCAAGTGTAGAAATTCTAAATTTGTTTTATGTACACTGTCAATGTGATAAAATAATATCAAGAACATGTAGACAATTTAATCAACTTTATCCAGATTCTGTCCCAATGAACGAGAAAAAGTTTAAAAGAATAGAGAAGAATTACAGAGAGTACAATAATGTTAAAAGACCAAGACTTCAAGTCAAACCTGTAACAGGTAACGAAGACAATGAAATTACTGTTTTGTCTTATTTCCATACATACCCTCACGCATCAATTAATAGCGCAGAGAAAGATTTAGGCATTTCTTACAAATCGGTGGAAAGAATTTTGCACAAACATAGAATGTATAATTATAAATTTATAACAGCCCAGGCTTTAGAGCCTACTGATCCTCCTCAGCGCGTCGCATACTGCGAAATGATCCTGATGCGTACACAAGAAGATCCCAACTTTTTAAAAAAAGTTATTTGGACGGATGAGAGCAAATTCACAAAAGAAGGGATATTTAACAAAAGAAATTCACATTTTTGGTCCAAAGAAAATCCTTATTTTATCAGAGAAAAAGGTTTTCAATACAAGTTCGGTTTCAATGTATTTTGCCTCATGATGAATGACAAAATAAAGTTTTGCTTTTACGATGAAAATTTAAATTCTGAAAAATATTTGGAAATATTGAAAACTACAGTTTCTGATTTTCTCGACGAGTTACCATTGAACTTACTCCGGAGCTGCTGGTATCAGTTAGATGGGGCACCGGCTCACTGTACAAACGAAGTAAGTGCGGAACTTACTACAATCTTCGAAGACAGATGGATTGGCCGACGAGGTCCATGGATTTGGCCACTTAGGTCCCCAGACCTTACCCCTCTCGACTTCCATCTTTGGGGCAGGGTAAAAGGGATAGTTTATCAGACGCCAGTAGAAACAAAGGAAGAACTCCTAAATCGGACAAGAGAAGCACTGCTGGCATTATCCGCGGAAGAGATTAAAAAAGCAACGAGTCATGTAATGACACAAGTTCTGGAATGCCTCAGAGTTAATGGAGGACACTTTAAACAGTTCAGTTACTGACAATTCATTTGGGGATAGTTCTGTTGTTAGCTATATTTTTGTAATATTGTTTTATTCGGTTGTATCGTTAATTTTTTATCTAAAGCGTTTGTGAATACATATACGTAATATTAAACTATAGATTTTTCTCAACAAACGTATTTTCATTTAGTTATCATTAAGATAGATATATTATTGACAAAAATGTTTACTTGTCTATTTAGTGCTTTTAACATAGATTTTTTTTCCAGAAAATAATAAAATGGTCGATTTTTTCTTTTAAATGCCATTTAATTCATTACCCATCAGAGATAGGTATAGGAATACCTAATGTCATTTGAAAGGCAATGTCTCTCTCTATTTGATGCAATTAAAATATACAGGGTGTTCCATTTAAAAAAAATCGAGTTATGGACATTCTGTTCCTCGCGAATAAACTATATTTTTATACACCCTGTATAACCTTTTATTAAAAAATACCTTCAGCCGTCAATTAACCTACATGTTCGGAAACTCGTATAAAAATTTCAGAATTCTGGGACAATATTCTAAAAATATATCGTGTTTTACATTGAAGCCGATTTGACCCTTAAAAATTAGAAAATAATTTTTATTTCCAAAACTGCTCAAAATAGGTATAGAACATACTACATAAAAAATGCTCAGAATAGTTCGTAGAATTTGACAATGCAATAATATACAGGGTATTGTATTTAAAAAAAGAAACTTCCTGTCTGTCTGCAATAGAGCTGGCAACGCCGCAACTTCGAAAATATTTTTAAAATATAGTTCACTTCTTAGTATGAACCTTACCCAAATCTCAAGTAAATATCTTTACTCGTTCTCCATATACTTCTAATACGCCACTGAGTTTGGCGAACCCTGTATATATATACAGGGTGTTAATTAAGTACGTAGCCAAACTTCAAGGGCTGATTGCTAAGATTATTTTAAGAAAAAAATTTCATATAAACATGTGGTCTAAAATGCTTCGTTCTCGAGATACAGGGTGTTGAACTTTTTTAAAAAATAAGGATTTTTATTAATATTTGTAAAACCCCTTAATGGATTTTATTGAAACTTGGTAGGTAAAGTACATGTTTGAGATGCAACTTTCCCAAAGTGGAAAAGTTTCGACGCAGCCATAGGCGTGCGCATGGGCAGGCATTCCATTTGTTATTTTAATAAATTTATGGTGTGCCACTGTCTATCTTCAAAAATGGTTGTGTTTTTGTAATGGGCTATTCAAACTACTTATAAGTTGTCTTTTGTGTATTTTTGATTTAATGGACCGTTCTCGAGAAAATCAAAATTTCTGAGTACGTTATCCTATTAAACTATTTAAAAAATAAGGTATTTTAGTAATATTTGCAAGACTCCTTAAGATATTTTATTGAAAATAGGTGAGCTAAATAAATGTTTAAAGTGCTATTTTTCTGACTAAATAAAGACGCATGGACCACTGGCGTGCGCATGGGCAATCATTCAAATTTTTGTTTTAGTAAGTTTGCTGTACGCCACTGTCTATTTTTGAAACTGATTGTATTTTCGCAATTATTAATCGGAAACACTTAAAAATCGTCTTTTGTGTTTTTTTGATATAATTTACCGTTTTCGAGAAAAGCAAAAAAAATTGATTGCGTTATCCCATTAGACTTTTTCAAAAAAGTAAGATATTTTATTAATATTGCAGAAATTTTATTGAATCTTGGTGTGCATTACTACTAATGTGTTACGACTAAAATGAAACAACTCTTTCTTTCTATGGGCGTTTATTTGGAGACTGACTACAATTTCTTAAGTGATTTTGCAAATATTAATAAAATATCTTATTTTTTAGAAAAAAATCTAATAGGATAACGTAATCAATTTGTTTCGCTTTTCTCGAAAACCGTATATTATATCAAAAAAACGCAAAAGAAGAATTTTAAGTACCTTCGATTAATAATTGCGAAAATACAATCAGTTTTAAAAATAGGCAGTGGCGTACAGCGAACTTACTAAAAAAATAAATGGAACGATTACCCATGCGCACGCCAGTGCTTGAATCGTTTTTTTTTTTAGTCAGAAGAGTAGCACTTTAAACCCTTATTTTGCTCACTCAATTTCAATAAAATATCCTAAGGAGACTTGCAGATATTATTAAAATACCTTATTTTTTAATAGTTTAATGGGAAAACGTACTCAGAATTTTTTGATTTTCTCGAAAACGGTCTATTATATCAAAAATACACAAAAGACAACTCATAAGTAGTTTGAGTTGCTCATTAGAAAAACGCCACTATTTTTGAAGATAGACAGTGGCGTACCATAAATGTATTAAAATAAAAAATGGAATGCCCGCCCGTGTGCACGTCTATGGCTGGGTCGAAACATTTTTACCTTGAGAAAGTTGCATCTCAAACATGTACTGTAACCTTTTTTTTTTTTAAATTCAACACCCTGTATCTCGAGAACGAAGCATTTTAGACCACATGTTTATATGAACATTTTTTCTTAAAATGATCTCAGCAATCAGCCCTTAAAGTTTGGCTACGTACTTAATTAACATCCTGTATATGAAAAAGTAGGTATTTTTATGATTATTTTTATAAATAAAAAACATAGTGGGTGTTCTCTTTAAAAAAAAATCGACTTTTTTACCTTAAAAATGTGCAAGATTGATTTCGTAGTATGTCCACCCTGTATAGGTGTGGACAAAAATTTATGCATTGCAAATTCCATTTATGCGTTGATGCTTTGTAAACTGGAAATTACCACCAAAACGTCTAATTTTAGATTTTTGGTATTGTTTATAGTGATTTGAAAAACAGCTCCAGTTGTCAAAAAATCACCAATAACCTTAATTATCTGGGAAACTATGCAGAAATCGACTTTAATAGAAATTGGTAACTTATGTTTATTTTTGACAAGGAATCAAATAATGGACAAAAATACAGGGAGTCCCATTTCAAATTTTATAGTTAATGTCGTCCCAGCAAAATTGGGACACCCTGTATACATGGAAACATTATATTTTAAAAGAACTTCAAATTTAAAGAAACTTTTTTATGAGATTTTTTTGGTATTTATTTTGGATTTCCAGACCCAGAGTGGGTACTTTTATGTAGAACACGGTGTACATAAATAAGGCTATAAAAATACCAGGCATTTTTTTCTATATTAATAATTAATATGGTTAACGTACCTTAAATCGACAAAGATTTTTTGTTAAATAGTTAATATGAACTAGCGTAAACTAGGGCAGATATTTATTGAAGTAAGCTTAATAAAATAAAAAAAGAACATAAAGGTTCACGTTACCTGTGTATGACTATAATACATTGCAAAATTTGATACAATTACAGGTACTGGCAAAGCTATCGTCAGTACACCTGCCAAGGCACAAAGAGCACCCACAAACATTCCAATGTATGTCTTGGGAACCATATCACCATATCCTACTGTTGTCATGGTTACTAGGGCCCACCACAGCCCCAAAGGAATACTTTTGAAATCATTGTCTGGGTTCGTTTGTATCCTTTCTGCGTAGTAAACTAAGCTGGCAAAAATCACTATACCTGAAAAATACATATTAGTAGAAAAATTGCTTCTACTCGAGAAATGAAGATTTGATATGATTGCGGCACTAAAGAAAGTGGCAGAAATGCTAAAAACTGTGACAAAATTGTATTATAAATGCTTTATTAGTATCCTTTATATTATAGGTAGAAGGACCTAAAATAGCCAGGAAAAATCTTGTTTTTACTTTTCTCCGGCCTGTGCCTTATAACATTGTTTTTATTGAAAAAAATCCGTGCAGGGTTTTAAATTTCCCGCAATAATTAAAAAATTGTTCATTCGTTTGTCTGTAAAGAGTCGCCGTGACAGACCCCACGGCGTGAAGCGTGTATTTCTGTGCATAATATGTATTTAGGGTTCAGGATATATTACATGCAATACAAAATAGCGAATAATATATGATTCCTTTTTCTCTCTTCTTCGTTTAAGTTTCTATTCTTACAAAGAATTAGTGACTGGCTGCATGGCTAATTAACCAAACCGGAATCAAGAAGAATTGCTCCCAACACTGAGGCCACATTTAACCTCTGCATTGCCAGGATATTTCTTTTTTGCTAATTTTAAAAATTAAATATTTTGCATCATTCTCCAAGGACCGAAAGTCTCAACAGCATCTGGTATAAACGTAAATCGATCTTCTAACTTTTCATATTTCGTTCTTTTTTTGTGATTCAGAAATTTCAACTTAAGTTATTTGATTCGTAAAGTGCATTTGAAAATTTAAACAAAAAAGTTTAATTCTGCCCTATCGTATCTGCCACAAATTTTAAATTCCTCGACAATAATTTATTTTTTAAAAATAATTTTTGTAATTATAATAAAAAAACATGAAATTGTCTATTAAAATTCTATAAATGTTAAAATAATTTTTGAATTTAGTCGAATACGTAAAGCTTTAATAAAATATACAATAGTGGAGGCAATCAACCGAAAATTTCGAAAAAAAAAAAAATTTATTAAAATAAATTACATATTGCAGTACAACATTTTACATGATGCACTATTTTCTTAGTTGAACGTGCCTTCGTGACAATATATATTAGTTTTTTACTAAAATATAAAACATATTTAAGACTAAATCCGGACAAGAATAAATACTGAACATGAAATATTTCAGCTATATCATACAATCTATACACAAAAAAATTATACATTTATACAATACACAGAATATTACAGTCAATATAAAAACTTTAGTTAATACTTGTTTATTTTATTTTCAAGCAACCAGCCATTTAATTTCTATTTTATTTTATCATATTTGGTATTTTTAAATTTAAGTGGTATTACATTAAAAATATTTGGTAACACAAAGAGTTCTTTTAATAGTTGTGAATGGGGTATAAGGAACCTGTACATGATGTATCGCGATCGATCTAGTTAAAATGTTATGAGAAATAGGCTCTGTTCTGTATTTGTTGTTTAGTAAAATTCTTATTAGAATCAATCGTCAATATAAATACTGAGTGGTGTAAATCCACCAGTTGTTTAGTAAGTGCTCAAACTCCTTTTGTAATCTGTAGTTTGAACGATACAGTGCGTAGTTCTTTGTATCTGCTTTGAATACGCGTATAGGAATTGTTTGAACTTTTGAATTTCTTTTGCATGATTTATTGTTGTAGTTTTTAAGTATTGTTATTGTGTTTTGTTAAATTTTCTTATTTAAAATGGGATATATTTTTTAATTTTGGCGAATAAAAATTGTCTATCGGCCTGTTAATGCTGAAAGGAAGGAGTTGAAACGGGGGGTTAATTGGTAAAAAATTGTAATTCTTTGTAAATGACCGTGTAATAAAATAAAATAGAACAATCCAATAGAACCAATATAAAATTAAACATTCTGTCACATTTTTAGCTACGTTTTGTTAAATAAATTAATTTCTAATATTTCGAATGTTTTATTTTTTTTCTAGTTTCCTAGGAATTGATATACGAGCAACATATTAATTTACTGTGAGATTATATGTCTCGATAAAGTATTGGTGCAGATTATTTTTACCTAAACAAATAATAACTCGATACATACATTGATGCGGATTGTCTATGAACTTTTTCTCAAGGCTACAGCAAGCGATACGCGTATTTCGGTATTCTTTCGTATCTGTATTAGGTTAATTTGTGACACTCTATCATATGCTTAGAGTAAGAATTAAAGTAGAGATAGTAATTCATTCATAAATCAAGTTAAGGGTATACGTTAACATGGTTCCCCTATTTTTCGCATTCTATCGACTAATGTTTACGATTAATTAAGAGGTGGATATTTGGTGACAACTGACAGTGGCGGCGCGAGTTTTTACTTCCTGCAAAAAGAAATATCGTTAATCGTAAAAAAATCATCGTTTCAGGTTTTTACAGATCTTCATGTTTTAGGGTCCCTAAATGCTGAAAAACATGTTTTTCCATTTCTGTCGGTCGGTCTGTTCTCGGTATAGCTAAAAAATCTACTTACTCGATTAACTTTAATTTTATTTAATTTAATTAAACAAAAATTACGTCTGATACAAAAATTAGGTGGTAAAATAGTGCTATGAATTGAATATAGCGGAACAGATGATGTTAATATTATTGGAAGTACAAAATTAAAGAAATGGGTCATGTTTCATTATCTTTCACAGAAGCAAGGGTTCTTACTTATTCTTTAATGAGGCAAGTAGGTATTTTTACCGTTCTATGGCATCATTTTCTTTGTTTTCACAAATCTTCGCGGATTTTTATTAATGTCAATAATAAGATTTGCAGGATAGTAAACTTCTAATATTTTTTTGATTCAATTGTGAATTTATACTAAAATTTAGAAATCGCGAAATCACGAAGTTGCATCCGACAAAAACGAAATTGTTTTTTACTTCTTAAATTAATTACATACAAATTTTAAAGAAATAATCGTTCCCCACTTCACTAACTAAAATCAAACTATTAAATTAGATAAGTTTGAAAGGAAATTAATTATTTAGATATTATGCTTTTAGAGTTTTAAACTAAAAGACAATGTTTTCAACACGCTTTTATTGGCTTAACTACTCGTCTGATTGTATGTTTGCGTGTCCGGTTTAAATCTTGAAATGGATTTTTCACCAATTCCACCTTACCGATTATTTTCAAATTTGACATGTGTACGCTCTCGGATATAAAGACTGCGAATTTTTTTAGTCAACATTTAGAAACTCAAAATGGCGGCGCCAATACGGCCGTCGAATTTTGTTACATCTGTACATTAAACTGAAAATTGTCAAATTCAAAATAGTGGTGTCAACATGACAAAATCAACATGTCAGACGGATTTTAACATTTGTGTAGATTATTTAAGAATGCGCCAGAAAATTTAAAATAGCGTCGCCAACATAACAAACGAACTTTGTCATGTGTACAGATTCGGCAGAAAAATCGGTATCTAGGAATATTTAAAAGTGAAAGTTATGAAATTTTGGGCAATATTTGAGAATTAAATATGGCGGCCCCAACATGGCAGACTAATTTTAATTTTTTTGCAGATTTGATTAAAATTCGGCATTTGGTGGTATTTAAGACTGCACATCGTACATTTTTGTCAACATTTAGGAATTCAAAAAGGTGGTGCCAACATGGCGGCGGAATTTTAACAATTTTATAGACTTGACTGAAAGTAGGATCTGGGGGTATTTGAGAATACATCTCATACATTTTTAGTAAGTATTTAAAACATCAGAGTAGGAATGTAAAGATTGCTATCGAATTTTAACATTTATGTAGATTTGATTAAAAATCGATACTAAGAGTGCAAGTCATGTCAAGTAATAAATACTCAAAATGGCGATGTCAACATTTCTGTAGATTTGACTGAAAATGGATATTTGGGAGTATTTAAGACAGCACATCATTTTGCTACTATGATTAAAATTATTTTCATGTAAGGATTTTTTGTAGGATTACTAGTATTAAAATGGACACACACTAAACAGCAAAAGTTATAATACACAGGGTGTGAGAAAACTCTGTAAATATTTCTGTAATGCTTTTACAAGTGTTTTGAAGCTCGACATGTTTCCTACATAGGTTAAAAGGGATTTTTATGCTAAACACTTTTTGGATTTCCACTAAGGACACGTATCTGCTTTTATTGTTTGTTGTAAATTTACGACAATTTTATAAGAATATTTCTCTTGATAAACAATTAATTATATTTTTAAAAAATTTAAGGCATGTTTAGTTTGTATTTTCGCAGCACAAAAGGTGTTCATTAAGACAGTCCAGTCTAAAATATATATAGAAAAATCGGTAACTCGGATTATGCCACGCACTTATTACAAACTATCTAAGCAGATATGGTAAACGATTGAATATTTGTATGTATGTGTTTTAGATCTGAACCAAAAAGTTGTCGAGATAAAAAATATAGGTTTGTTTAAATCTGAGCGATTGTTAGATATGTAAATGAAACAGGTATATTGTCACAGACATTCTTATTTGCGCATGCGCAATATAGCGGTTATTTATATTTATATATATATATATATATATATATATTTTTTTTTTTTTAATTTAATATTTAAATATTTTTTATTTTTGTAAACTTAATAATCAGTAAAAAAATTATTTGACTTTCATTTATTTTCTTCATAAAAAGGTTTCTATACGAGAAAATGGAAATTTACCGGCTTACTAAACATTTAACTAGGCCGCCATTTTGTTTTGCCTCATATAGTTGATAAAATTTTACCAGTTCTTCTCTGTTTCACACTTGATTTTTGTGCAAAATTTCAACTTTGGATAAGTAGATATCACATTTTAAACATTTCATTAGACCGCCATTTTGTTCCACCATAATACCTCCTCATCAAAATTTTACACAATTTTTTTTATCACAAATTTGGTTTTTGTATCAACTTCAAAATCAATCCAATAAGTACATTTTTCAGACCGAATTTTTAAACATTTAATTAGGCCGCCATTTTGATTATGTGCCAAAATTTTTATCAGTTAATCCCTATATAATATTTGATTTTTCAGCAATTTGAACATAATCAATGAAGTAGTTTTTTGCACTGACTTGGGGCAAATTGTATAAATGTTTTTTTAGTAATAATTTTTTTAACATTTCAAAAGGCCGCCATTTTGTTCCACCATATTGGATTTTTCCCAAAATGTTACCATGTCATTCTCATATGACCTTTAATTTTGAACCAAAATTTGAAGTAAATAGGATATGTAGGACATTGCCGCACCATAGTTAGGTTAACTGAAGCTCCTAGTTTCGCAATGTCCAATATTTAAAAAGTCACTGTTCCTCTAATCTTCCCTTACCTTTAGAACGCTGCTTCTTGAAATAATGCAACATATAATTAAATGAATGGAACCAATACATTAAAACACATGCAGTAGTGAAGCTAAAAAAAACTACCTAATGATAATTTTAATTTCATTAACTTCTCTGTTAGAATATTTTTTTGTCAAATCAGTTACCTTAATGTTAAAGTTTATTGTAGTTCCACGATCCGCTATTGGTTTTTAGGCCACGCCTACGGTCACGTGACCCTGTAACAATCTTTGCTGTTGACTTTTGTACTATTGTACTATAAGAATTCCGGGTCAATGAAAGTGGGATGGTCTAATACGTGGAGTAGTCGGTCGGGGTTGTCATATCCAATTAAAACTTTTGTTACTGGGGTAATCTGATCTAAGGTTTTGGTATTTTAGCTTGTATTTTGCAATAAAGTAATTTCTGTATACTGCTTAAGGCCGTTTTACATTCTGCAGTTCTTTCTTGCAAGTTGCAATAGTCTTGAACAAAAGCATGCGCAGTGGCAAGACATTTGTATCTTTTGTCAAACTGCGCATGCCTTTGTTCAAGACTATTGCATATTGCAAAGAAGAATTGCAGCATGTAAAACGGCCTTTAGAATGGAACATGGAACATTGGAGTGCTTGGCTAATCGTGGTACGATCCACCTTATACTGTTAGGTAATCTTGGCAGTGGCTAAATATGTAAATAATGAATTCTATTTTTACTCTAAGAATCCATGAAACAATGCCATAGCCTAACACCGATTCTATCAACGTTATAATCAAGTATTGTTCAGGTAACCATCGCCTAATCTGTTTTATAAAATGATTTTTCTTTCTGCTTTTAGATATTATATATTCTATATGGTGAGTTAATTTTAGGCGAGGATCTAAGTATAAGTCTAAATATTTAATTTTATCAATGGAATATATTTTTTGATTGCAATTACAGTTAGTCGTATTGGAACAATTTGTGATATGAATTTTTAAAAATCGTTTTTGGGGATAGTTTCTGGAGTTAAATGTAAAACATATTTAATTAGATTTGTCTACATTTATAGTCAGTAAGTTTACATCTAACCATAATTTAACTTTATTTAATATTATTAACTCAGGTTTTTTGTATACTAGGTCCCATGTTTCATCCTGGAACATTAAAACAGTATCATCTGCATAACAGAACACCGGTGCGTGGGGCATAAGGCTAATTGATTATCTATGTACAATGTAAACAAAATTGGTCCTAGCACTGTGTCCTAGGAAAGAGTCGCATTTTTTTACTTCCTGTGTTCGATCTGAATAATATAACTTAAGTTGTGACGAATACCTCTTATTCCCACAATATATAATTTTTCCATGAGAACTGAAACATGTTCAGTAACCCTGAGAATTGCGTCCTCAATCCCCAGACCATGCCTAAAACCGTATTGCGAATAAGAAATCAAATTATTCTGTTCTATATACGAAGTCACTATTAGTTTTATACATTTTTCAGCAATTTTGGTTAAGTTACTCAGTCAAATTTATTAAATGTAACAATGGCTTAATTAAATATATGTGAATGTGAATATTTAAAAATTTCAGTTGTAATGTTACTGCTACTAGTATTCGAACTATTTTTAAAGATTTAAATATATGAATTATATCATTTTCAATAATATAATCGGAGTAAAAATAGTTATTTAAAGGCGAAGAAGAGTCGCGGGGTAAATCAGGATTCAATGAAACAAGTATCGTGCCCGCCAATTGCTCTCCACGCTACAAAAATTTTCTTTTAATTCGTTTGTTATAGCCATTTCATCCGTGACTTCCTTACAATTGTTCTTGATTATTTTCTTAAAATCAATTGTTAAAACACAACGTGTTGAGAGGAGCAATTGAACGAGCAGAAATGTGTCGTGAACAAGGAGGAATCCACTTTGAACAACTACAGTGAACTCGAATATTGTGCTTTAAAGTTCGTTGAAGTTATATTTTTGTTTAATACTCTGAACTATTTGTTAGCCAAAGATACAGATTTGCACGCCTAAATTTGTTGACGATATTGGAAGAGGGGCAGGAGAAAACTGTATACAAAAATGCTGTTCTGAGCGTTAGGCGCATAGGGGTGCATTCTTTTCATTAACAGAGATAGGCTGGGCAGACTTTACGTAACATAACACACACAATTAAAAATCCTACTTAATATCAGTAAATAATTGATTATCGAGTATTTTTCATAGCAATATTTAATTTTTGAGCTTATTTTTAATCGATTCGCAGAAAAAACCTCTTTTTAAAAACTTCTTGTCTAAAAAGGGTCGCCATTTGAAAAAAAAAATAGTTAGACACAAAAATTTGATTTTATCAACTTCTCTTGTTCCCAGCTATCAGACTAATCAGTAAAACTTAGCGATTTTATTATTCTGTCACCATTTCAGGTCCTTAGATTAACTTGCGTCCCGTCATGGCCACCTAGATGCAATTTTAAAAATATAAAAATATCACATTCTGATTCAGAATTGTCTCAGGAACCCAAAAATATAAAAAGATACAAAGTGTTCCATTTAAAAAATCGAAACTGGATTCATTTTTGATGAAACTTAATTGTAAAATGATACTGTTCATGATATGAACTTAATTGTAAAATGATACAGTATCAGACCACGAAATTACTAACAAAGCTGTCACTTTTTTAAGATAAGTACTATTAACATGAAATTTTACAGTGATATATGATTACTTATGGGGAAGATTTTCGCTGTATAAACAATCGACTGCCGTTTCCGGTTTAACAGGAAATGCTATCAACTTTAATATTTTAAATAGAACACCCTGTATATTGATATATTTTTGAATTCTACGCTAAATTCTAAACATAAAACATGTATCATACCCTATGTCAATTCCTGATAGTTTTCGAAAAAATGGCGAATGTAACTTCCAATTTAATACTGTAAATAGTATTTGTTATGCAACTCATTGCATCTAATGTGACAATTAGGATAGAATTAGAAAACGTAGTGAAAAATCACTTTCAAACGATATTTTCTCGTTTTATTTTAATGGGACCACCTGTAAACCTACTCAACATCTAAATCTTCAAACAATTTTAAATACTTTTGTGTATCATATCCTATACCTAAATCAAGTAGGTACTTTTAGAGATATTTTCAATTGAACTGTGCAATTACCTTTTTAACGCTTAGGCTGATAAATGACAAATATTTAATTTCTGATCTAAGGCGGCTTTGAAACAATACATACGTATATGGCCATCGTTCTTATAACATACAGATGGTTCGCTTTAAGAGTTAAACGGTAATTATAAGTAAATCTTAATTATGAAAATTTAGAAAATGTATTTTACTCGTGAGGAACAAATTGATATGATAATGATATACGGAGAAAAAATCGCAAGGAAGCCAAAAAATACGTACAGCGATTTCCGAATCGCCGATATCCATCAGAGTCATACTTTCCTTGGTTGGAAAAGTATTTAAACTCGGAAGGGAATCCGCCAGGCGAGGATATCATAGTTAGTGAACAGGCTGAAATTAATACACTGGCTTGTATAGCAATCGATCCTACTATATCAATACGACAAATAAGTAGTGAAATTGGAATTGGCGGCGAAAGCGCACGAAAAATTTTACTTAAGCTTGGTTTTAAATCATTCAAATACCAAATCCATCACCACTTATATGAAGCGGATTATCAGAGAAGACTGGAATTTTGATATGCTACAAAAACAGCCCAATTTCCGGACAGTAACTCTTTTTGAGATGAATTCCGATTTACCAATATGGTAATGTTTAACCGCAATAATACTAGGCACTGACCTACCGAAAATCCGCACTTGGTAAGGGAACATTCCAAGAAAGATTTGGTGTTAACATCTGGTTTGGAGTCTCATTTTTTTGATGAGTCCCTGGATGCAGAACATTATTTCCAATTCCTCCAACATACAATAGAGGATTTTATGGACAATTTACCTATTGTTTATTACAATCAAGTATATTTTTAACAAGATGGGGCACCTGCACGCAATTCCAGAGTAGCGACTAACTACCTGAGAGAAAAATTCGTCGACAATTGGATAGGTACAAATGGACCAGTCAGATGGCCGCCGAGATCGCCTAACTTCACCCCGTTAGATTTTTCATATTGGAGCAACATTAAACAAAAGGTCTACAAAACACCATTAGAAAATTGAGCGGACCTTATTAATCGAATTACAAGGGCGATAGAAGAAATAACTCCAAGGCAGATGGAAAACATTTTACAATAGTTTCGTGACAGAATTCGTATGTGCCATGAAGCTCATGGACAACGTTTTGAAGACCTTGTCTATGGATGACCTCCTTTCTTGGTTTTTTATTACTCATGTAGCTTTAGTTTTATTTCGTGTTTTTCCTTGAGTTAAGAAGATTTTTTATGTTTGAATGTTATTTAAATTAGTGTTTTGTGGCGTAATGACAGTTGCAGCTACTCAAAAGAGTCCTTAATAAATACCTATTTAAGTAGACCGGCAATATTTCTTATAGACTAATAATAAACAATGATTAGTTACACAACGTGTGAAAACATCAAAAAACAACAATTTTGAAATAACTTTTTGTAGGTAAGTTTATTTATATTTATAAGATTAACTAATTTTTCGTTTTTACTCGATTTACATTGCTGCCAAGTACAAAATATGCTTAGCCTTACAGATAACATATCAAATTCAAAAACCCAGTAGTAGTATACAAGGCGGGGTACTGTGACCGAGGATGGCCTGTCTGTCCAAAGATTGGGTGTGTCCAACTTCTTCGGCGACGAAGTGACACAATCCTGAAAAATTCCTGAAAATGGCCGAAGAAGAAGTGGTCGACAATGACCAGAGGCTGTTGACCAGAAGGGCCTTATTAGTGTACGGGTTCAAAAAGGCCTTGAGACCCCTAGGGGAGTTTTTTTTTTATGGGGATGGTTTTAGGGTGTTTTTATAAGGATGTAAATAGGTAGATGCAAAAAAGACTTTTATATGTGAAGTGTCTTTTTGGCACTCACACACATGCACCCCTATAATTATTACTAATTTGTTTCTTAGAAAAAAAAAAAAGCCCACGCGCCCGCCTGGATTCGAACCGTCGACACCGAGATTTGTTTTTTGTCAAATTTTTAACTTCTAGACTACTACCGCCATACAGTACGTCGTAATAAGTAAACAATTTAGATGATCTTGTTTATCTTTTAAACGAGCAATAATAGTAATAATACGCAGTTATACAGTACAACACATGTGGTAAAAAAAAATAGAATGTTTGTAGGGCTTCACGCCGCATCTCTGGTATAATTTCATGAGCCTAGCCTAGCCTCGTCTAACCGAAAATAATGAAACAAATAATTATATCTTTAATATATTTTTTATTATTTAAATCAATTAAACCTTTCAATATAAATTCTAGTCCTATGATTTTCATCAAGTACATTTTTTAAAATTAATTCTAAATTAGCTATTCGTCGTTGAAAATGAATTTTGTTGATAATTTCTTCATCTTTTCGAGCTCTTCTGTATGCATAACTCCAAACAATCATTAGGTGTATATGATTTTTTGATTCATTAAAGCTTACCGACTTTATTGGTTTCATAACGTCTCTCTCCCCAAGTCAGATAACATAGAAATTTTGTAGATAGATTTATATATTGTTATTGGTATACTATAAGACAGGTCTTAAAGGTTGAGTTTGTGTTAAATAAATAATCCAACATTGTTCGTCTGTTTTCTATGTATACATTTTTGTTTTGAAAATATTTAGATGTATATTGAATACAATGTATATCTGCAGGTTCATTAATATCTACAGGAACGTAACTCACATTCGAAACTTTGTTTATTAGTTTCGGTATGATACCAATTTGAACTTTAGCCAAATTATATATTTTATCATTGGGTCTTACATATTCATCTGGTTTTATTAGATTGTAATGTGTGTGGAACCAGACATTATATCCCGTGTCTTGAAATGTCCTTAAACTTAAATGTTTCAAGATATGGTACTCTCTATCGTTTATGTACACTGAATTGTAACTGTATTCTTCTTCTTCTTCCTCTGTGTATTGAGAAGATAATCCAAAAAAATTACAAAAAAGTATGGTAAATAGCAGCACTAATGAGCTTTGCATTGTTGTGAGATTTACAACTTACTGATTGATTTCAAATGTTCTATAGAGCTTTTATACGAAAGTAACTAGTTTGTTTGTGACGTAGGTAATCCATTCTTTATAGATGTTGTAAATGTGAGAAAGTACTACTACTTGAACTACTTCCTCTTGATGAGCTACTACTACTACTGTTATTGTTCTTTTCAGGCCAATAATGCGATGGAATATGTTTAGATGCATCTAGTATTTTAGCTTTTGCTTGATAAGCACATGGCAAACATTCCAGAGTTCTAACATCAGTTTCACCCAAACAAGTGGGACATTTATTTTTCACTGGAATTGGCATATTTATAGAGCAATATTATTATTTATGCATTGTTATCTTTTAATATCCAACTGTTGTGTTTATTGTCAAAACCCAACCATTTAACAAAAACCTTATTCCCTTTTCGTTTCAATACCCGTTCAACTAGATAAATATCTGGATATTTAACTTTTTGAAGCTGAAGTTCATAAAATCCACCCTTAATATCTTGATGTTGTTCGTCTTGCAGTAAATATGTAACTGGATTTGTAAGTTGAACTTTCTTGATTATAAATATTTCAGTAGACCAATTCGGCCTATATTGCTTATCAAACACTCCTCTAAATTTAGAAATGCGAACATGGTCGCCTACATTGTATTTTGGTTTGGGAGCAATTTTTATTTTGCTATAGGCAGTCTCCAACAAAAGTTTTTCATGCTTTTTTGTTATTTCTGAAGGTTTGAAACCTGTGGTCCTATGTTTTCTGTTGTTATAAACATTTGTAATATTTTTAATCAAGTCAAACCATTTGTAGGACCCTTGAATGCTAAATTCGACGATTGAAGCCTTTTTTTCACTATACACCACGTAATGTTTGACGTTATACTTTTTCATTAAGTTTTGTACTTCTTTGCCCGTGAATTCTTCTCCAGAATCACTGCAGAGGTGAATCGGTGTTTGAGATTTGAACACATTTTCCAGCATTGTAGCGACTTCTTTTGACGTTTTCGATTTTAATGGAAATGTCCATACATATTTGGAGAAACAATTAATGACTACTAAGATGTATTTATAACCTTTATTTTCCTTTTCATATTCCCTCATGTCGACTAAATCTGCTTGCATAAGATCCAAAAGGGACTTAATTATAACTTTTCGTCGTTGAAAATTAATTCTGGCTGGCTTATGTATTTCTTCAACAATATGACGTTTTACATCTGTAACGTATTTAGACATTTTCGAAATTATTCTATAATTTGAGCTTCTCGTAATTCCTCGATGATTGAAACGATTTCGTTGTTGTGACTCGAATTACCTGCAGCTTGAGATGCAAGTAACAATCTTAGTCTATCCACAAGTTCATTAGGGTCGTCCCAATGAACATAATCAACTGGTCGGTTTGTTACTGTCATAAGCATTCCTTCTCCTTGTTTAACATTTTCTTCCCTACCACTATCACTATCTGTCTCTTGTTGCATCATAATTGGCTCAATAATTCTTGTAAATTTCTTATTTTTATTTGTAGACACCATAGTTGAATCAAAATATTTTTCAACAGCTTTAGTATTGAATAATATATTTGCGTAATTTTGAGCGTCGTCTTTAGTATAGATTTTAGGAATATTCTGATTGAAAAGTAAACCGTAAAGCCCTTTAGTACCTTTATATTTTTTCCCAGCTACTAAAAGATCAGGTCCGTCAAAATCAATCTTCTTGTTTCCAATGGAAAATCGTTCAATGTCTGGATCAAACTGAACTCTAAATTTTCCATCTGAATTCTCACTGTTTGGGTCTTTAATAAACTTTTTAATATACGTTAAAGGAAGTGGGTGATATTGTTCATAATAGTCGCTAAGTGATTTGTCTTTAATCGTTTTATCTAGTTGTTCCTCAAACTCTTTTTGTTTCCGAGCTTCGTCTTCTTGCATTTCCGTTTCCACATCTTGAATCATTTTTTGTTTTAATTTATTTTTCGGCTGACCGATCGCTGAAAAGGATAATCTTCGCTTTGGACGCGGTGCAGTGGCTGTTAGTACCTTTGGTGTATAATCATATTTTGCTTCTGGTGTGGACTGTATTAGTTTGGGTAGTGATACCGCCGGTTCCGACACTGTGGATTGTGTGTCATAATCGTCAGAGTCAGATACATTATATTCAATTTGTTCTTGTTTTAAACGATTTCTACCTTCTTCGTTGTGAACAGGTATTGAACTTGCATTGCTTAAAGTCACAGTTTCTCTAGGAATTAATTTATTTTCAATATTCTGCAAATGCTTGGTTATGGGTTTGAAAAGATTTTCATGTGTCATTTGACCGTGCTTAAGAAGTTTTAGTTTGTTTTTAATTTCATTTCTTTTGGTTATAAGTTGTTTTTTCACAACTTTTCTCGCAGTTTGTTTCTTGTTTCTATCGAGCCCAACCATAGCTCAACTCAATTTAAGTAGATTTTCAAGTAAACTAATAAAATGTCATTATGTTAGAGATATATATAGTTATCCAAACAATATCGATAACGTCCATCATTCATTTTATTGTCTTTGAAAATTGATAAGAACCCATAAGGTTTTCCCCAGCAGAAGCCGCAAATTGACTTAAAATCTTCAAATGACATATCAGTACCCACGTGATCTGTGTAAACATGACGTAGGTTTAAATCGTCTTGTTTGAATAATATTAAAACATTGGCATTGTCTCTTATTAGGTGTTTTGGTATTTTAGCATAGGTTTGACACAGATAGAAACAGTCAATGTTATTATGACGTCCCATACTGAAATATTCCCTCATAACATCCTGTTTGTCACATGCCACATCGTCAAAAATGATTACAGAGTTAGATTTACTGTCAGAGGGATCGAGGATAGTGTCACCATTGTTAAAGGTATAGTAACCGATACCTTTGATTGGTGTCAACAGCTTTTCCAGATACACATACTTTGGTTGATAAAGAGATTTTGAGTAGAGATAGACGTTTTCGAATTTCAATCCATTTGGATGTTCCAGCAGACTAATCATAACATTGGTCTTTCCACAGTTTGAAGGACCTGTGATAACTGCCCTTATTGTAGACGGTAGCAATTTACTGTGTTTGATACTTCCTCTTTTAACTTCGTCGTGATTTTGAATGTTTAAAGTTGTTTTTTGTTTCACAACTTTCTTCATAGCGTTAAAAAACAAATCTTGACATGAAAAAGAATAAAATATGAATAACAATAATAGACGACAACATAACAATTTATAGTTAGTATGTTTTGTTACGTCTTACAATCATGAGATATTATACAAATCAAAGTGAAACAAAAAAAACCGGAAATGGTCTGCTAAATACTGTAATAAATAAACTACCATTCGAGATGCACATACCTGGCTACCAGTTCTGTGGACCGGCTACCAAGCTGCAGAAACGTTTAGCACGTGGTGATAAAGGAATTAATCCCTTGGATGCAGCATGTAATCAACATGATATTGCCTATTCAAATAACAAGGATTTAAGTAATCGTCATCAGGCTGATAAGATTCTTCTTAAAAGTGCTTTGAGCAGAATCAGTTCATCATCAGAGGCTGGTTGGAGCGAAAAACTAGCTGCATTAGGTGTATCAACAGCCATGTAAGCTAAACTAAAACTAGGTATGGGTATAAAAAAGAAAGAGAGTTCTAAAAATAATCAGTGTGTGAAACAAACTTGTAACGTTCTACGTAAAGGTTCAACTGTCATGGCACAAAGTGCAAAAAGTATGGAAAATTATTTAAAAAAGATTGAAGCCTTGCTTGAAGAAGTGAATTCTTACAAGAGTAAAGCTCAACAAAAGCAGCAGCAGCGAGTTAGAAAGAATTCTCCCCTTAGTCCCACAAAAAATAAAAAGAAAATCGTTAAAAATTTTGAAGAGGAATCAAGTGATAGTGAACACATTGACAATTATCATGAAAAGAAAATGAAAGAAAAAATGTTAAATCGTAACATAAAAACTGTTAAAAGTAGCCGACCCAGCAGCAGCAGCAGCAGCAATAAAAAAAAACTTTTCGAAAATGAAATGAAAATGGATATCCAAACGTTTAACAAGCGTAAAGCAGATATTTCGTCTGATATTGACTATGATAACAATACAAAAAAACCGAAGTTAGAAATCAACGACAACGATTTAATTTCACAAAAATTGCACAAACGTAAACGAAGTGATTCTGAGGACAACAATATTGTTTTTGAACCGAAGAAAAGATTTAAAGGCTAGATACCGTATAAATATTTAAGATTTTTAGTTTTCAAATTAGTTAATACCGAGCACTATTAAAGTAACAATGTCCTCAAAGAATAAGCAACGTAACCGAAAGAAAAGATCCTCCAAAGTGATGAAAAGACAACAAAAAATACAACACAAAAAGATGCAGAGAAGCAGAAGTCAAGGAAAGAAACGTATAAACTTTCCACAGTTAACTAAAAAAATTAAAAATAATGTTTTAAAAAATCAACCTCGTACTATAGATGACGCTTTAAAGATTGCAGTTCAAACAGTTAAGGGTGAAAAACGAAGGATCAAACCACCATCCTCGAGAATAATTAGAATTCCCAAGACAGGAGGTGTGTTACCACTAATACCGATTTTTGCCGGTTTGAGTGCCTTGGGAGCATTAAGCGGTGGAGCTTCAGCCATAGCAAAAACTATCAATGATGCACAAGCAGCGAAACGTCAATTGGAAGAAAATAAACGACACAATAGAACTATGGAAGCAGTTGCACTTGGCAAGGGACTCTACTTGAAACCCTTTAAAACTGGATATGGACTTTTTTTTCCCAACTTAGGTCCAAAACGTCAAATAAGCTAACATTACCAGCACACGCCCTAAACAACTTGGAACTTGATTTCTATGCAAAAAAATTGAAAATACCCTATTTTCGTGGAACTTTTATGAAAGATAAACTCCCCAAAAAAATTTATAGAAATGAATCGGCTATAGTTAATTTGGACAACTCCTACGGACCTGGCACTCATTGGACTGCATATCGAAAATATGGAAAAAATATTATTTACTTTGACAGTTTTGGTAATTTACACCCACCCGTAGAGCTTTTAAGATATTTTAATTCTAATGGTACTTGTAATATATTTTATAATCATTCTCAGTTTCAGTCCTACAATTCTTACAACTGTGGCCATTTATGTTTGAATTTTTTATCTCATATGGAACAATGAATAAATAGATTAACATTATCTGGTTTGTTTCATTTATTTTAATAGATTTGTAGTGATCGTTTCTCTCTCTTTTAGTTATAATGTCATATACATTTACCTTATCGGGGAAAGAATCAACAATTTCTGCAAAGATTTACCCACCAATTATATTGAGTGAAAGTGACGAGTACGTTTTAGGTTTAATAAATTTCGAAAGTTACAATTCAATTCCAAATGTGGATAAATCAAACAATGTATTTCACTATGGTAAAAATAAAAAAATAGAACTACCTGAAGGCTCTTATGAAATACAGGATATCCAGAACTACTTGGTTAGGGCGTTAAATTTGGAAAAAGAAGGTGATCCAATTGTACTGCGATTGCAAGCAAACCATAATACACTACAGTGTGAAATAAAATGCAATAGGTCAATAGACTTTTCAAAAGACAACTCAATTGGAAGTTTGTTGGGGTTCAAAAATAAAGTATTGGAAGCAGACAAATTGCATATATCCGAAAACCCAGTAGATATATTTAAGGTCAACTCCATTGCTGTAGACTGTAATTTAGTTACAAATGCCTACAATAACGGTAATCTGGTTCACATAGTTCACATGTTTTATCCCGAGGTGGCGCCCGGTTTTAAGATTGTTGAAAAACCCTCAAACGTTATATATTTACCAATAAACACGCGCTATGTGGATGAAATATTGCTTAAAATAACCGATCAGGACGGAAAATTGGTCAATTTCCGAAAAGAACTGATAACAGTAAGACTACATCTAAAGCAGGTATAAGAGCATGGTTTTTCTTTATGAAGATAATGCATTAGGGTTACCCATTAAGTACCATAAAAACAAGTCGTCCACTGGAATAATCAACAGTCCAAGACTACGTGCACATCAGTTAACATCTGAAAATAGAGCTTTTTTAATTTCCTTAGGATTTAAACTAAATAATAATAATAATAATAATAATAATAATAATAATAATAATAGGAAAAATAAGGAGATATTGGTGTAGTTTTAAGTTACTTCTTAGTGCAAATCTTCGACACTTTTTTTTAATATTCAACTGGAATTGTGCCTATAGTCAAAGAAATGAGTTCCAATATTCTAAAAGTAGGAGACAACGTAATAAGTGATGATTCAATAGTTAGTTACCAATATCATACACATCAACCGTACTCTGCTACGACTTTGAACAACAACGATGAAATTAGGATACCTATTCAAACCCAAGATCTTTATACCTTACCTAGTCAAAGCTTTCTATACATTGAAGGCAAACTGACAAAAGAGGATGGTACATTTAGTGACAACGTAAAGTTTACCAACAATGGTCTTATGTACCTTTTCGAAGAGATCCGTTACGAATTGGGAGGAGTATGCATAGATCGAGTAAGGAATCCTGGAATAACCTCAACTATTAAAGGTTATGTATCGCTTACGCGAAGTGAAAGTTCTAATTTACAAAATGCAGGATGGAACACTGAAAACCATCCAAGTCTATTAGATGACAAAGGAAACTTTAGTGTATGCATTCCCTTAAAACTTATAATGGGCTATGCAGAAGACTTTAATAAAATTATCATGAATATTCGACAAGAATTAGTGCTTATTAGAAGCAACAATGATTTGAATGCAATATGTCAGTTGGCCGATAGAAAGGAAACTTATAAAATTGCACTTAGTAAGGTGTTGTGGAAAATACCACACGTCACCGTGAGTGATAGCCAGAAGTTACGTCTGTTAAGACAATTTGAAAGTAACAGAGATTTGAATATTGCTTTTAGAAGCTGGGAATTACATGAATACCCTCAGCTGCAACAGAGTAAAAATCACAGTTGGGCAGTCAAATCATCAAATCAGCTGGAGAAACCTCGTTTCATAATAATAGGGTTTCAAACCGATGTGAAAGGAAAAATTGCTAAAAACAGCAGTCATTTTAACCACTGTGGTTTAACAAACCTAAAGGTTTACCTAAATTCAGAAGTATTTCCATACGATAACTTAAACGTGGACTATGACACCAACAAATTTGCCATTCTTTACGATATGTATGCACAGTTCCAAAGATTGTATTATTACAAACGTCACAGCGATCCATGTTATGAACCTGCAAGTTTTAAAGGTAAAGCTCCACTGGTAGTCGTCGATTGTTCTCGACAAGGTGAAGACGTGCTGAAAGGAGGGGCCGTAGATGTTCGCATGGAGTTTCAAACAAGTAAAGCAGTGTCTGCCAATACTACAGCCTATTGTCTTATTCTACACGATAGACTAGTTAAATATAATCCTCTAACTAGCACAGTAAAAGTTCTTTAGTAGAAAAAAAAAATGTACGTTTTGGATGTTCAAGAATTTCAATATGGAAACACTAGTTTTTTTTGTAAAGAAATTGCAATTCTGGATACTTCAAGTGGTAACTACAAGCACGCAATGGTTAAATTTCAATTTGATCTAAATCTATTTAAGTACAAGATTGAAAACCACATGAATGGGTTAACTCGAAATCTACATGGTTTGGAATGGTTTAGTGATCGTTGTGGTGGTGTCGGAAGTATTATTATAAACTATGAAAACTTGACAGATTTTATCAAGAATTTTATCAATACATCTTATGGTGTTGACACTGTTGATGGAGCAAATGTCATAATCGCCTTAAAGGGAGGTCAAAAGAAAGAGTGGTTAAGCAAGCTGTTGGAAGAGAATTACCAGGTAATTGATTTAGAGGAAAACAACTGTCCTTCTTTGGAAAATTTAAAGAAAATGTTAAAATCTAATCACTGTAATAAACATGTAAATAACGACTTAAATTGTGCGTTAGAAAATGTATTTTTTATATACTACTACTGGAATTTGCTACACAGTAAAACCTTGTAAACAATTTTGTAAATAAATCTGTATATTAAATAAACCATTTTGTTTTTTCTCAAATAGTTAAAATGCTGAAAGTGGGAGTGATTAAATTTAATATAAATACCTGCAGCTCATTCAAAGTAAAAAAAAAAAAATTAGTTCACATTTCGTTCGTGGACTGAGTGGTATTACAAGTTCTATTTATGGAGTCTATTTCAGCCAACTCTAGTTTTAAACAAAATTCTAAAAGAAAAACTAACAACGATGAAAAATGGTTGCTGACGTATGGACCGACTACGCTGTGTATTGAAAAAGCAAGAGCGTTAATTCCACCTGGTGTAAATAAGTTTATTTTATGTTTATATATAAATCGAGGATGGGTGAATAGTAGCATAAAATTCATACCTGTGACGTCTTCCATTGAAGAAACAAGAACTTTATTAGAAATTGTGTTTAAAAATTTCACATACAAATTACCAAGTGAGGAAAAAATGAAAAATCGACGGAATATTTATAAACACGCGGCACGGGAAGAAGCAGATGATGGAATGTTTTCTATTTGTATTGCCGAAGAACACGCCTACATATGTGTTGCTAAAGCTATGCATTCGACAGAAAATTATAAGGAAACCTTCTTTGACTTTCTGGAATTTCGTTACCGTAAAAATAAGGAAGAATTACGAAATATGTGATTGTAACTATTTATTATTACATACATGTACATTATTTTTAACACTTGTTATTTTTCTAAGACATAGCATAGATAAAGAATCTGCATTTAATTCATGTTCAGTACGCCTTGATATATATTCAACACGACGCGATACTCTTGCTACACAATCTTCAATACTTTTCATTTGATTCATTTTTATGACATGTAATGTATTGTTGATTAAAAGTAATGCTGTTTTACATATATCGAAATCAAATTCCATTATTGTCTTTACAATTAATTCTTCGTAAGTTAAATATATATAGTTAGCTTTTAAAAATATACACTGTATAAGCATATTTTTCTTTTTTGTTTTTAAAGTAATATTTCGAATATCAAAAAATTTGAAAGGTTTGTAATTTACTTCTCTTCTTGTATTAGTATATATTATATCTCTATAATCATTTTCTATGAGTTTCTCAATAAAAATATTTAACGCTAATAAACATACCTCTTCTTTCAAAGGATTGAGTTCGATATAAATGTCTATGTCAGAAAATCTGTCAGTCCGTCCTACCAAAAAACTAGGAAAGCCTCCTGCTACGAAAGATCTTAACGGTACAGATTTTAGAAATAACGTTATAATTTTTAATTCATCTCCCAGATTGTGTGAATATCGAATAGTTTCAATTAAAGGTTTAGAAGTCCAGAACTTTTTAGAGCTGAAATAATCGTAACACTCTACCAATGTTAAATCTTTCTAAAATTAGTAAAATAAATTGATATTAATAATAATAATAATAATAAAATATTTATTTTTATTTATATTACATAGCTTGATCCCGCTTGGCTTGGTCCCGCTTGGGTCAAATTCTTCTGCTGCTCCTCCTCCTCCTCCTCCTCCAAATCACTAAAGATGTCTTCAAATAACATTCTTTTTCCACCCGATTCCAGCATTTTATGTGTTTGTTGTTCTTCTGTATTATCATCCAACAAATTAAATTTATACCTTTTAACAACCTTTTCTAAAATCTTGAAATCTTCATTGTTTTCAATTTTTGTTCTCATATAACGAACCGGTTTTTTAAGGTTATAGCCTTAGGACTGTATGTTAGTGATATAAAAACTTTATCACCTTTTTCCAGTATTTCTTTTACACCATACCTACAAATTTATAATAATAATAATAATAATTTTGTTAGTTTATACACAACAGTAGAATTACATCAACCCACTGCAAAACACACACACACACACACACACACACACACACACACACACACACTTTTCCCTAGCGGATAACAATCGGGCAGTGAACTGGTCACTCCGTCAAGCCGATCAAACCATACAGTTCGCACGTAGCCAGACAAAGCACTTGCTACACGCGAGCACATTATGATTCAATATGTAACTTATATCTATTCACACACACACTTTTCCCTAGCGGATAACAATCGGGCAGTGAACTGGTCACTCCGTCAAGCCGATCAAACCATACAGTTCGCACGTAGCCAGACAAAGCACTTGCTACACGCGAGCACATTATGATTCAATATGTAACTTATATCTATTCACACACACACACTTTTCCCTAGCGGATAACAATCGGGCAGTGAACTGGTCACTCCGTCAAGCCGATCAAACCATACAGTTCGCACGTAGCCAGACAAAGCACTTGCTACACGCGAGCACATTATGATTCAATATGTAACTTATAATCTAACACTGTATATCTATTAACAAAACCAAAAATAACTTACTGGAAAAGTTGTTTTATAACAACGGACGCATATTTTAGAGGAAAATTAATTTTGTCCTCGGTATACACTACTATGGTGGTTGGAGTGGATGCCATTTCTTATAGTTGTTACTGCTGTTGCTACGTCTTGTAGTAATGAAGAAGAACAAACGAAGACTGGTGATTTTGCATGTTCATTTTAATTGCTTATATATGAATATACAAAAAAAATCTATTAATATTTTGTAATTAAAGATTTCACGCTAGTTCCAACACATCATATATTTTGAATAACAACAACAACCAGATAAGCAAAATCAGCAAAACAAGTTCAAGTTCAAGTTAACAAACATGTGCTTATCATTAAAAAAAAAAAACATTTATCAAACATGTGCAGCATTTTTTGTAATGAAAATTTTAGTTAAATAGATCATCGAATTAATGAAAATCTCAGACTAGTCAAGTAGCCAGCAGAAGCATACAGCACTTAGATACCAACAACAACAACAACAACAATGGATAAATATTCAACAGAAACTGTCAAAAAAACTGAATTGGTGAGTAGACTACTTAAAACGAGAGAAGAATACAGACACCATATTCATTTACTTAAAAAAACTATTTTTATTTTAAAAAAAGCTTTAAAAAATAAGGTTTATGTCAATAATTATAACAAAGTTGAAACTAATCTAAGTATTTTAAAAAACTATTTGCAAACGTTTAAAATGAAAAGTAAAAGTAACAAAGTTTTAGCCAAAAGGCAGTTAATATGGCAAGACATAGACTCTTGCTTTAATGGTAGAATTAAGTCCGGAATTATCACAAATTTAAAATTTAAAGAACCAAAAGAATTTTTACGACAAGCATTTAGGATTTTTTCTTTCAGAGTTAAAAAAGAGTTAAATCATTGTTTGTTAAAAGTAAACGTTGTGTTTTCGGGATTATTTATAAAACCTCAAAATCTGGAAACATCAGTAAAGCATTTTTCAACAAAAAATAATATTATTGAGCATAATACAAATATTTTTCAATGGTTTCAAGAGAACGTTGTTGATAAAATTTTATGTAAATTAGAGGACTTTCAAGAAAAAGATAGTGGTTGGGCTTTGTGTGAAATTTGGTATCTAAAAGTTAATATAAATAAATATAATCCAATTACAGTAGGTTTCAGCACATATGTAGAAGTACCTAAATTTATTCAAAAAACTAAGAGTGTAATAAATATTAAAAATAATGATTCATATTGTTTTTTGTGGTCTGTGGTTTGCGCCTTGCATCCACCACCTCAGTACAAAAATGTTTATCGTACATCGTCTTATCCTCATTTCAGTCAAGTTTTAAAATACAATGAAATTACCTTTCCTATGACTTTAAAAGATATCCCAAAATTTGAATCTCTAAACAGGTTAGCTATAAATGTATTTTGCATTGAAAAACAAACAATTTTACCATTAACTTTGACCAAAACAAATTTTCCCACAAAAATCAATTTACTAATTTTACCTTGTAATAACTCTAAGGAAATTAGCTATTCTGAAAACAATATTAACAGTAGTAGTCGTTTAAACAATTTTCATTTTGTCTGTATTAAAAATTTAAGTCGATTATTAAACAAACAAGTTGGAAATGTACAAAATAAAAAATGGTTTTGTGAGCGATGTTTTAATCATTTTAAAAGTGAATCAATTTTATTAAAACATTCAACTGAATGTCAACTTGTAAATAAGTCTAAAATAACTTTACCTACAGAAAATGATAAGACTTTAACCTTTAAAAATTATTCAAATAGATTGGAAGTTCCTTTTGTAATTTATGCAGACTTGGAAAGTTTGCTTCTAAGTTATAATGATACAAATAAAACAAATAAAACCAAAAAGTATCAAAAACATGAACCTTTTAGTATTGCATTTTATTTAAAATGTTCTTTTGATGACTCTCTTTCTACATTTCAAATGCACACTGGAACAGACTGTCAGACATGGTTTGTAAGGAAACTTGAAAAAATTGCTTTAAAAATAAAGTCTATATATTCAAATACTATTACCATGAATAAATTAACCCAAGAAGAAAATAATACTTTTTATCGCTCAACGGTTTGTCACATTTGTTCGAAACCATTTTCAGAGTCTGATTTCAAAGTTAAAGATCACTGCCACTTAACTGGAAATTATAGGGGACCTGCACACAATTCTTGTAATTTAAACATTAAAAATAAACCCTTTATCCCTGTAATATTTCACAATCTCTCTGGCTACGACAGTCATTTCATAATAAAAACCCTTTGTACTGATATAAAAGGAAAAATAAGTATACTTCCTATCAATAAAGAGAAATATATTTCATTTACAAAATATATTGAAAATTCCAACATTCAATTTCGATTTTTAAACTCTTTCAAATTTATGGCTAGTAGTTTAAATAAATTAGTAACTTAAACAGTTACAAAACGATTTTATAAAAATGAATCACAATTTAAGTTAGTTACACGAAAAGGGGTTTTTCCATATGAATATGTTGACTGTTGGGAAAAGTTGCAATCAAAATGTTTGCCACCGATTGAAAAATTTTTTAGCAAAATTCATAATTCCTCCATTTCACCAGAGGAATATTAACATGCATGCCAAGTGTGCCAAGTGTGGGACACCTTTAATATTCAGACTCTTCAACAATACGCTGAACTCTATTTAAAAACTGATGTCTTACTTCTCGTCGATGTTTTTGAGAATTTTCGGAAAATTTGTTTAAATACTTACCAGTTAGATAGTTTACATTATTTTACGGCTCCTGGTTTGGCATTTGACAGCATGTTAAAAATAACTAAAGTAAAGCTTGATTTATTAACTGACATTGATATGATTATGTTTATTGAAAAAGGAATTAGATGTGGTATTTCTCAGTGTTCTAATAGATATGGTAAGGCTAATAATAAATATTTGGGCAGTGATTATAAACCTCACGAACCAACTACTTATCTTATGTATTTTGACGTAAACAACTTATATGGAGCTGCCATGAGTTATCCACTACCCACTGGAGATTTTCAATGGATTGAGGATATTTATCATGAGTTAAATATTTTAGAAATACCCACTGATTCTGATTATGGTTACATTTTTGAATTAGATCTTCAATATCCCAAAAATTTATTTGACCTACATAAAGATTTACCACTTTGTCCTGAGCATTTAGTCCCTCCCACTTCTGCGACTCTTATTCCCAAATTATTAAATACACTTTATGACAAAAAAAAATATGTTATTCATTATATAGCTTTACAACAAGCTATTCAGCTGGGTCTTAAAGTTGGAAATATTTATAGATGTTTAAAATTTAAACAATCTCCATGGTTAAAAACCTATATTGATTTAAATACTGAACTACGTAAACGTAGCAAAAATGATTGAGAAGAACTTTTTTAAACTCATGAATAATGCACCTTACGGTAAAACCATTGAAAATGTAAGAAAATACCGAGACGTAAAAGTGGTTAATAAATGGTCAGGACGTTTTGGCGCAAATTATTATATCTCTCAACCTAATTTTCATAGTTGTGAAATATTTGATAAAGACATGATTCTTATTGAAATGAATAGATTAAATATTAAATTTAATAAACCCATTTATATTGGAATGTCAATTTTGGATATTTCGAAAACAATTTTATTCAATTTTCATTACAATTATATTAAACCAAAATTTCAATCCAACTCAAAATTATTATACACTGATACAGATAGTTTAATATATCAATTTTCAGATGTTGATATTTATGCTCACATTAAAGAAGACATACACTTATTTGATACATCTGACTATCCTAAAAATAATGTATATGATATTCCACTTAAAAATAAAAAGATTTACGGACTAATGAAAGACGAAAATAATGGAAATATTATGACTGAATTTATTGGTTTACGTTCTAAAATGTATTGTTTTAAATTGCTTAAAAACAATGATACTGATAAAAACATCGCTGACAAAAGCATAAACGCGAATCAGTTTAAAAATATGGTTTCAAATATAGGAATTGTCAAAAAAGCTAAGGGAGTTCAATCTTCAGCTTTAAAAGGCATATCATTTGATGATTATTACGAATGTTTATTTAACAATATTACTATTGATGTCCCTCAAAATTATATTAGGTCTGAAAAACACAACGTTTATACAATGAAACAAGTTAAAACTGCACTAAGTCCATTCGATGATAAGCGAATTGTAAATTATAGTTACACAGACACATTACCTTGGGGATTTCATGATTAGCTTAATATCTTAATTGTAAACTGGTATTCTTGTTCTTCTCTTGTCACAAGTAGTCTACAGCTGACTGCAGGCCTCTTGTTCATTAGTCTCAATCAAAAATGGTAATATAATAATAATAATAATAACAGTGATAAAAATTATCTATTAATTTTTTCTTTTTAGACTGGTGATAAGAAGGATATTTGGTACTCTGCCATAGATAATCCTAAACGATTTTACTCCAACATTCAATCACACAAAAAAATTAAACCCATTACGCTATGTACTCATGTACATGGTTCCAGATTTTGCTTCAGCTGCCAACGTTTTTTTTGCTTCTGTGAGTCATCAATTAAAAAACACAGTCTACCATCTACATTAAATACCGAACCAATTGATCTGTACTGTAGGGAGTCCATGTCAGATTCTTAGACTTTTCATTTTAGATATCTGGTGGTGGTTGTAGTAGTAGCAGTAGTTGCCCTCCTGTACCATCTGCAAAGCAACTATTTGACATTAAATCTGCAATAGTGACGGATTCCACCACTGATTGTTTTCGACTCTATCAAGCACAACCACGCACACCATGGGAGTGGGAAGAAATGAACTGGAGATTTCACAGCGCTGAAATAGAGGATGCTACTACCAGAAAATATTGGAACAGAATTAAACATGAAACATATTATAACACTCAGCAATTTAAACACCACCACCAACCTAATGTAAACCCTAACCCAAACAAAAAGTTGAAAAAAAAAAAACAAATAAAAAATATTAAATACATACAGTTGGTCGTTTGTTTATTAATAATAATAATAATAATACATGAATTTTATAGTTATAGCTAAATAAAATTTTTATGAAAAATCGAGAGTTTTCTTTCGACGGTCCGACGAGGCTAGGCTAGGCTCATGAAATTATACCAGAGGTGCGGCGTGAAGCCCTACAAACATTCTATTTTTTTTTACCACATGTGTTGTACTGTATAACTGCGTATTATTACTATTATTGCTCGTTTAAAAGATAAACAAGATCATCTAAATTGTTTACTTATTACGACGTACTGCATGGCGGTAGTAGTCTAGAAGTTAAAAATTTGACAAAAAACAAATCTCGGTGTCGACGGTTCGAATCCAGGCGGGCGCGTGGGCTTTTTTTTTTCTAAGAAACAAATTAGTAATAATTATAGGGGTGCATGTGTGTGAGTGCCAAAAAGACACTTCACATATAAAAGTCTTTTTTGCATCTACCTATTTACATCCTTATAAAAACACCCTAAAACCATCCCCATAAAAAAAACTCCCCTAGGGGTCTCAAGGCCTTTTTGAACCCGTACACTAATAAGGCCCTTCTGGTCAACAGCCTCTGGTCATTGTCGACCACTTCTTCTTCGGCCATTTTCAGGAATTTTTCAGGATTGTGTCACTTCGTCGCCGAAGAAGTTGGACACACCCAATCTTTGGACAGACAGGCCATCCTCGGTCACAGTACCCCGCCTTGTATACTACTCCCAGTCCTTCCTTACCTATATTTGATGACCGCAAAACGTTAAATACACCATTTGCAAAAACAGTTTCGAGCAGTACGTTTGCCAATTCACAGCTTGTTTTTTTATTCGTACATTGAATAAAACAATAATTCTGAACTAAAGCACCTACTTTAAAAATTAGAAGGTGAATAAAAGAGTGGCAGCTATGGTGTTTCTTTATTTCACAGCCACCTTAGATCAGAAATTTAATATTTGTCATTTATCAAGCCTACGCGTTTAAAAGGTAATTGCACAGTGCAATTGGAAATATCTCGAAAAATACTTGAAAGTATTTAAAATTGCTTGAAGATTTAGATGTTGAGTAGGTTTATAGGTCGTCCGATTAAAATAAAACGAGAAAATATCGTTTGAAAGTGATTTTTCAATACCTTTCCAGGTAAACCGGACGTATCCTAATTGTCACATTAAATGCAATGAGTTGCATAACAAACACTATTTACAGTATTAAATTGGAACTAAATTTATTTGTTTTTTCAAAAAACAGAATTATTCATTGAAATTTTTAAAGTTTCATTCGCCATTCTCTCGAAAAGTATCAGGAAGTAACATAGGGTATGATACATGTTTTATGTTTAGAATTTAGTGTAGAATTTAAAAATAAATCAATATACAGGGTGTTCTATTAAAAATATGAAAGTTCATAGCATTTTCGGTTAAACCGGAAACGACAGTCCATTATTTATACAGCGAAATCCCGGTATATATATTGCAAAAATTATATATTTTTAACACACACACACATACATATATATATATATATATATATATATATATATATATATATATACATATATATATATATATATATATATATATATATATATATATATATATATATATATATATATATATATATATATATATATATATATATATATATATATATATATATATATATATATATATATATATATATATATATATATATATATATATATATATATATATATATATATATATATATATATATATATTTTTTTTTTGTTCCCGGTATATATATTGCAAAAATTATATATTTTTACACACACACACACATATATATATATATATATATATATATATATATATATATATATATATATATATATATATATATATATATATATATATATATATATATATATATATATATATATATATATATATATATATATATATATATATATATATATATATATATATATATATATATATATATATATATATATATATATTTTTTTTTGTTATATAAATTCTTATATATGGCTTATTTTCTTAAAAGAATTATTAATTTCCTTAACGTTTGGCCCTTCATATAGAGCTTTTTCAAAAAGGATATTATTGGCCTTGGAAATAAAACAACTCACTGCATTGTAGTAGCATTGTTACTATAATGCAATGGGCTTTTTTTATGCTGGTATATGTTTAGCATAGGAAATGTAATGATGTTAAGTATTATACTATTCGGAAAAGTAGTAAAGTTCATATTATTTTATACACGATCAGTAGGTAAGACATTTTATTAGAAATTGTGTTTTTTTCTTAGTGAATCTTTTCGGTACAAGACTTTAATTTCGCAGCTGCGGTTTATTTCAATTTTAATTTCTTTATTGGTATTTTTTTAACATTTAAACATTGGCATTATAAGTTATAGGTAATAGATTGATTGAATTTTTGGCCCTCTCACAAGTTTTCAGTACAGAAGTATAGCATATATTCTTATACAGGAGCAGTAGAAAATTTTCTTTCTTAGAAATCCTAGTTTAAAAGCTGTAATTTTTTCCTAGTGAATTATATCGGTATGGAATATGGATTGAAGAGATTTGGATAATAAATTTAGAAAATTTAATTTTTGCAGCCACGAATTTTTTCATTTTTTTTTTCTTTACCTAAACATTAAAAGGATTTAGAGTTTTCGATAATAGATATTTCTTGTAACTTTTACGAGTGTAATTTATTACAAAACATATTTTAATAGCTATTAAAAAATGGGTATACCCAGTGACTCTTTAAAATTTTTATATACTGTTTTCACAGATTTAAGTAACTATTAGTGGCGTTTTTTTGAGGGATCTAAAAAAATGGATATTCTCCTTGTGGCTTTTGGACGGCTTACAATTTTTAAATATCGTTTTCACAGATCCATGTAATTTTTAGTGGTGTAATTTTTAAAAACATTTAAAAAAAATCCTCGGACATTTTAACTTTTTTAAAACAGTTTCTATAGTTTTCTCTAATTTTTTATAATGTTATTTAATAAAACGAAAATTCAATATTTGTTGAAAAAAAAATGTTGTTTTTCGTAACTGAAAACATGCTGAGTTGAAAAAAAAAACGTTTTTCCCCACAGCTTCTAAACTATTTAAAATAATTAAAAACGTTTTTCATAGTTCCATGTAGCTTCCCGAGGCGCAATTTACTAAAATAAAATATTTTGGCAGCTGTCAAAAAATGTTTTTGTTTTCTTTATCTTTTGAATTGCTTAAAATTTTTAAATGCGGTTTTTACAGCTCCATGTACCTTTTAAAGGTTTAATTTAAAAAATATTTTGAGACCTGTCAAAAAGCCTGTTCGAGAGCCTGTTTTTCTTTTACCTTTTCAAAATTTTTAAATACAGTTTTTATTGTTCCTTGTAACTTTTAGCGAGACACCTCAATTCGCAATTCACATTTAATGAAAAAATAATCAGATTGACGCATCTGATAATGTGTCAACCTCGCTGTTTATCAGGAGATCAATGTTGAAATACAAGAAAAGGTCTATAAGTGACTCACATATCCAGATAGTTCATTAATAACTTGGCTTAACTTATATGTATCTAAAGCTGGATTTATACAAACAAATAACATACAATAAAAACAAAATAAGAAATAACATATAAATAACTCTGGCCAATAAGACATGTTTTTAAACGAGTGCTTGCTGTCAGTTTTGCCAATCAAACAGGCCGCTGTCGGCCGCGTGCGTATAACTACTTGCGCAATTCGATTTTTAAATAAAATAAAAATAAAAGATGAAATTTGACTAACTTCAAGGACTTCTGTTATGTTATTTTATCTTATTTGTCTGTATAAATGGCCTAATGATAATAATTTAACTCTTATGTTATTTTTTTTTATTTTACGAAATTTTTGATTATATGAACAGTCAAGTTTAAATACACCAGTATTGAAGTCTCCCAAGCAAACTACATTTTGGCAGGTCAATAAATGTTTATGTTGTCAATTAATGTTAGCATTAATTTTAAATTCTACTACATCAATTCACAGAAACCGAATTTAATATAATGTAAGACAGTACAAAATATAAAAAACGAATTGTATACCAAGAAGACATGGTCTTCCAGATATTTAAACTATAACTCTAGCCACCATATTTCGCAAAAAAACTGTAATTATACGACTAGCCGATCGAGCTATTTATCTTTCAGTTCTGGAATATAGGGAAGCATGCATTGAAAAAGCGAAAAATGCATTAAAGCAAAATAATTACCCATCCCATTTAAATACCAAAATTTTCAAAAGTAGAATTTATAAATTTTACGACTCCACAAACCTTCCGACTAATAAACAGAAAAACCAAAATATCATTTTTTTGTCATTACCTTTTGTAAATGGTTTATTTCAAAAGTTTCAAAACTTATTTATACCTCATAATATTCCTATATCTCATAAAGGGTTCAATTTACTTGAAAAAAATGTCTAACTCTATTCTAGACTAAAATCGAAAAAAAAACAAATAAAAAATCCCGTGTAAAAATTGTAGTCGTGTTTATATAGGACAGACCAGCCAATACCCAGAGAATAGAATAAAAAGAAACAAATATGACAAAATAAAACTGCACAGCTCTTACGAAACACGAAGTATCCGAAAATCATAATTTGGATTTGAATATTATCAAAACACTTAAAACAGAACTTCACATAAAAAAGGGAGTTCCTAGAAATGATGAATTCTACAAAAACAAAAATTCAGTCAACGACAAAAAAGACGTCAACAACTTAAATAAAATATATATGTCAATGATATATATATATATATATATATATATATATATATATATATATATATATATATATATTTATATATATATATATATATATATATATATATATATATATATATATATATATATATATATATTTTTTTTTTGTCTTGGCTCCTTGGTTTTAGGTCGGTTTTAAAACAGCATTTTTTTTTCAAACATCATTTTAATTAATTTTTTTTCCTGACGTTTCGACCTGGGTTTGGTTTTTTCGAAGGCTGAAATATTTTTAGAAAAATATCTCAATACTATAAAATTATTTAAATAGATTAATATATATATATATATATATATATATATATATATATATATATATATATATACTCACGTGCGAAGACCTTCAGTCACACGGTGTCAGGTATAGGAATTACAACACCTCCGGGAATGCACCATAAGCAGTTGCAGTTTTCACGGATGGAAGAAGCTACATCAGCATTCCGTTTAATATAAATAGATCCAAATCGTAATTAGTTAGTTAGTTCATATTATAGAACGTTACTATGTTAGTCTAATTATTGAAATTTTTATTAGTGTAAATAAAATTTTTTAAAAAGTGAAACTTGGAAAAGTGATTATAACAATTGGCGCAGTCGATAGGATCTATTTAACGCTGTCAGAACAAGAGTGTTGTCTAACTGGTAGTGGCGGATTCCAATCCCTAAACAGAAAAAGATCGAATCGCTCTCACTTGGCCGAAACTACGGAAAGAACACCTAGTGAAGCCCCTGGTAGTTCACACTAAGAACACGACGATACAAATACTCCTGTTGTAAGTTAATGAATCATCTCGCTATTGTTTATTTTATTGTGTTATTTAGTTATTGAAACTGTGCGATTTTCCAAATATTTTCCCTGAATTCTTTATTGATTTTAATTAAGTTTACTAACATACATTTAAATTTGTGTTTGCCTTTAAATAAGCCAAATTAGTTTTTAAAATGCCTGATTCAACTGAAAATAGCGCTACTTAACCAGAAGTTGAATCTTATAAATTATCAGAAATATTTTCTATAATTCCGGAATTTGAAGGTGATCAAATCTTTTTAGGAACATTTTTAAATGCGTGCGATTGTGCGTACAATATGGCCACTACTATTCAAAAAACTCTGCTAGCTATTCTCTAAACTCGTGAGTTCTAGAAATCCAGGCACATATTTAGAAATAAAACCACTGCTTAACCTACACTTTGGAGATTCTCGAGATTTATCTTCCCTAATACAAGACCTGCAACGACTTAGGCAATTATCAAATGAATCACTTCTCACCTTCCTTAACCGTCTTCAAGTGCTAATTGCAAAAATGCTTGCAAATATTCAAAAATCAATTCGCCTTAGTACTGACCAAAAAACAGCTCAAAGTGCTCTCATAGAGACCGTGGCATTAAATACTTTATTAACAGGGCTCGAATTCGAAGAGAACTTCAGTTGCCTTATTTTGAAACCCAAAAACAAGATAGACCTCCCCCTTCAAAACCCACTTTACCGATTAGAAAACCAGAGCCGCAACCCATGAGATGTTATAATTACGGACGTACAGGTCAATCTGTTAGTCAGTTCCGCATTCCCCCATCGAATAGCCAAAATGTCCATCAAATTTCCGCCCTAATCAACAAAGGACATACCATGTCAACGCTAGCGACTATTTGCATAATGAAGCATCTAATTCTAATGAAATCGACTATAACGATTATGAGTATCAAAACTATGATTGTCAACAAGATTATTTCAGCCAAGATAACGATTACGATTAGTACCCAATAGGGTCAAGAGACCATACAAATCACCAGGATTTTCGTCCTCTCCCAGTGAATCATCACTCGGACTTAAACTACCCGGAAATAAAGCTCTTAGTAGAAATCCTAAGGCGATATGAACCGCGATCTGAACTTCCCCGAACAGACATTTCTTTAAGCCTCTTTCTCACTGTAAATTCTAAAAACTTATATCAAAGATGTCACTGAAAAATATAAGTTACTTATAGATTCCGGCGCGGGAATTTCCAATTTTAAAGCAAAAACTGTTCAACATTTTCGACAAAGGTCACCCGAAAACGCAACCGTCCAAGGGATTACTGATCAAAAAATCTCCGCCAATGTATTAACCCTTGTCCCTTTCGCTAGCGCAGATCCTCACAAAGTCTATGTTTATAATTTAGATATGGATTTCGATGGTATTTTGGGCCTAGACTTCTTAGAGCATTATGAATATGTAATAGATTTAAAATCAAAGCAGTTAGTTACCAATTTTAAAACACTCCCATTATTTAAGGTAAACAGCGAACAAAAAAACGAAAATGTTATCTCAAATAATAATTGCAACAAAATTTCGATAGAAGCTAGGACAAAAAGAATTTTTTAAATAAAGTGCGATCTTGCTAATACCGACGCTTTGCTAGTTGCGCAAGAAAGAGATAGGCTCCCACACGCTTTAGTGCGAGTAAATGAACACGGTAAATTTTTACCCCAATCGTCAATACCAATGCGAGAGCAAAAGACATTGACTTTTCAGATATATCATTAGACCCGATAAATGACACTCTCTATAACTTTAAAACAGAATAAAATTTAAAAAAAGGGTCAGCATGACAAAACCTCACAAATAAAAAACTTGTTAAGGACCGAACATTTAAATGAGGAAGAAAAAGTTGTGACAAACGTTTGCCTGGACTTCTTGGAGATTTTCTACCTTGAAGGAGATGCACTTTCTTTTACAAACGAAATAAAACATTCGATAGAAACAAATAGCGCTCGTCCTGTTTTTAACAAGTCGTACAGGTATCCCCAAATACATAAAAAGGAAGTAAAACCTCAAGTCAATAAAATGTTTAACGAAGGTATCATCCGTTTCTCTGTCCCACCATGATCCTCGCCAGTCTGGGTCGTCCCAAAGAAACTCGACGCTTCTGGGAAACAGAAATGGTGTGTAGTCATCGACTACCGCAAGCTTAATGAGCTTACTGTGGATGATAAGTACCCGTTACCCAATATTTCTGACCTTGACCAACTAAAGAACTGCGAATATTTTACGACCCTAGATCTCGCTTCCGCATTTCACCAAATCGAAATCGACCCTAAAGAGATCCCGAAGACAGCTTTCTCAGTAGAAAATGGTCACTACGAATTTATTCGTATGCCCTTTAGCCATAAGAATGCTCCGTCCACCTTCTAACGGGTCATGGACAACAACATCCTTCTTGGCATTCAGAATCAGTGCTGTCTGGTATATATGGACGATATAACTATCTATTTCTCGCATAACTGAAGTATTTGAACGTTTATGGAAAGCCAACCTAAAAATTCAGGCTGATAAAAGAGAGTTTCTAAGAAAGGAAGTCGCATATCTTGGATATCTGATAACCCAAAACGGCGTTAAACCAAATCCATCAAAAGTAGACTGTATCGTTAATTTTCCCGAACTAAAAAATTCAAAAAGCATTCAATCATTTTTGGGACTCGCTGGCTACTATCGACGATTTATCCCCAATTTCGCAAAAATCTCAAAACCCTTGACCAAATTTCTTAAAAAAGATACACCCTTCTCTTTCGACTCTGACTGTAAAAAACTTCGAAGAGCTGAAGAAAACCTTCACCTCTAACCTAATTCTGATTTACCCTAACTTTTAGGAGCAATTCTTGTTAACCACAGACCTAAACGCATTCGCTATTAGCGCTGTCTTGTTGCAAGGCCCAATAAGCAAAGATCTCCCCATTGCATATGCTTCTAGAACTTTATGAAATGCGGAAACCAAGTATTCGACAATAGAACGTGAATTGCTTGCGATTGTCTGGACTGTGAAACACTTCCGACCGTATCTTTTTGGAAGGAAATTCGTCTTCATCACAGACCATCGACCCTTAACATGGCTCTTCTCAATAAAAGACCCAGGAAGTCGTTTAGCTCGTTGGCGTCTGAAGCTTAAGGAGTACGACTATAAAATTGGATATAAACCCGGTAAAATTAATAAAAACGCCGATGCACTGTCTCGAATCAAAATTAACTACTTTCAAGAATGCGCAAAACTTCAGTCTAAACTTCACATCTTGGCTTCCAACAAAGACGACATACATGACAAACCATCAACTAGCAAAGAACCACCCCAATCGGACGACGAAAGTCAATACGAAACAGACGGAAAAATATAACCGGTTCGTACACCTATAAAAAATAAAATCAATTATAGACTATTCTAAAATTGAAACCTCAAACTCCCAACTCAACAAACTCAACTAGACAAATGTCACAAAAATATAGTGACCTTCTTTCGTTAAGAAAAATAAGAGGACCTACACTTTAAAATCATATAAGACATTTTTGAAGAAAATTATCATTTTGTAAATTATGTCTCTAGCAAAAGTGTAATAAATCGAAAATATTTTATAATCTCTTTGCCACTTAACAGCGATTCCGTCATCCAGCATCTCTTTTATGCCTTATTTAAGGACAAAGACAAATTTGACTTAATCCAGACTTACTGTGTTGAAAATAATTTAGAACTCCCAATTTTAGAAATTCTCTCATATATCCTCTCCGATAAAGACGTTAAACTCAAAATATGTCAGATTATCGTAAAAACTCCCGATGAAGACCAGATTCCCATTATATCAGATGAGTATCATTCTGGGAAAAATAATCTTCACCGTGGAATAAACGAAAGAATTAAACGTATACAGTTGGCATGGTCTAACCAAAGACGTTGAGAATTTTATAAAAAGTGTGACATATGCCAAAAAGTTAAATTTTGTCGAAAAAATCTTAGTATACTCCGAAAACACCATTCGAGAGAATTAATATCGATCTCTTCGAATATCCATTAATATTTATGCTCTCACGATCAGAGATGAACTAACGAAGTTCACACAGGCTTATGCCGAATAAGCAAGCTTCAACAGTCGTGTTTACTATGTTTTCAACATTTTGGCACCACTTTAATTATCCACTGTGATCACGGCCGTGAATTCGACAACGCCCTAATGAAAGATCTTTGCGAACTTTATGACGTAAAATTGACATTTTCCAGCGTCAGTCATCCGGAATCAAATGAATCACTTGAACAGTTTAATGCGACCCTGGCAGAGATGATCCGAGTACATAAAGCCGAAAATCCCAATGAACACCCATTTAACATTCTACCTTACGCCGTGATTTGCTATGACAATACAAAAAATAAGACCCAAGGTTTTACACCATACGAGCTTATCGTTGGCCATACATCCAGAAACCTTACACAACCAAGAACAACTCATTTCAAAGGACATTAGAGACCTGAATAATAAAATGAAAAGTTATTACAGAATCGCACGAACGAGAACTAATATTCAAAAAGAAAAATCCAAAAGCAGATTTGATAAATTTATTTCCGACAAACAATCCAGTTATAAAGTTGGTGACAAGGTATATGTCAAATTATCCTAAATCAAGGACAAAAGTCAAAATAAATTCAATGGCTCCTTCCAAATTGTTAAACTTTTCTCAACCTCCGCGAAAGTAAGAAATCTTTCCACAAACCAAATCTCAAAAATAATTTTTGACAGACTAAAAACCTTTCTACGACTAGACAATTCTTTTCAAACTCTTCGGAATACTGTCAGCCGTGACATCCCAGTTCACCATCACCTCAATAAACAGCCCTGCAGGACTGTTCTTCAGTGAGGAAGTATAATCAAAATATCAAATGAAAAATGGACGCTCCTGGTCTATAAACAATTGTAACCCTTAAAAGAAGTTATTTGGAACAACGACAAAATTCTGTCTCAATTAATAGACACTTTTGAAGTACCTGAACCTAGAGTTTTAGCTTCTAAAGTTGACATACAAATACACATTAGTCTTCTAAGACAACTTGCCAACACCGTAAATCGAAAATACAAACAAATAATCGCAGACACTAAACCATACGAGTTTAGAACTAAACGCGGTATATTTAATAGCACTAGTCTGGAAAGCGATTGCAGGTAATCTAGACGCTTCTGATGGAGAATACTTTAACGACTGTATAGAAAAAAACGCGGAACGAACATCACATCGAAAACTCAAAGAATCAAATTTCCGTAACTAGATCTGTAACTAAAACTTTTAACTCCATCATCTCCAAAAATCAATTAACATATCAAGCGCGATCGAGTTTTACAAGAAGCAGATAAAAAATATTAGCTTGTGGAAAGCTATGTCTTTTTAGAAGACTCTCTCAATGACATTTTGGACGCAATCACTTTCGCCCGTTTAAAAATACTCCATAGCTCAATTATCACCCCACACGATCTGATCACCTCATTACAAGAAATCTCTCGATCATTAGTAAAAAATAATTTACTTTTACCAAACTGAACTTTTACTGAAACCTATAGCCTCTATCACTTGTACCCTATCCCAATTTTGGACAATCAAACAGGCTTCCACCACATTTCCCCAACTACTAAAAAATTCATTGCGCGTGACGATGACTTATTATTGTACATATCATTTCGAAACCTGGACAACTGCATACAGCTGAAGACCAATACGAAGATCTGCTCCGATGTTCTTCGGTACCCCATCGATACCGACTCCATTTGCGAGGCCCAGTTACTAAGACAACAGACAGGACTACCAGCAACTGGCCAGACTTCTGTGCTGCTTGCCAAGGAATACAATGTGCAAGAACTCAACCAAAACTATTGGCTTATGACAGTTTCTGACCCCTTGTAGGTCACAGTGAAATGTGGAAGCAAAAACATCGTTTCCAACGTAATAAATACTAACTCATTACCAAGGTTATAACCGGAATGAAACGCCTTCATTGGAAGTACAAGGGTACATGCAAAATACGCCATTGACAAATACAAGACCGTCACATACCAAAACCACCCAGTAAAAATACCCTTCGAATGTTGCCATTACCTTCCAAAAAAATCTAAAATCCTCGATCTAAAGCCCCTCAAACTCAATAAAATCGACATTGAAGACCTAAATATCGCTCAACATAAACTTAACCAATTTTTTGATGAACTGGGCAAGCTTATCAATGAATCCTTTGTGACCAAACTCCATCATTCGCCAACATGTTCATTGGTTCACAATTTTCACCATTACCCTTATCGTTGCAACATTATATATCTTCTGTAAATGTAGACGCAAAAGACACCCCAAGATTGGCATAGCAATTACAAACAACGATAATCCACGAACACCTCCAATTCCCAAGTCCAGAGACGCTGTCCATCAGAGATTACAGAATCTGATGCCCAAAAGAAGACCAAGTGCCCATCCCGATGAGACGATAGAAGAAGCTGTCGAACTCCAATTCAACCAAGGATTTTTGCTGCAGGGCAACACCTTTTCTTTTAAAAGGGGAGCTGTTATATACGCTGATACCCACGTGCAGGCGATGACCTTTGGTCATACGGTGTCAGGTATAGGAATTACAACACTTCCGAGAATGCACCGTAAGCAGTTGTAGTTTTCACGGATGGAAAACGCTACATCAGCATTCAGATTAATATAAATAGATTCAAATTGTAATTAGTCAATTAGTTGATATTATAGAACGTTACTATGTTAGTCTAATTAATGAAATATTTTTATTAGTGCAAATAAAATTTTTTAAAAAGTTAACTTTGGAAAAGTAATTATATATATATATATATATATATATATATATATATATATATATATATATATATATAGGGTATTCCATCCTCGATGGTACGTTAGAAGTATCTAGAGAACGGAAAGAAAAATAAATTTGAAATTTGGACTACGGCCATAGAAGGCTGCGTAGACGTAGTTTATTTTATTTTTAGATTCTGCGAAACAATCTAAGTTTTTTTGTATAGGACATTTTTTCATTTTCCTTACCGTTTCTAAAATATTAATTGTTTTGTGTTTTTTTTACCAAAATTATGTGAATTAAAACTTCAATATTTTCGTCGCCAGATGTCAAATCAGTGTAAAATTTTATTTAGTCAACATGTGGTACTTTAATTTTAACAACATAGGATCGCCATCTATTACACAGAGTATCCTAAAAATTAACTGTGATTCAGATTTTATAAATTTGATCAAAAGTGATTTTTTTTTTAAAATAAAGCACACTGTATATTATTGAAGCGTTGAATAGAGTAGACCAATTCAATTTTTTTATACATAAGAGGTGTTCCTATGCGTATTTTGAACTGCTTTTGATTTATAAGCGATTTTATGAATAATTATTACTATTAATATTCGACAAATAGACATTAAAGATGTCAATTTATAAGCAATTTTATAAATAATTAATATTAATATTCGAGAAATAAACGTCGTCCACGTGGGCTATGTATGATTTGAATTGGATGACCTCGGGATTACATTGACCTTGAGATGTTACTTGTTTGCCCTTCAAATACCTTTGACCATGTACGCCTTTGACTTTGAAATGTCCTTTATATGTGTCTTCCACGTGAGCTATGTATGATTTGACCTTGGGATGTCATTGATCTTGATATGGTATTGTTATTGTTTGCCCTTCAAATAACATTGACCTTGTGTGCCCTTGGCTTCGACATGAACTTAAGAGAATTCTGAAGGTAAAATTGTTTGACTTTGACTTTGAAACATCCTCAATAACCTTGAGATACCCTTGACATTTTACTATAAAAAGACCTTGAAGATTTTAACGCCCAAGGTGTTTGACTTTCAGATGTGGTTGACCGGTATGCTTGTTATTAAGTGACACGTTTGCTATGTATGTGGGTAAGGGGTGTTCGACCTTGAAGGTTAGCATAGGAAATCACATATTCAAACGCAAACCATTGTTCTCGTTCATAAATCGAAATATTGTGTGGTGTATTCTGAAACTGCTTTGAGGTATACTCTATTCGTTTTATGTCTTTCAGAACCCTTGTTACGTTTTTAATAATGAGTATTTCAAAGCAAACATTTGTTGAAATTAATAAAGCGCTTAACGTTGAGTGGAGAGGGATAACACCATTGAAGGTGGGAAAAGTATATATTAATAAAAAAATAAGGATAATTAATAACATTATATGATAAAGTACATAATCAAACTTCGCAATCATTTTTAACAAAACGCTTTCGTCGAGAATATGAATAAATCAGCTTTGACTTATTTAGAAAACAACTCTCGAGTGTTCGCCGCTGGTAATACAAGGTCATTATTACATTTTGGTGTGTAGGAATAGTAATATTTAACATTAATGCTTCAACTATTTATAATAATTTTAAATAATTTAAAGTCTGAAAATATTGTTTCAGTTCTAAGTCAGTTTGAAGTTGATGACCGAGAAGAATATATTAAATATTTAAAGGATTCAATCAATTTATTTGTAGAAGCGCATATTTGTGAAAAGTATGTATGTATTATCTTGGATACCTTTTGTTTAGAAATACTTGAGGAGGGTTTAAAGCATTTTTAAATCAAAATTCTACGTATTCCAATATATTATACGAAGATTTGGGCGCTGACGCAGTAGCCGAAGAAAAGCAAGAAGACGAAAATCAAAAACATGGTAAAGTTCCTCAAAACAGCAACAATGTATGTATAGAATTATGCGGTTCCTTAATTTTTAACAGTTTTCAGATATAACTAAGATTTTTGAATTTTACTTTAGTTCTAATTAAGAATAGGACGAATGAACATTACAATTGATAAATTCGGTAGTCAAAAAGTTGATAAAAATGTCAATATTAGGCATTACTCCAGGAATTGGTTTTAAGTTTATGGCTTCGGATAAATATGACATTCAAGGAAAACTTTTAACGTCGCAGACCCTACAATATTATAACCTGAGAATATTTCCTTCAGGAAATTCGTAAGCTTCGGTTACTTCTCTCGGAAATAATGACTTAGGTGTATAAAAAAGTTAACAAAATACTTCATAATTTTGAGTCCAAAATAGAAAAAGATCTGTATACAAGAATAGAAAAAAGTGAAGCAGTATTATCTAGACTTGAAAAGGAAGTTGATCAGCAAATTAGAGCAACTCGTAAATCTTAAATACCTTAATGTCAACTGTTATTAAATTTAATTTATCATATTTGCATAACATGTATCGACGTATTATTCTATAATCTTTAGTTTATTCCATATAATGCTACACTTTGGTAAATAAAAAACAGTTTTAGACAAACATGAGTCGTGCTAAAAGAATTGATAAATTGGACGCCGAAGGGTTAGTGAAAAAGTACAATTACTGCGGGGGTTACCAGGAATTGGATTTAAGCTTACTCCGGGCGGTTAATATGACATGCAAGGAGAATCTTTAACAAATGTCACCACAACGACTAAAGGTAGCGATACTGTTACCAAGGATTTTGCGCTTCAAGAAATTAACTAATTAGTTATACAAATAGTAGAAATTATCACCAATGATTTTCTTAATGAGGTTCGTCGCCAAGTAAATCCGCTGGAAGAAAAAAATGCTAATATTGAAATAACAAAAAAAGATGTGTATAGGAGAATGGAAAAAGACGAGACCAGAATACGCAATGCTGAGAGAAAAGCTAGTCAGTTAATTTCAGCACCTTATGTGGAAATATAATGAAATATACAGCATCCCTGGGAGATCAATGTAGTTCCAGTCTGCTGAGGATTAGTCCTATATAAGATAATAAAGAACCATGATTTTAGTAAATAAGTCAACGTTATAATTCTATACGTATTTAAACAAAACAACTTTGAGATCCAATATGTATTTATTTTTATAGTAACCTTAACCAATATACATATTTCGATAGGATAAAAAGTATAACAAAATATAATATTTTAAACAACATCTGATTCATCAATCCATGAATTAAATTGGTTTGAAAATCCTAACCACTGTAAAAATAATTGAATTATACTCTTCTTGCGGCGGCGAAGTATATTTTCCAGGGACTATTTGTTTTTTTGCAGCTCAGCCTCATAAAAACATCCTCTAATAGGTTGACATTCTGTGGATTCCAAAAGATATGTTGGCGGATTAGTAATGTTAACTTTTGCAATTTTAAACTGTTCCGTCGACAGCCTTTATCAAAGATACTTTTATATTTGCTTATACGAACTACATCACCCACACGAAATTTAAACATTTTGGATTTAACTTTTATCTGACTGTAGGCAATAATACGTGTAAATTTTGTCATCGACAGCAAAAGTTGTACCCATTTGTAGGAACCTCTAGGTAAAAATTCCTTAGACAGATAATTTTTGAGTGTGCTTATGACTAGTTCAACTATAGCTGCTTTCTTGGTCCTGTACGTCGAATAACGATTAATGTTGTCTTCCTTGACATGATTTTGGAATTTTTTATTAAAACATTCTCAACCCTGCTCGTTTTGCAGATTGATTGGCCTACGTCCGGCTTTTTCAATAATGGCTTTCATTGCTTTAGTGACTTCAGCCCCAGTCTTGTTTCTAATTACCCTAGTATAGACAAATTTGGAGTAGTAACGTATGTATACTAGGATATAACGATAACCATCGTTTTCATTTGCATATTGCTGCATTTCCGCCAAATCTATTTGGCTTAATCTTCGTACTCTTTAATGATAGTGTGTGTTCGGGAAAATTTTTTTCTCGCAGACCTATGGAGTTCATTGACAATTTTTATTTTTTGTGTTAAGATTAATAGTTCCAATTTACGACTCCTGAGATACCTGTCAAAATAGGTGGCTACTTTGCGCTACTTTACTTAATAAATTATACCTTCCTTATGAAATATTTCGATGTTTGACATTATCGTGTCTGGTATGACAAGGCATCTTTGAACTCCACAGCAATCGTAACCGTTCCACCAACTCCTTTGGCTTATTTCTATAGACATAGTCCAGATTTTTCGATAAAACAAGTTTTTTTAATGGTAATAAAACTTTTGCATATGTTTTATATTTTTTCTTGCAATTCTACTTCCCAATAGATTCCCTGTAACGGTTTTATAATATATAAACATTTTTTCCACCTGGTTTCTTATAATTCTCGCTTCTTATCGTAGCCATATTTGGTGCAATTGTCAATTGTAACACATTTTTATAGATTTCCATCAGATCGGGAGTCATCTCGTCTATATGATCTAATATCAGCGGTTTTAGTAGTATTATATTAATGTAATTAAGAGCTAAAGTTCTGCATTTCCGTTAAATGTTGCAATATTCTTAGCTTGGTGCCATAGTGCCACTTTACCAGGAAGAACGTATTTCTAAATTTTTACTTTTATTTACTTTTGTATCACAACGTACCCCATAAACCGTATCAAATCGGGATGGTTTTGTCTTTAATCAGGCTAAATATGACTGAATTATAACATCAGGATGTTAAGATGTTAGTTGATATCGTAGATTTGTTCGGCGAGGAGAAGGTGTTGTATAGACATCATTTATTCAAGGGAGAAGGTGTTGCATAGATTCCATCAAACATCCCGTTTTTTGGGGTATCTAGCGATTTCTCAGCAGTATACTTGTATCGTTTTGCGGTTGGTGTTGATGTATCCAAGGGAAATGTGTATGCCTAATGCAACTAATGACATTACGGATGTGTTGACACTTTTAAATTGTGTTTGTATTTGCTTAGGCGACTCTTGTGTTACTGCATTGGATATATATATATATATATATATATATATATATATATATATATATATATATATATATATATATATATATTACTTTACACGATATGACTTATGCAAAAAACCAAAATAATTTAAGTTCGCGACATCAAACCGATTACGATCTTGAGTAACCTGCTTGGGAAAGAGTAAAATCAAAGGACGTTAGTGCACGTGAAAAAACTTCTGTAAAGCGGCGCGCGGTAATAAATCTGTGAAAGGGAAACGTGTATGTAAACACAAAAGAACAACCAAGTTCGCTTTTGGATCGGCGTTGCGATAACCCTGAACTAATTAAAGCTGGTGGTAAGAAATTTGCTGAAAAAGACATTTAGAGTAGCTGTGGCTGCGGTACGGAAATTCTTAAAAGCCCGGGGTGGTAAAAGAAAAATACTCAAACCTAGAATTATTCGTGTTCCAAAAGGTTGGTTTGTTATTATCTTTAGTACCAATATTTGTCGGGCTCGAATCGAAAGAATGATTTAGAAGTTACATATCACGACAGCTTTGGTGATTTACCACCACCAACTGAATTGGTTCGATATATGCGAATGGGTTGGGAAGCAGCAAAGGAAATTTATTATACATACGATCCTCAGCAGAAATTTGGAACAGTGTGGTGAGGACATTTATGCTTAAAGTTCCTCTACCACTCATAAAAAAAAGCCGAAAACAATAAAACACAAAAACAATTCCTGTTTTTTTATCAGTCATGTGGTACACATTCACTTTAAAAGGACCCTAAAGCGTGTATAGACTTTTACCCACCATAAGAACTAAACACAATAAATAAATATGAGCTTGCACTTGTTGGATTTTACGCTATAATTCTATTTTAAATATCAATGAAAGCATCAGTTCATTTTCATACAAGGAAAAAAATGAGCAATCTTCACCATCGATAAAGTTAGCAATTCCAACAAGAGTATACGAAGTGTACGAGATTGAAAAAGCAATGACAACTGCTTTACAGCTATCCACAAAAAATAATGATGATAAAATATTTTCATGAACACCCACTGAAATGTGAAATAAAAACAAAATACATTATATATTTTTCAAGAGAAAACTATGTGAATAATTAACAACGAACAATAAAAAACATGAATCAACCTTTCAAGTAGACATTATGAAAGTACGCATAATATGTGTTGACTGTAATATTATCACTGGAGCATAACTTCACACAGAAGTGTAATTTTATTCGAATTCGATATTGATGTTGAACCGGGTTATAAAATAACGAAAGTACCTGGAAACCTTATTTACTTGTTAAGCCTGATGGACGAGAAGATTGTTATTAAACTGGAACTAAAGAAAGTAACATAAGAATGGGGGTTCGTTACAATGTTCAACCGTACACGTCTTCTTTAATATGTCAACAATGACACAACTTAATGAAAAGAAATAAATTCATTGGAGTTCATTCACGAACCTGACTTTTGATCAGGACATCAGCGTCACGCCTCAAAATATCGTCAATTTCTTCAGTACATTAGTTTGAAAGTACGAAGCCAGCGAAAACGATGATAAATAGTGAAAAAAATTAACCTATTTTCGATAATTCTATCAAAAGCCTGCAAAAACACACATATAAATCTTACGAATCCCTAAGTTCCAAAATTCCGATGATATCCGTATTCCAATTCAATTTTGAACATATTGAAAAGTTACATCTATATCGAAGGAACATTTAAACCAAAAGACATCACCATATAATGCTATCTATCTAACAATTCATTAGATTTTCTGTTCGACGAAATTCGATATGAGATGGATGGTGAGAAAGTTGCAGTTGCCAGCAAACCCGGTGTAACTACAACCCTTAAAACAATGGTTTCCTCTAGTAGCACACAGCTGAAACGCCTTCTGACGTGTGATTGGGGTCTAAATAAAAAAACCAATACATTGTGGATTCCACTAGTAATGTATTTTCTGGTAAATTACCCCTAAAATATCTAGTGACCCTTGCCAAGGATTATACGAAGCGGATTTTAAATATTAAACAGGAATTGGTGATAATAATGGCAAGTACTTTTAACAACTTTTATATTGTAGAAGTTGACGCCGATAAAATGACAAACTGGAGTGGAAAATTCGACACTATATTCCTGAGGGTAGGCAGAAGCTAAAAATATTACCACGTGTTAATAAAGGTGGTAGTAATGCCAATATCCAAACATCTTAACGCATGTGGGATGATTATGAGCTTCCGCGCTCCGACAATCTTCATCCGATTTTTGGGCCAGAAAAACTAGCACAAGTCTCGAATCGTTATTTGATAATCGGGTTTCAGAATAATGTAAATGCCGACAACTTTAAACAAAATGCAAATATAAGTTTAGTGACATAAGAGTTTATCTTAATTCAACTGTATTCCCAAAAAAACTCTACGCAGCAGTCTACTATAACTATGAACTTTAACAGAATTTAACGACCGATCCGTTGCTTGTTACTGACTGTTCACATCAGGCAGAAGCTGTAAAATCTTCCACCGTAGACGTGATGATCGAGTTTAAAACACGAAACAATAGGTTTCTTTATGACACTACAGTTTTCTCATTAATAATTTTTCAATTATAATATGTTAAATGGATCCGTATTAAACAAGTTTGTTTAGTCGTTCAGTGTTATTTCTAATTAAACATTATATTTAGCGCATGTAAATAAACATACATGTAAGGTAATTCTTGATATATAAACTGATAGACAGGTTAAGTTAAGTTTAGCGTTTTTATATATAAAATTAAGTTAATGTAAGCATAAAAGATAGTCTAATCTTGTATGTTTCTAAAATAAATATTAAACATTTTCTAGCAAGTATTTTTGCATTTTATTTTAGTTATAAGTTGTAAAAGTTAAATTAACATACCTCTATATATAATAATAATAAAACAACTGACCTTTCACATCTCAATATCTCGCGGGTGGAGCGCAGCGATTAAAATAGGTTGTGGACCTCAAATTAAAATTAATTCGCTGCTTAATTTGATGTTTTTAATTCCTACAATTCGCGGATTTATCCGCGAAACTGGTGCAAAAACCACGACTAATTTAATTCGCGATCCAACATTTATTTGGAGTAAGAGATGCCTAGATGATTTTGTGTAGGTAGAGATAACTGAGTTCCTGTTTTCTACTAGTTAATTTTTCGAAAACTAAAAGACATAGAGGGTTTCGGCCATTCGGTGGGAAAATGTACTTAAAATATGTGTAATATGAAAAAAATATATACAGATAATCTAATGAAATTTAAAGATATTTGGTAAAACAAATTGTTTTTAGCCCTTTTTACTGCGATATTCAAGCTCTATTATATCGAAAACGGCAAGAGATAAAAAAAAAGTTTAAATAAAAAAGAAAGTCCAAAAGCAGTACTACAAATTACTTCTAAAGATCCTAACAAAAAAAACGTACAGTTCCGGAGTTACGAGCAGTTCAAAGTGGCTCCGCGCTTACCAACATCCTTGTTCCTATTTGGTTCCTTTATCAAAAAATTCAAAAACAAATGTTAACACGAAATTTAGTAAGACACATATTTCAAACATATTGTTTATTCTCTTATATTCACATAATTATATATTAATTTCATGTAGTTAAATTGGCATTCCCCTCTCCCTCATCGTGGTCAGGAAATTCTGGTACCAACCACCATGTGCTATCCGCCGGACCAGAGTACTCCCCTAGTGGTGATGGAGGATTCTAAAAACTTGAAGAATCGGGTGCTTCACTTCGCTTTCTTCTTCACGCTCCTCTTCGACTTCTGACGAAGAGATTATGTGAACAAATCTTTGAAAGTAAAAGGACAGGCGATATTTATACTTTTTATAAATGCCCCCACCGAAGGACTAGAAAATTATGTTGTGCCATATTTCAATTTCTACCACGTGTTACCCGAAATTGGTGCTCAGGTCAGATGCAACGTTGTCACATTTCAGTTGTTTTCCTTATTTCATTATAGACCATGTGCAGCCAGTACTCCATTTTCCGAATATTGTATAAATAAAATACTCCCGTTTTGGGAGCGTCACTATTCAATATACTCTTTTAAGATGATTCAAGGAAACTAACATCAGCTGTCAAACCATTCAGCGTAAATGGTAAATGGTAATGTTTGACCAATTGCGATATTTTTGACAGCTTTCAAAAGGGCGAAGGTTTTTTACGGTATGACGCGATGGTTAAAGATTCCAACCGACTTTAGGCATAGTACTGGGGAAAGAAAAACGAAAAAAAAATTTGACATCTGATCTTTTTCTCGAAAACTAAAAAATTTTCACCGATGGATGGGGGTCAAACAGAAAGATTTCGAAAAATTTTTTTTAACAGGTGTCAAATTTTGACAACGATTTTGGACGACGTATTTTCGATTTGTTTACGAGTTTAGGCGAAATGTTGGTATCGTTTTCGACTTAGTCAAGGTCGAATATTATGAAAATAGTAGAACGAAAAATTTTCCCACCATCTTGGATTTCGCGAAAATAGCGAAAACACGTTTTTCGAGGCGGGAAACGATTTGGGGTGGAGATGTGTCGGCGATGGGGTCGAAAAAAAAACGGGACCCGGCTCGTTCGATTCCGACATTTCGGATGTCTGAAAAATCGAAAAATTAGATAGCCCATAACATGGCGGTCATTTTCAGCTTATTTTTTGCGTAGATTACAAAAATGAGAAAAAAATGTTGAAAAATTTTTAACCCAACTTTCCAAAAACCAATTATAAAAAAAAATCATAAACAAGGTGATACCCCCAGAAAAATTAGATTTAATATAAACAACGAGAAAATATTTTCGGACGCTTCGTTTGACCTGTACCCTTCTCAAATCGAATTTTTTTTTAATGTCGTATCTGAGCTTCCGGATGCCCGATAAATGAACCGCGGTTACTCTACTTTTAAGTTTTTGTGATCGAAGAATCGATTGGTGAAAACATTTTTTTTGGAAATGATCCGTCAGGTAGCAAATATTTAAAAAATTCGATATTTTCAATTTTCGTCTGGAGGTAATATCAGAATGTAAAGCGCAGAAAAATTAGATTTAACGTAAAAAACAAAAAAAAATTATAAAAGCCAGGTTTGGGCTGTAGGTTGTTGAAATCGATTTTTTTTTCCTTTCTTAAATTTCAGCTTTCGTATGTCCGAAAATGACCCGCGGAGACTCTTCCTTAGGTTTTTAAGGTCGAGGAATCGATTGGCGAATTCCTTTTTTCAAAAATAGCCGTCGTCAAATAGCTTAAAATTGACAAAACTCGAATTTCCTCGATCACATTCTCATACGATCGGCTAAGACGGGCGAAACCCAAAAAAATGTTCGTCGAGTTCGATTTTTTTTTTTCGAGTTTTAAGGTCGTTTTACCGCCCGGGCAGTACGGGTCATCGAACCGAACAAACCGGGGGTAATTTTCGACTTCTTTTTTTTCCGAGCGCGAATATGGCGGAAAAAAATTCAGGAATTTTCGATGCGAGTTTTATTTTTTTTTATGTCCGGGTTTTACATGCAAAAAAAACTAGGTTTCTTGCAAAAAATTTTTGTCTAGCTCGAATCGTTCGGTAGGCGCGGTGAAAGTTTCAACTTTGTTAAGTTTTTGCATCTCATTATCTTCGCTATTTGAAGAGATACGTTGAAAAGTGTAAGAGTAAAAAAATGTCAGTTTTTACTCTTTTATCAAAATTGTCAAATTTGGAATCGGCATGTCTAGAAAACCCCTTGGGTATACATTTGGGGTTAATTGAAAATTGTTTAAAAAACGATTAAAAAACGTCGCCGTGTGAATTTACCATTGCCATTTAAATTAATGACCTTTACCGTTATGCACCTGGTTAGCACCAGGTTTGCCAATGATAGGGGGATATGATGAGCTTAGGAGGAAACTTATTTTTTAAGATAAAATTTAGGGGAGAGAAAAAATTCAATTTCAACTTTTTGTACATGTAATAATGTATGTGGATAATATTTATCTTGATTACTATATAGCGTGTGTAAAAATGAATTAAAAAACGTGAATAAAACGTCAGAGATTTATGCTATGTAAAAAAAATGCGCATGATTAGGATTTATTTTTGAAATTTGTGTATAAAAATTATTGTAAAAAAAGGTTAATAAAACATTACATGTTTATAATAGATGAAACAAAAATCAGGCGCCACCTTATTTTAATTTTTTATTCACGTTTGGACATCTATTTTTTAAATTTTTACATACTATTTAGCGTGTATAAAAATTAACGTAAATAGGTGAGTAAAACATCACAGACTTAAACTATGTAGAAAGAAATTGATGTACAGGGTGTATAAAAATTAATGTAAATAGGTGAATAAAACATCACAGACTTATACTATGTAGAAAGAAATTGCGTCGCAGGCTTTTGGTAAACATTTTTTTTAAGTAAAATGTAAATATTTATATTTAGATGTATTATACAGGATGCACAAAAATATAGTAAAGAAAAGAAAAAACGTAAGGAAAACCTATTTATAAAATTAGTTTCTATTTTGAATATTTAGTAGATATTTTTTATATTGGTACTTAAACGCGGAATTACTTAAATGGAGAAACTCATTGGGCAATGAATTATAATAATTAACAACATTAAAGCTGAAAGATCTCCGAAACAAAGCACTACGATGGTGAGGCATTGTCAACCTATTCAACTGTTGAATATTACCAATGTGTACATCCGAAAGAAACACAAGCCGGCTTTTGAGTGAAGCAGGAGAAGTTGGGTCATTTATTAGCTTCAAAATAAAAGAACAGAAAGGAAAGTCTCTTCTAAAGTCCATTTTAAGCCATTTTATCTCTTGAAATTTTAGTGGCACATCTTACGCACGCATCCTGTAACTTCTGTATCCTATCCAAGCAATACCCATAGACATAAACATCTTTATTTAACATCCATACATATACATGTTTGATGCAAGTCACAAATGAGAAGAAAAAATTAAAAAAAAAGAAGCAAAAAATGCGGCATTTCATTACATAAAAAGATTAAGGCAGCAATTAAAATATATAAAAATAGAACTCATAAAAATAAAATAGTAAGCCATATATACTTAAAAACAATACAAATGCTAAAAATCTAACTAAAAACAAATATCGGTGGGGTCTTCAGATAATCATTCACAGAGTAAGAACAGTTCTTTATTAAAGATGTTTGATATTTATTTTAAAAACCGAAAAGTTTAAGGACTTAATATTATTCTCGATCACATTATACAGTTTAAGATGAAGAGCATTACGTACAGAGTTTGTAAAGCGACGTCTTTGTAACAGAAGAGTGTTCGAAGATCGAGTATTATAGTCAGTATTGCAAGAAAGCTTAGGCAGAGTTCTGGAGTTTCGATGTATTTCAAGTAAAGTTTGATATGTAAATATACAAGGAAAGATCATGATACCATATTTAACAAAGGTTTTTTGAAGCCTAAAAGCTGTTTCGGAATACGATAAGCTACCCCATATGATTGCTCCATAACTTAGCAGAGAATGAATATTACTGAAATATACTGTAAGTAACACATCCGTACGGAAAGATCTTTTTAACTGTCTTAAAAGATATATCTGATAACTCAACCTCTTACATAAATCATCAATGTGGTGGTGCCATTTCAGACCATCATCCAAAATGACATGCTCACCCGTTATAAACCCATTATTAAAGCTAAAGTTAATTATTTACGTCTTGCTGCTATTTAGTTTAAGCTGATTACTGGTAAACCAGTTTTCGGCGGTTGACAAGGAAAGTGCAGTGTTTAATTTCTGTTTGCGTCTTGCCGGAAATTGAAAGAGTCGAATCATCGGCATATAGTATAGTGCGACAAGGTAACATATTAATACTAAAGTCATTCATATAAATGATAAAGAGTAGGGGGCCAGAATGGAACCCTGATAATTGACCGTTTACCGAAACAACCTGAGACCGGTGCTTTAAATACGATTTTATTAAGGCAAGGGGTGGACCATCTATTCCAATTAATTGTAACTTCTCGATCAAGATGGAGGGTGATATATACAGTCGAACGCCTTACTAAGGTCGAATAAAACTGCAGTTCGCAAATCACCCTCATCCAGCCCCTCGACTACGTGGGAATTGCCTCAATTGTGGATCTACCACCTATAAAGCCAAATTGATCATGGGACAGTAAAGAAAACTTATTCAAGTAAGAGACAAGCGTATCTTTAAGAACTGCTTCAATCACTTTACCAAATAGCGGAACTATAGAAATCGATCGATAATTGTCGATGTTATTTTTGTCACCCTTTTTGAACACTTGCAGAACCTTACTTATTTTAAGGACATTAGGAAAGTTGCCTTCCACAAAACATTTATTTATTAATATCCTTAGTAAAGGAGCAACAATATGCAAAGCATTTTTTAAAATAGTGGTATTTATATCGTATATACCAAAACATTTAGAATTATTAAATTTATTTATAACATTTAAAATTTCATTTTCGCATACGGGCAGCAAAAAAAGATGATGAAGGTCGATGTAGTTTACTTAGGTACTGAGAATGATTAGCAGCTGCAGTTGGGAGAGAGCCTATAATTGTACTAGAAATAGTACAAAAATAGTTATTGAAAGTTTCTGGGTCAATATTACAAGCGATATCATTTTATAACTATTGCATTCACTCTTTATAAGCCTCCAAGTTCTTGTTAATTAAATCTGTAAATATTTCAATAAGATATTCTGTCAGCCAATTAGAGTCGCAGTCACTGGGTTCATAAAAAATATCCCAGTTGGTCTTCTTTAAGGATAAATTAAATCTTTCAAGGTTTTTTTTGCTTACATTACGTATGTTGATGCTGATAGGTTCATGCTGATAATTCCCATTTAAAGACAATAGAATGCCCTGATGATCAGATAGGAAGCTCAATTACCCTATTATTAAAAGTACTGGACCCTAAGTTAGTACAAATATTATCTATACAAGTTTTAGAATATTGAGAGATTCTAGTATATTCATGAATTGTCACAACTAAACTATTGGAGCTAATCAAATTTATCAGTTCAGTGAGGTGATTATTGGGAATGGGCATAATAAACAAAATCACAATAATTAAACTGAACTAGAAGCAACGATTCACATAAGGATTTCTTGAATTGAAAAGGCAGAATGTGTCTATTAGTATAAAGAAGCTTTAGGGAATAAAACGCTCTCTGGATTATGTTTTTGAGATGTACTCGAAATCTAAGGTCATTATCCAATACAGCACCCAGATTTTTATCTGTGTCTACCACAGGCAATCTAGTTCCCTTGACGCTGATGTTAATCCTATCTTTAAGATATTTAATTTTATTTTTATTATCAAACAATAAGAAACATGACTTGGTAGGATTTAAATTTAAATTATGATCACGGCAGAGAAGATAAAAGTTATTTAAGTCGTTATTAATTATTTCTTGAAACTCCAGGGAACCATCCACACTAAAACAAAAATAAATCTGGGTATCATCGGCATATGCCTGAATTCTACAATTTTCTACAGATTTAAGAATATCAGAGGTATACATTAGGAAAAGCAATGGACTCAAAATTGAACCCTGTGGTACCCCAGACAAAATCGGCACCTGATCCGAAAATCGTTCATCCGAATGGGTCTTTTGTTATCTGTCCGTCAAATATGATTCAACAAGAGTACATGATTCTGGAAAAAAACTATAATATTTTAATTTTGAAACAATGAGTCGATGATTGATGGATCGAAAGCCTTGGAGAAATCTAACTGTATAAGAGAAGTAATAAGCTATTTGTCAGATGCTCTGATGATATCATCAATAACGTTTGTTAACGCTACGGTAGTGCTGAAGTTCTTTCTAAAGCCGCAATGATATTATGGGATTATTTTATTTTCAACACAAAACAAATATATTTGGTTATATAATACTCTTTCAAGTACTTTTGACAAAGCTGGTAAAATACTTATAACTCTTAGTTCATTAAAATTAGTGGGGTTTAAAGTTTTTGGAGGAGGTCTGCAGATTGATATTTTCCATTGATTTGGAAAATATTAAGCCTCTATGCAACAGTTAATTATGTGCGCAACGTACTTGTCAATATAGGGACTATTATACTTAAGCACCATCGGAGATATATCGTCAACACCAGTCGAATTTGTTTTAATACTATTAAGAATTCGATTCACTGCAGCAGTCTCAGCTAATTTAAATCCAAAAATAAGTAGTGGATTAAATTTATTATTACTATAAAAGATGATCTTCTCATTACAGTTTGACGTGTTCTGTAGGAAAGTACCAAAGAAGTTATTAATATCATTAGGATCGCTCACTACTTTTGGGATCGAATTATTTATTTATTATATTATTTTTAGTGGATCAACATTCAAATCTCTAAGAGATGACCAGGTATTGCGAGGGTTGTGCTGTGTTTGCTGTGACTCATGATATGTTTTGTTGGCCTTCCTAACCATGGACAATGGAAAATTAAGTAAATATTTATAGTTGTTCCAATCATGAATATTTCTAGACTTATGAAATTTCTGTAGGGCCGAATTTCTTTGTTTCATAAATGTTTTGAGGTTTTCTGACAACCATGGAGCTCTCGGCTTCGTTATTCTGGCTTCATGAAATGAAGCATGAAGATCAAAGAGCATCAGAAGGAAATCAGTAAGAAGCTGGATTTTATTATTACTATCAGGTTCATACAATATATCATTTAGCGGTAAATTTTTCAAGTCAAATTGAAACTGGTTCATATTAAAATTTCTAAAACATCTATAGCCCACTATTTTTGGCATTACGTATTCTTTTTGAATATTAATTATGCAGTAGACCATCTTTTGATCAGATATCATATCCGCATTAATGACACCACTTTTATTAACTATCGAATTATTGCTAACGAATATCGCATCAAGCAGAGTAGAAGCTCCAGCCGAGATCCTGGTAGGCTCGTTTATAATTTGAAACAAATTATAATTATCGAACAAATCAGTTAGGGGATTATTAATATTCATAAGGTTAACTTTAAAATCGCCAAAACAAAACAATCCGTTAAAAGAAGTTAATACTAGATAAAATCAAAATCTGAAATAAAAACATAAAAGTTCGTATGCGGTGGTCGATAATAATTTTAAAAATCATATACTCTAAAGTTTCGCTGACATTAAATTCTAAATTGAATATCTCAGAATTTATTGAATTTTTAATATAGGTAGCCACTCCCCCACCTCGGCCAACACGATCCTTTCAAAAAAACTGGTAGTCCGGGATATTAAAGGCATCAGAGAGCCAATCTCAGAAAGAAACAATATGTCAATATGTAGTACTAAATCCGTAAAATCATGAAATCCCGGAAAAAATGATCGTACATTTAAGCGACCAATAGTTATCTTGTCGAACATTTATAATCTAATAAAGTAAAACTAGTTCACCAATATGTCATATATTAGAAACGCAAGCAAAGAAAAAAAAACACTACTTACTATAACAGTCTCAGGCCAAGGACAGTAAACAAATCTACTCAAATTATCGATAACCAAAAAATATGTATACTTACTTATACTATACTTTAAAAGTATCAAAAATTAAGACGAAAAAAAAAAACAAGAAAACAATTTTCCATCCCTATTATACTCGAAAAACGTTACTTAGTACTAATTGAGTAATTTTAATAAGATCGTACCCACTTCATTCAAAAAGATAACATAGAAATATACCCAAATAAAATACCGACATAATTATATACAATAAATATTGGTACAGATTCATTGACCCGCAAAGGTAAACAAACAGTTTGCATACATTGAAATTTCGTTTTAGTTGTTGACAAATCAAATTATAAATATGAGAATTAGTACATACAAAGGAACTCCATGCTAATCCTAAAACGTTATTTCTCATTTAGCGGATATGAACTATATTTAGATACATATATAAAAATATATAAAAATGTATAGGTAAACAAGGATATACCAATATTTATTGTTTCACAATTGACGGTAAATTTGAGCATTTTAGTTAGCAAGTTAAACCATAACGAAAGATGGATTTTTTTTATCATTATTGCACAGCACCAAGGTCACTAGTGTCGGAAATTCTGAACCATCACACTTCACATAAATGTTGCCGTTCAATACTCAATCATTTCTACTCGTACACTTATTAACTGCATGTTCGAATAGGGTAAGTCTTGCCTTCGTGAGGTCCTCTTTAATTCGATTCCCACTGTTTTTCAAGACTTTGCGGTTTTTTAGAACCGAAACCCGTGCAGCGTCATTGCTAAACTGAACCAGTACTGCTGGTGGCTTATCAGCGGTAACATTTTCGGACGTCGCCGTTTACGTTTGATTTTAACGATTTGTTAGAAACATTCATTAATTCTGATAGTAAATTCTCGCCATCTTTTACGGGCATACCAAATATCCGCAGATTCAAACTGCGCGCCGACTGTTCTTGCGTGTCCACTAACTTTAGTAAATCTTTGTTTTTAGCTTCGAGGTTCTCAATTGTATCTGTAAGGAAATTAGTTGCATGTGTTTGGGCTTCGAACTGGTCACTAAACTTTTTTTCAATGATAACTGCAACCCTTGCAGCTATCTCCTCAAGAAACTTTTCATTAAAAGTACTTATAATCTTTGTTTTAATCTCTCGCAGGCCTGTAAATGACTGTCCCATAATGACGTCTACCGCATATGAGATTAGATGACGAGGAAACAGTACTATGAATCACCAAACACGTTTTCTTCACCCTGATCTAGGACACTAAGCACTTCAAGATGAACAGAACACAACAACACGAAACTCAGAGAAATTCACTCAAATTTACGGAGCAGTTCTGTTTACAACCTTACTACTCAAACGCTATTCGCATCTATCACAAATATATATAACTATAATTATATATATATATATATATATATATATATATATATATATATATATATAAAATGTGTTTTCATTCCGGATGTATATCCGTTCACTACTGTCGTTCTGAAAAGAACAGTTTTGCTGACGTTTCGCCAAAATCACATTTGGCATTTTCGAAGCTTTCTTTCTCGCGTCCGAATAGAGACTGAAGTGTTGGTGACTGAGACGCTTTCTTTTATACCCCCACTCGGGGCCGAAGATTATATCTGCGCAGGCGTTGGTCGTTATTTATGTTTTCCAGATGGTGCTGTTGTTGTTGCGCTAATTGCGCTTGAGTTTTTGCGATTTTAGATTTGTCGATTATTGTCTTCCATACTGTTGGTAGTTTTAATGATTCGTCCCTTTTATTCAAATCACCTTGTTTTTCAATTTCTATGATTATTCTGGTCTTATAATGTTCTATATTGGCAATCTCCCTACACCCATCGAAATTTATTTTATGGCCGGTTTCCTGATGATGTAGGAATAAAGCTGAGTTGTTTGTTTATTTCTGATGCTGAGTTTATACTCTTCCACTCTTGCTGATATTCGCCTGTTAGTTTGCCCTACGTACAACTTTTCACAGTCCTGGCACGGAATACTGTACACTCCGTGGTTTTCCAGTTTGATTTTATCTTTTGGGTTTCCGAGTAGTTTACCTATAGTTGTTTGTGGCTTGTGTATTGTTTGTATGTTGTGTTTCCTCAGAATTCTTCCGATTCTGTCTGTTGTGCCTTTTACATATGGTAGGACTACTTGTTGTTTTCCCGGCTCATATTTTTTGTTGTTCGTTGTTCGGAAAACCTGTGCATTAATAGCTTTCTCTATGGTGCGATTTGTGTAGCCATTTTTCTTTGAAGCACTAGATATTACCTTAAGTTCGTTTTGTCACGTCTGTGTTTCAGTTAGTCGCACGGATCTAGATATTAGAGTATTTGCCACAGCTTGAATTTCTGCTGGGTGATGATGTGATTTTGCATTTAAATATCTGTCTGTATGTGTTGGTTTTCTATACACGGTGTATTCGAAATGTCCGTTATGTAGTTTTGTGACCAAAACATCTAAAAATGGTAGTTTGTTGTTTTGCTCTAGCTCTAGAGTAAATTGTATTCTGGGGTGGATTGAATTTACGTGAGAAATTTTTCGAGCTCTGCATGACCATGTTGCCATATAATAAATATGTCATCCACATAACGAATCCATAATTTGGGTTTTAAACTTGCTTTCTCAAGAGCTTGTTTCTCGAAGTATATCATAAATAAATTCGAGACTACTGGTGATAGCGAGGACCCCATTGGAGCACCATCCATTTGTTTATACATTTGCCCGTTGAAAGAAAAATAAGTATTTTTGAGGCGATGCTCCGAGAGTTCTATTATATGTGCCTGGAAATCCTCGTTCATAGCAATCTTGTCCAATGCTTCGTCGATGGGAATACTGGGATATAACGATTTGACATCTAGGCTTGCTATGATATCGTTTCTTTCAAGGACGATATCTCGTATAATTCGAGTGAAATGCTCCGAGTTTTTTACAAATGAATCAGCTTTTTCTACAGTTGGTTGCATAATTTCAGAAAGGTATTTCTCCAGTTTTTGTAGCGGCGAATTAACAGCACTAACAATAGGTCTGATAGGCGCCCCTGGTTTGTGTATTTTTGGTAAACGATAGAGTTTAGGACATGTGCTCGACTTTTCTCGTGGTATGATTTTTTGTTGAATTTCGGGGTTTATTGGTGAACTTTTTATTTTATTTTTAGTTGTTTTTTCTAGGTATGTTGTCGGGTCCCTTGGAACAGGCCTATACAAATTGTCTTGTAGGATATCCTGCATTTTTTGTACGTAATCTTGAGTATTCATAACCACAGTTGCGTTTCCTTTATCTGCTAAACTACTCGGAAACCCAAAAGATAAAATCGAACTGGAAAACCACGGAGTGTACAGTATTCCGTGCCAGGACTGTGAAAAGTTGTACGTAGGGCAAACTAACAGGCGAATATCAGCAAGAGTGGAAGAGCATAAACTCAGCATCAGAAATAAACAAACAACCTCAGCTTTATTCCTACATCATCAGGAAACCGGCCATAAAATAAATTTCGATGGGTGTAGGGAGATTGCCAATATAGAACATTATAAGACCAGAATAATCCGAGAAGCCATAGAAATTGAAAAAGAAGGTGATTTGAATAAAAAGGACGAATCATTAAAACTACCAACAGTATGGAAGACAATAATAGACAAATCTAAAATCGCAAAAACTCAAGCGCAATTAGCGCAACAACAACAGCACCATCCGGAAAACATAAATAACGACCAACGCCTGCGCAGATATAATCTTCGGCCCCGAGTGGGGGTATAAAAGGAAGCGTCTCAGTCACCAACACTTCAGTCTCTATTCGGACGCGAGAAAGAAAGCTTCGAAAATGCCAAATGTGATTTTGGCGAAACGTCAACAAAACTGTTCTTTTCAGAACTACACATTGTATTTTTCCATCCGTGAAGGAGTAAAAATCAACATATATATATATATATATATAAATATAAATATAAATATATATATATATATATATATATATATATATATATATATATATATATATATATATATATATATATATATATATATATATATATATATATATATATATATATATATATATATATATATATATATATATATATATATATATATATATATATATATATATATATATATATATATAATATATATATATATATATATATATATATATATATATATATATATATATATATATATATATATATATATATATATATATATATATATATATATATATATATATATATATATATATATATATATATATATATATATATATATATATATATATATATATATATATATATATATATATATATATATATATATATATATATATATATATATATATATATATATATATATATATATATATATATATATATATATATATATATATATATATATATATATATATATATATATATATATATATATATATATATATATATATATATATATATATATATATATATATATATATATATATATATACTTTCGCTATTCCAGATTCTCTCACGCCGTTTGCGTTTTTCATTTCGCTTTTGACTTACCCGTTATAGGCTTTAGCTCCGGTACCATAAAACGTTTTTATCGGATCACCTGCCAATTCATGTTTCACTGATTAACTTTTCTTGATATTGTAGGCGTTGCCGGTGGCATAATTTGATGTATTAAATTTATCCGGATTGTCTACACTAGTCTGGTAAAAATTACCTGTATAAACAGTACAGTAAGGAAGCATTATTTCAAAACTTGGCTTTAATAAAATCATATACAAAATCATATATAACGATTTTGGACATGTCTAGTATTGAAAACTATATATATATATATATATATATATATATATATATATATATATATATATATATATATATATATATATAAGGAGAACGTCAGATTTTAAATCAAAATTCAAATATTCGCCTAGATCGTTACAATTAAACAAGTGCAACACTTTTCGAACTTTTTCGTATCCTCTGTCCCTAATATGTTCACCATTCAGATCATTATAAAACTGACCTTTTGTTGGAATTATTGAATGAGCCATTTTTTCTAAATTGGCGACAAAACTATACGGGAAAATACCTTTTTATCGCATTAGGCTAGATTTCTCATCCTCACAGAAATATTTCCTGGTTTCTAAAGTGATCCACTTAGACTATTGCCTAAAAGTGGATAGAAATTTAAAGCTGTCCAAGAACCGCAGGCTAAGTTACTTCTTTTTTAATGCACCCTTTGTATCTATGTAATTGTGAACATATTTGCTATTCGTGAATGATATGTACTTTTCTTTACTTTGAGCTATTACATCAATTTTTATCCGTACATAATGACTACATAATTCCTTTATGAACGTATGGCAATATAGCGGCTTAAATTGTGAAATATAATAGGCACAAAATTAGGCAACTTATAATTAATATTACAAATTCCATGAGCTGCACCACTGAATTTGCTGGTCATTTGACAATGATCGCGAACATTTTGGTCATTTACCTCAAAGGCTTGCTCAGGTATAAAACATACGCTGGCATTATCAAAATCTATTTTTCACATTACTTAAACTAATCATCGGCCTAAAATCTTTTAAATGTGCATTATAAAGAGCCACTATATCTTTTTCGAGGCGAGCAACAAACTCTTTTCCAGCTTTGTTACCTCGATATAACTCAAATTTAGAAAGCGAATCGTCGAAAGAGCACTTTATTAAATAAGCAAAATAGTACGATTGGTGTTTGACGATATTTAATGTATTCGATTCTTTTTGCTTTAACTCACTGTTAGCTACTGGTTTTACAATAGATTTAAAATCTGCATAAAGAACAAATAATACCGTCAATTATCTTTCAATATTTACAAATTTAAGAATATTTTTTGGGGCAAATGTTCCAAATTTGTCAACTTTATGATTGGATTATGGTAAAGCTGAATATACATGGTTGCTATAGCGACTTTGATGCATAAATAAACTTTGTTCTGATCGAAAATGTAATCGGCATCCATCAAAAAAGTACATTTTATGTTTCTCAGAGTTAATTTGACATGAGCCTAGTACGAATAGGTTGGTTTTTTACACTGATTACACCTTGTCTTCTTTCTATGGCGTATGGTAATTTTATGTAGGACGATCCATTCTTTAACAACAAAAATTTTGTAAATTGTATACGACCATTCACACATTTCAACATACTTGAAACTTTATCTTGATATTCCGTTGCCTGGGTCATCATTTTATCTGCATTGGTACATCGTATGCAAATCAGATGAGCCACCGATTATTTCATCGGTGATTAAATAATTTTTCACTCACTGTTTGATGGTAGAAAGTAAACGCCAAACATTTCCATGTTCACCTTGATGCTGCTATGTGTTCTTAGTATACTCGTCAGCAAATCAAATACTTCATTTTTTACTTCGCCAAAAAATATCGTGTAGTCCATATATTCATTATTGGCACGTACTCTATAACTAGCAATCCGACACTTGAAAGCACTCTGCATTAAACGAACGTTCTTGGTTAGTGGGACAGACATATTGCTTTTATGTTGCAATGTCCTCTCGTGGTGAAAACCCTGATTCGCATAACCACTGCAGAGTTCATCGGTCGTTATTTGATTGGAACATTGTTTTCCACTATTCTATTGATGCAGGACTTTCGTTCATGACGGCGCCTATTGTAACTGCGAGTAAACGTTTTACCACACTTTTTACACGTATAAAACATTTTGAACAAACAATTACTACAATGTTATACTGGTAGATGTGAAACTATGTGCTCCTAAAATATTCTCATGTTTGCACCCCTCTTTCCAGCTTTTATATAAAATGCAAATGTTACCCAATAATATAACATCGTCTAGCAGTTTTAAGGGCGTTCAAGGTCGAGGTTATATCAGGGCAAGTGTGTAAAGTGTAATTTGAAGAGTAAACGTTAACGACATCTTAAGATCAATGACATCCTAAGGCCATACAAGGTCATATCATACATAGCCCATACGGACGACACATAAAAAGGACATTTCAAAGTCAAGTGCATACCAAGTCAAGAACATAAAAGGTCAAGGTCAAGGGTATTTTATGGACAAACAATAACACCTCAAAGTCAATGACATCCCAAGGTCAAATCACACATAGCCCAGGTGGACGACACAAACAAAAGAATATTTCAAAGTCAAGGACAAACAAGGTCAAGGGTATCTGACGGGCAAACAATAACATCTCAAGGTCAATGTCATCCCAAGGTCAAATCATACATAGCCCACGTTGACGACACTCCGAGGATATTTTAAAGTCAAGGACATACAGGGTCATTTATATTTCAAGGTCAAGTGGTGGTGAAGGGCGGAATACTCGGACTGGTATGATCTCCTACTCAGAACCTAACAAAAAGACTAACCAAAATGCAATCCTACTTATAAAACACTATGTTTTATCTATCCCATCGGTTTGCCTGCCTATCTGTCAGTTCGCGGCATAGCTTAAGTATTATGTAGGAATCAAATGGTAAAATTTTGGTACGAATACAAGACAGCGGCTTAATAAAGTATTTAAAAATTCAGCCTGAAAAACTACTTAATGAACTGATTTCAAATTGTGTGCCATAACTAATTGTGGTATAGAGATGAACTAGTAAAAGTGTGATACTAATTCAAGACGGCGGAACAAAATGGCGGCCAAATAAAATTGTTGTTATCTGAAAAAAATCAGCTTCTCAGGTTTTACATATCTTCGCGTTTTAGCATCCCTAGATGACAAAAATTGTGTTTTATCAATTTCCTCAGTCTGTCTGTCGGTTTGTTTGTCTGTCTGTCTGTTATTTCGCGGCATAGCTTAAAAACTACTCACCAGATTGCCTTCAAATTTTAGTCAAAAATTAAGGGTCATATAGGACTGACCTCGTAATATTTTGGTAAAAATCCAGTATGCCGGAATAAGATGGCGGCCTAGTGAAACGTTAAAAAATTATTACAAAAAAACTAATAATCCAATTTACCTTAAATTTTGCACAAAAATCAAGTGTTACATAAGATTGAACTGACAACATTTTGGTATTGGTATTATAAGATAGCAAAACAAAATGGCAGCCTAATAAAATATTTAAAACATCAGCCTGAAAAAAACTACTTATTAGATTAATTTTAATTTTTTGCAAGCATTGAGTGTGATACAGAGGTAAACTGGTAAAGTTGTGTTACGAATTCAAAATAGCGGAACAAAATGGCGGCCAAATGAAATTTTAAAAAACCAACGTAAAAAAATCTTCTTATTCAATTGGCTTTAAACTTTGGAGAAAAATTAAATATGATATAAGGATAAACTGGTACGAATTCAACACGACGTAACAAAATCGCGGTGTGTGGCAATCTAAAACTACTTATTGAATTTATTTTAAATTATGCCCAAAAATCAACTGTGGCATAGGTAGAAATTGATTGGTAGGAATCCAATATACTCGAACAAAATGGCGTCCAATAAAAATGTTTGAAAAGTCAGTATATATGTGTTCCTAAATAACTATGTACTGAACTAAATTGGGTCACACTTCACTATTCTTAATAAAAGAAATATTCATAAGGAGGGAAGTTCCGGGTAAAGGAAATTTACTGATTTTGTTTCTTATTTTTCCAGTACTTTAAAGATAAATAGACGAAACTTTAAGAATGATAATAATTGTTGCATTTTTTTTAAACATTTACAGCATTCTTCTTTACGAAGATGAGGCGTAATATACCCAAAAGATCAAACGAGTTTACCTTACGTTATAATTATTACAAGTAAGTAAGTAAACAAGTTCCTCCCTAACCCTTTTTCAGAATTCCCTAATGCAAGAATTGGTTTAACTTTGAAGAATATTTTCAGTGCAAAGGGCATAGACGAGAATATCAGTTTCTTTAGTATGCGTGTGGTTCTAACACGAGGCGAGGAGTACTACAGAGTTGTCATTTAATTCGACGATAATTAAGATCGAACATCACTTAAGGTAAGTTCGTATGACCTTTTAATAAATCTTTAATCTGATTTTTTTCGTGCCTAACAAATGTGGCGCTAAAAATAAAAAAGGTCATAATGGCGACCCCGGTTTATCTAGACTCTGTATTAGAGCTCACTATTTCTTTTCAAGTAACCTTTGTTTAGACTCTACATTACCTAAAAATAGGACTACTTTACTTTTGTGGTAATTTTTAGATATTTATAATTTTTGGACAACCTGTTTGACTAATTTACATTATTACAAGGCGAGCAAACATATATATGGAAAATGAGTTTTCCTCTTAAAATGTAAAATAATTCAGTTATAGTCAATAAAATGTAGTATCTTGCTAATAACCCTCAGCGACATTATGGATTTGAAACTGAATGGATATTTCGAGCAACATTAGCGGCCGTCAGTCCAGGACAGACAATCCACGAACTGCTAGCCGACTGAATGTAAATAGGCAACTTTAAAGTGTCAAACCATATTATGAATTATTTAAAATAATGTAAGTATTTAACTTGTTAATAATATTTTTATCACGCTTTAGTTCTATATTATACAATATTACATCTTTTATTTTAATTGTGCCCTTTTTAATATTTTTTGACTATATACTATATATAATTTAATTGTTGGTTCCTCAATCTTTCTGGATTTGCTGGGTATTTATATATTATAATAATGTATATTATTGGTTTGTTATCTGTATATAGTTTATCCACGCATGCTATAGATAGGAGAATAAATGAATCAAAAATTTAGAGAAATATAAAAAAAGGTATTCTTCATTAATATTTTTGTTGAAAAAAATTTACAATGAGAAAAGTTTTGTTTAATTGTGCACGGTACGCAGACATACAAAAACTTAAAACTTAGAAAAGTAATGTCGTGGTGTTTAGAAGTTTCGAGGAATTCTTTCTTACTGCTATGTTATTAAAAAGTTTCAAGTAAAGTTTTCTAATGTGCATGTGGAAATTTAGTACATAAGTTATTTACCAATTCTAGAGAAACAGGATCCGTTAATTATATAAAGAAGAGCAAAAAAATACCACAAAAACAATAAAGTTTTTTGTTCGTGGGTCGGTAATAAAGTTACCAGTAGCAACGTGAATTTTCATAAGAGGAAATGTTCTTAGATGAATTAACCTTCAATTAAAACGACACTGTGGCATCTTAGCATATGATATAGTGAAGTAGACACAATTCAAAAGTTAAAATTGAGAACCGCAGTCAGTATTTTAGAAATAGTAAAATTTTGGTCTGCCATTTCCTGTTATGGGATTAAAACATTTGATTTTTTTTTGATAATATATGTAACGAATATCCTTACTTGCAAATTCGCTAAGACAATTACCATGGGTGTTCTGCTCATCATTCTGCAGAAAAAGGATTGGTTCAATTACAAATATGGAAATCGATGGATGAACCGCGATGGTACATTTTTTTAGATCCTAGGAGTTTCGATTTTGACAATTTGTTATATGTTACTCTGGGGACGCCGAAATACGTTAAAAATGAAGAAGTCTTAAATCAAAGAATTTTAGGATTTTACAGAATAAATAAGATGCTGCTGTAGCCAATTATGACGACAGTTGGAAAAGTGCATAAAATATGTACGCATATTTGAACATGTTTTTGAACAATAGTCTCTTAAAGTTTAATAAACTAAGAGGTTAATGATAATTGTTAGTAATTCCCTTTAAACGGTTTTTTTTTTGTAACTTTTGATTATAATGCAATCTTCACAGATATCAAAGGAGTTTGCCAAGGTGTAGTTAAATAAAAAGGGTAAAAATGTTGTAACTTAGTAAATTTTTGTAAAATGGCAAAATCTGAAATTTGAATGCTTTTAAACCTCTAAAAACTTTTTTATTTAACATTTTATATTAAAACTATAGAGAAGACTTTACTCTGCACCAAGTTTTACGTTCTTATATTTTTCCCATAAAAAACTTTCTCTTTGTGAACCCTATTGTCGGCAAGCAAAAACTTTTATGAAAGATTTCTATAATATCTTTCAATTTTTTTCGATTCTCCTTCGTGAACATACTGCATACATGTTTGTGATCCAACTAGATATTTCACTCTCCATTCTGTTTTTATTTTTATATTTAATCAAATATGGTTTATTGGGTATTGATAGTTTTTACATTTGAATATAGCATCCGATTATTTTTCTATTTTAATTCATTTCTAGAACGTTTTCTTGTATTTTAATTTTTTTTTCTTTGCAGAGAAAAATATAGAAAAATAATATTTAAATGATTCCAAAAAAAAAGGAAACATAATGTTCGACATGAACGCGCCTTCATGGAACCATAGCCTCAAAACCACATTCTCGACATTCAGTTTTTCTTAAAAATTCCATCAATGGATGACATATAAAATTTGACAGAGATTTTGCGACAAACGCTTTTCAGTGTAACTAGTGCAAGATGTTATGTTCAAAATGTGTGTTTTGTAATTCTAGTTAATTTTTAGTTATTTATAAAAAATACTTAAGATTATTACAACATAGTACCATAAAATATATTTAAATGTTGTATTTATTCTACACTAATTATCATTCAGTATGTTAAGAATGTTATCCTACCTAGCACAAGAAAGAAAACCAACAGCGTAAGTTCCTTGGCTGAAGCTCTAAAAGTCTGTATAAGAATCTTTAATCCAGAGGAGTGTCTTGTAAGTTTAAAAAGCCTCATAATTCGAATAATGGAAAAAAATTCCATGATATCAGCATTCTCTAGATGCGATGCGAACCTGCGTAGCATTAAGTCTATGTAGAAACTCGCAGTAGCTATATAGTCAATAATATTGACTGAAGAACGAATGAAGTCACACTTATTTGGGCTTGCGACAAACCTAAAAGAAATGCATTTGTAGTACATATATGTTTTGTCTTAAAATATATATAAAAAACTGTAAATATAAAGGCATATTTTTTGAAATTATAAAAAATATATTAGGAGGTATTAAGCTACTACTATCTAAGCCTTAAAAATTATAAAGTTTATATGTAACAAATATTATACACTTAAATACTTCCCTCTTACTAAGGAAGTAAAAGTGCAATAATGATTTAACAAAATATTATTCTTATAAATTTTTCTTTTAAACCTACTTTTAAGTTTTGATATGTAACGAGTGACAATTAAATATATTTGCAATACAAAACCTTCGCTATCATGGATGTTAAAAATTATTTCTTAAAGAAACTCTAGGAAATAATAAAATAAATTGCAATATTGTTTCTACTTCTATTTGAAATTGAAAATATTTTAAAAAAAATTTCACATTCTCATGTTTCGACTGCTTGCGACGATTATCAGAAATACGGATATGTACGTTTTATTCTTCTTTTGTAAACTTCAAAACTCATTGCATCGTACCACGGTATTAATTTAATCATATTAAAAAGTTTTGTAATTAGTGGCGGCTCCTCCATTAGGTCATACGGTCAATGACCCCCCAATAAATATTTCCAAACAGAAAATAATAAATAATTTATATTTTTTTAATTTCTTGTAAATTTAGAAATTCCTTCCATTATTTTAAGCGTGTGAACTCGTTGAACGTTCACTTGATTCCTCGGCACTCGCACTATCGATGCCTCTCGCAGAGATCTCCGGAGGTTTCGTTTCGTTGGATCACGAGGCTGACGGCTCGCGATGATTTAGTGGTTATAAACGGAGGCGAGTTTTTCCCGAGTGTTCCCGATCGAATTCGCACACGGGCCCATAGTTTGTCAGTTGATGCGTTTAATGTGAATCGTGTGATAGGTTGTGGTTACGATTGCGTATTTTTATAGAAATTATTTTATTTTCAAGACTTGTTTGTTGATTTTGTAGTTTAAATTAATTGAAACAATTAATGTTTTAAAGAATGGTAGCTACAGTTGTTCAGAATATTAAGGCTTTAATAGTCGCTAATGAGCTAAACTTTGAGAAACATCTCGAATGTAAGGCCAGTTGTCGACCTTTGCCGGAACTTAAACTTCGGCAGATCAGTAAAGACAAAAATAAAAGAGGAAATCGTTATTTAAGTAAAAATATGTACAATTTGTATGACTGGATATGAATACCAATTCCGCTATAACTTCTCACAGGTTTTTCGATGCGTATCTTAAACGACAGCATCACCAATGAAGTATTTTTTAAATAGAGTTAGAATTTATTCAGTTTGCATGTTAAGTTGTCATATTTTAGTAGTATTTACTTATTAGGTTTGTAAACGTTGTAAATCACAGAACTATTGCCATGATTTTGAGAAGCTAGATTGATGACAATTAGTAAAACATTTTTTTTTCAAAAATACCATATTTTTTTATACGGTTTTCTAAATTGACCACATTTCTATATATGTATATATATATATATATATATATATATATATATATATATGTTGATTCTTACTCCTTCACGGATGGAAAAATACAATGTGTTTTCATTCCGGGTGTACATCCGTTCACTACTGTCTTCAGTCTCTATTAAACAATTAAACGATTGTTTTTTCGTCAAATGAACATTTTGTTTTACTGTGCACATTTGTACTGAGACTGTTCTAGTTCGGTAGTCTTTTAACATAACTTTATTAATCTCACCCTTATTATGCTTGCCACAATATATGAAATTTTGAAAAAATTATTATGGCTACATCAATATAAGGTTACAAAATTATTTTTATTGTAGAATAGCGCTTTAAGAGCTTATTTTTATGTCTGTTTCTGCAATAACTTTATTTTAACCAGTGACTCTTACTACTGATAAATAAAAATAATATAGTAAATCATATAATTTTTTTTATTATCTATACATTTGTTAATAATAAGAAAATATAAGAGATTTGAGAGTTAAAACTTTGATCGTCATTTTCTCGAAACTTAAATATTCACAGATACGATGTACTTTTCTTGAACGGCTAAACTGTAACTGAAACTACAAACTAATTCAATGATATGCCATGAGCCTTTAAAATGTTCCATAGTAACCTAAAAATTTTGGATTATTAAATCCGCGAAAAATAAAAAATGATAGTGTTTTCTATATTAATTTATAAATTGATATAGATATGATTGTTATATGAACAGAAAATAGAAATAACAAAGAAAAAAATTGTTGGAATTATTGAAGTTCAATTTAATTAATAGGGTAGTCCAACAATCTGTCATGTCCTACGACAGCATAGGTTGACAACTTAGGGTTTGTTTAAAAGTTACACCTAACTGCGCAACTTGACCAATGATAAAATAGTAAACTTTTGTCTTAAATGTAATTTCCAATTAGGCAGTCCAACAAAATAGCTGCTTGTCCTACGACAGCTATTTGACCAATTTATTGTGGGACTTATCAAACCAATATTTAAGCCTCATTGGCTAAATCAGTTTGTTTGTCCTACGACAACCCAAAAATGACAAGACAGTGACAGATCGTTGGAGTGCCTAATTATCAATAATCAAAGTCATTAGAACAAAAAATAAAAATAAATAGATGTATTTACGAATAACGAACAAAGCTTTTAATAATTCTGAAACTACGCTCTACCCACTTATATATCTACCTATATTGTTTAAAATATCACATATCGAAATCTTCAAATTTGTTTAAAATAACTCAAATCAAAATCTTCAAATGGCTCTCCTATAGATTTATGTAATTTAGCACTAATACACTGTGGTTTTCAGGTCTAGATATATATACAGTGGGTCCGATAAACTCCGGAAGAAAATTTTTTTTATTTGCGGATTTAGGATAAAAAGTCATTGTTTATAAAAACACCTTAGGCTAAAACAATGAAAAAATGCCACTTTTCTAATATATTATATAGGGTGCTGAGAAACATTTATAATTTAAAAAATGTCACTGGGAAACTCACTTTTTTTTAAATTATATGATCAATAGATTTTAAAACTTAGTTATTTATTCAATATAGCATACAGTTTGCAAAAAAGTGAATAATTTAAGAAGGAAAAATGTATGTATTTATAAGAATATTTCAAAAACGTTTATAAGAATATTTCACAAACAATTATTAAATTAATAAATGAATTATAAAAATAACCACAAAATTGGCTAAGTAAATGATTCAAAAGTAGCTTCACCAACTTCTGTACAGTTTTCCGTTTTTCTAGGCTTTATAACTGTTGTGAATTTCTTGAATTTTAATTTTTTTATTGGTTTCACGAATTCGGTATTTTTAAACATCTTAGCTACAACCCAGGGGATATATTTTCCCCTCTAAATATCCCTAAATGTGGAGTCCCTGTGGAGACTAAGGGAATGGGCCATGTCGACCGATTTAACGTTCAGGAAAATATCTATTTAACCAATTCCGAACAATTAATTATTGCTGTAGCATATAGCTACATGACTATCTTGTTGAAAAAGTGCATTTTGTCGGATATTTAGTGGTATACTTACTATCTATGTAGTCTAGACGTATTAGAACATATTAGACAATTTTTGGTGAAATTAACACTCTTAAGTGTGAACTATCTTCTCCAAAACCATATTATTGGAGGTACTTGCGGCGCGCCACCCTCGAAATGTTGTGGCCACAACTTTGTTCACCACTATCTCCAATCCTACAAGCCCCATATTTTCTTCCTAACCAACCAAAATAAGCCATAATGCAACTAGTCATCTTTTCTTTCCTTCTATAAAATTCTTCCATTCATTCACCCCGAACGGTGACGTTTGCGCTTACGTTCATAGTAATCTATCTAACACAAGACTTCCAGATCTTGAATCAAATAGGTCCGATATCCTGTGGATCAAACTAGCCGTTAGAACTTCCCCTAAATATATTTGTTGTATCTATCGCTCTTTCTCAGACAATTAGTTCAACGAGTTCTTCGACTTTCTTTCTGCTAATGTGGATTTCCTTCCAACACCCTTAAAATCTTCAAAAATATCATATTTTTAGACGAAGGTACCTTTACCACAAATAGGACAGGTAATTCACAAAATACACGTTTTCTGGAATATGGAAAATGTTTATGATCAATTGATGGCTCAATATTTTAGAAAAGTTAATGTTTGGTATAGTATGTTTTTTTAACGAAAATATGAAAAAGAATAAATATTTGGATATGTTAAATTCTATGAAGCTAGACTACTTAGATAGTAAATATATACCACTAAATACCCGACAAAATGCATTTTTTCAATAAGATAGCCACCACGCAGCATATGCTAGAACAATTGATCGGGAAAAGAAAATAGATATATTTTTCTGAACGTTTAATCGACCCACACGGGCGAATCCCTTAGCCACCCCAGGGTTTTATTTTTGGGGACATTTAAAAAATCGGTAAAATTCCTTTACCCGGAACTTCCCTCGTTATGATTTTTTTTCCATTTGTTAGGAATAGCGAAGTCTAGCCCAATTTAGTTCAGTACATAGTCACACTATATGTGTTACATATATTGTTTTTTCATTTTTATTTGGCGCCATTTTGTTCCATTATATTGGGTTCCTAACAATATTTTACCATTTTCTTACTACCTATAGCACACTTGAGTTTTGGGAATAATTTAAAATAAATAAATTTAAAATAAATTCAATAAGTACATTACTACATTAACACACACCTCATTTTGCTACGTCATGTTGAATTCGTACCAGTTTATCTCATTTTCACGTTAATTTTCTGCAAAATCTAAAGTCAATTGAACAAGATTTTTTTTCGTTGATTTTTTAAAAATTTTATTTGGCCGCAATTTTGTTTTCTTAAATTAAAACCCATATTATCAGTTTTTACCTACTCCGTTGGACTGCAGATATTTCCCAGATATTAAGTTCCTAAATGGTTTTCGTTAACGATCCTCGTGTTGTTATGTCAGAGTGGTGTATTATTTGAGATTAGGATCCAGTGAAAAAAACAAAAGTCCTTTTTTTAAGTTGTCGGCGTTTCGCAACTTTATTGTTACATCCTCAGGACATATAGATTTTATATCCTGCATGAAACCCATATTATCAGTCTTTACCTACTCCGTAGTTACGCAGATATTTCCTAGTCTCAAATAATACACTACTTTAGCAATAAGAAAATTGTTAACGAAAACAATTTAGACACTTAATATCTGGGAAATATCTGCGAACCAACGGAGTAGCTAAAGACTGATATAATACTGGTTTCATGCAGGATATAAAATGTATATGTGTCCTGAGAATGCAACAATAAAAATGCGAAACGTCGACAATTTAAAAAAAGACTTTTGTTTTTTTTTACTCGATCCTAACCCCAAATAATATATCACTCTATTATAAAATCAAGAGGATCGTTAATGAAAACCATTTAGAATCTTAATATCTGGGAAATATCTGTGGACCAACGTAGTAGGTAAAGACTGATAATATGGATTTCATACAGGATATAGAATCTATATACGTGTCTTAACAATAAAGTGACGAAACGTCAACAATTTAAAAAAAGTCTTTTGTTTTTTTACTGGATCCTCACCCCAAATAATACATCACTCTAACCATAACAGCAAGAGGATCGTTAACGAAAACCATTTAGGAACATAATATCTGGAAAATATCTGCGGATCAACGGAGTAGGTAAAGACTGATAATATGAAGTTCATGCAGGATATAGAATCTGTATATGTGTCTTGAGAATGCAACAATAAAGTTGGAAAACGTCGAATATTTAAAAATAGAATTTTGTTTTTACTGGATGTTAACCTCAAATAATATACCACTCTAACATAACAACAAGAGGATTGTTAACGAAAACTATTTAGAAACTTAATATCTGGGAAATATATGTGCACCAACAGAGTAGGTAAAGCCTGATAATATGGGTTTCATGCAGGATATAGTCAACAATTTAAAAGAAGACTTGTTTTTTTACTGGATCTTATCTCCAAAAATACACCACTCTAACAATTTTTGTTAACAATCCCCATGTGACCCTTAATTTTTGACCAAAATTTAAAGTCAATCGGGTAAGCAGTTTTTTAGCTACACTGCGAACAGACACACAGACAGAGAGACAGACAGACGGACAGCCCGAAAGACCGACTGAATTGAGAAAACATGTTTTTCGTCATCTAGGAGAGTGATTTTTTCACGATTACAATACTTCCCTTTTACGAGGGAAGTAAAAAAAAAGAAAAATATATGCAAATCCTCATAGATGTTTTAAAAGGCCGAATTCGTGTAATCATTGAATATATTCAAATTCAGGGAATTCACAATAAGTAATAAGGCTTAGAAATTTGGAAAAAGTATGCAGAAGTTGGTGGTGTTACCTTTGAGTCATTTATTTACCGATTTTCTGGTTCTTTTTATGATTCATTAACTAATTATTTTAATATTTGAAAGTTTTTAAATGTATTCATAACATAATGTCAAAAGAAAAGTGGATTTCCCAGTGACATTTTTTAAATTATGGACGCTTTTTCAGCACCCTGTATCATAAATTAGAAAAGTGATGCTCTTTTTTCAATGTTTAACCTAAGTTGGTGTTTTTATCTTAAATACACAAATAAAAGTTTTTCCTCTTCCATAGTTAATTCGTGGACACGATCGTTTTTAAATATATCAGTTTTTTTATGCAAAAGTACCACTGGATCCAAAAAAATGACAATTTTTTTTTGTAGAAAATGATATTTATAAGGCCTGTTTTTAATTAAGGCTTTAGCCAGAATATAAAAAATAATTTAAAGAATAGAGATATTGGGCGTAAGAAAATCTTATATATGTTGCAGTAAGGAAAATTTCAGGAACGTTTTGGTTTAATTGCTGGTTAGGAATGCTTGGGGAAAAAATTGTGGCCTAGTCTTTTTTGCCGGTCATCTTAGTGGAGAACATTGCTTAAATTACAAAATGGAACCACAAAAACAACTATCCCGCTGATATATTGAATTACAGTATTGATTATTGACTTTCGTTGGGAGCAATAATGTTAATAAATTTTTATTTCACGTTACCCCAAAGTCATAAAAGAGCGAAATCGCGATCGTCGTTTGACTTAAATGGATTATAGTGCCGGCGACATTGCAGAAGAAGTTCCAGGCAGGGATCATAGTATCCTTGTTATGGAATTGGTGTAATTCAATGCCGGGCGTGGTATAAGCCAGAGGAGTACTTGTTTTTGTTGTTCCATTTCGTGTCTTTTGTCTACACGAGGCTCTCTAGTCTATGACGGTCTAATGAGCTCTAAAAAGGGCGAAATAGCGATCATCATTTGACTAAAATGGATCATTGCGCATGCGTCATTGCACAGGGCATGTTTTAGACACGGATCATAGTATCTTTGTTATGACGTTGGTGCAACGTGAAATAAAAGTGTATTAATACTTAAATTCTTTGCAAGAAAATATAACGAATTTTAGTTTTCCTGAACTGTCTCCTTTAGATTTTCCTAACAGAATATGCAACAATACAAAAACTGCAAAAAAAAGATGATATTATTATTATAATAGTATAACCTCAGAGAAATTAAAAATTTGTCAAAATGATAATGATGGGCAATTTAAAGAACATAAATTATTTTACTTTTTAATACACATAATTTGTTTATAAGGCAGCATTTGAATGAAATGAATGAAATTAATTTAGACTTTGCACTCTACAACTAAATAAAATATAAAATTTAAGGTATTACTGAGACGTTTAAGTTAATTTTTAGATTCTAGCTAAATTAAAGGTAAGGGTTGTAGATGTTGTTTCTTAGAGAAAAAACCTTCATTTATTAACTTTTTATTTATACAGGGTACTCAGTTTTTTTTGGACAGGTTTGAACTTTCTTATTTTTCCTTCTTTACTAATTTACTTTTTTGTATAAACCACAATACCCGAAAATGTATTTGTTTTTGCGATATTGACCCGTGAAAATTGATATTTTGATGAGTTACAACTTTAGACCAAACCACGAAACTTTTCTTTTCAATTTTTCATTCTCAATTCTCTCTTATGATTTTTTATAAAATTTCGGACACCCCGCACAATTTACACGTGTTATAGAAAGGTTAAAATATGTTGATGCCCGTACCAATACTAATTATATTAGAGACATTTTTCTGAACTGTTTGTTCGTAGCTCCAATCCTAGGTCCACAGCCAAAGAAAGTCCTTCAATGTTTCGGGAGCGAGTTTACTAGTCATATTGGTTTTTAGCAAATATTTTCAATAATATCAAAAATCAAAGTAGCCCTTGCAAAAACCTCTCTATATAAACAATGCAATTCCACGTGTGAACAGTAGTTTGTTTACTTCATGTTGGCGTTGGAAAAACAATTGAAGAATGTTTCTTGGTTGCCATGACGAAGTACTGTCATTAAAAATATTTTTTGACAGAGTTAGGTAATATTTTATATGAATAAAATGCCTTGATTAGCTGAAAGAGAGCAAGGTAACTGTTTACGCTTATTAAATAGTGGTGTGGAGATACGGGTTGTTGCTGAAATGTACGGGGTGCGACGGAGTACTAGTAAAGAAGGAGAATTAGTAAAGAAGAAAAAATAAGAAAGTTCAAACCTGTCCAAAAAAACTGAGTACCCTGCATAAATAAAAAGTTAATAATATAAAGTTACAGGCCAAACCACAAAACTTTTCTTTTTAATCATCTTCTCTATCTCCTACATCTTCCGAGATAAGGGGATAGGGCGTCTTATTTCGGACACCCCGTACATTACTGCGGCATGAGCCGGAAAAAGTTGTAAAAGTTTAAAAAAGGTGAGCAGTGTGCGTACATATTTGAATTTGCCAGACTCTATTTTTATATTTATTATATTAGCAGTATCACAGTCGACACCATAAAATTAATTTATCCCATGTTTCTTCTGCAAAAAAGGCAAATAAATTAATTTGTAAGTAAACGTAGTTAGTCTTGCATAATCCGTACACAAAAAATGTATTAAAATAAGTTAACTGGACAGAATTTTTTTTCGTTTCTTTGTCGTGGTATCAGTTTGACACAAAGAAAAATTGAAAAAAAAAACAAGTTCAAAATGTTTGCAGTTTATTTCGTGACAAATAAAGGTAGCTTTAAAATCAAAAAACCGTTTGGTCAAAAAGGTCTACTCTACCTAATATTCGAATGAGAACCAACAAATCTTACCCGTTAATGTAACAGAAGTACAGTTTAAGAGTGACATTCCTAACAAAAATGTAAGCAAAAAACAAATTGAGTTGCCGATCATTTGTCTCTATCACATCCTGTATAATATCTTTGTGTTAGGTGTATTATTAACGACATAACTCCCTACTTCAAATTTGCTTAACCCATGCCTACTTTGTAAAAATAGCCTGAATTATGGATTAATTTTTGAAAAAATATCGAATTTCTCGATTAAACCTTGTACAGTGAAAACAAATGAAGCTAGGCAAAATAGGTAGAAATTGTTTTTGGTATTCGTCCATAGATCATTTTGCCGTGAATAAAAAATTCTAAAATTATTTTTCTTAGATTCTCGGAACTAACAAAATTTGCAAAAAATGAAACGATTTTATATAACGCCCTGTATAGTGTAGTTGTCATTGCAACTAGCGATTATGGCCTAGAGGTAAGAAAGTAGGGGGATTGCGAAGAGAAAATAAAATCGAAATCTTTTTTTGCTTCGAAAATATTCGTCTTTGAATTTTGCCAAAAATATGCTTTATCCCGTTTCATTTGTCCAGCACTATAGTTGACTGTACTGATGAAGACCTTAAGTCAGAAACACGTGTCTATAGTTGGCCAAATTTCAATGTGCTTTAGCGGTCGTCCTTTTTCTACTATATAATAGTTCTTGCCGCGTTAATCTTTTTCTACTTTAGATTTAAACCCTCTTGGGTTATGAGTTTCTCCAGAGGTGGCTAATAGAGTATCAAGTCCAGCGAATATTTCGGATGATCTCTTGGTCACCAATAGGAGCAAAACCGACATTTGTGGTTACCAAGAAAACATCCGAAATCTTCGTTTGACTTGATACTCTATTACTACGGAGCAGCATATAGCCATCTGTGATGAAACTCATAAGTCAAGAGGATTTAAATCTATATACTAGAAAAAGGAATTTTTTTGGGGATGACCGCTAAAGCACATTGAAATTTGGCCAACTATAGACTATGATTACAACTAGCGCCAAAATTTAATCCAACAAAACCACAGCAGTCACCAACAGGAGCGTTAATCTTTTTGTGGTAGACTGATACATTTTTAGTGTGAATTTCTATCTGGCAAAACTGTGTATGAAAATAGAACAGAAAACGAATTCGCAACGTTAGAACTTAGAGTGTTGGACATATACTGTGAAATCTAATGTATTGTCGTATGTTCCGTAAGTGCCTTAGAAGCAATATAAATGTTAAAAATCTTATATTTAACAGCTGAAAAGTCCATTTTCACAAATGAATAGTGTTCTTCTTATAATTATTTTTCATATTTTAGTGCATTTTTTAAATCGGTTTTATTTTTTAGATGTATATACACCGGGTAATCGCAAAGCCGCAATGGTTTGACCAATTCGGATGCATGTTTAAGGGAGTATTTAGGGTATGGTCAGGGTAGTTTCACGGTGAACATACTGAAAAAATAAATGGCGGAGTTTTGAATACTTCTATCAAAAAATTTTCGTGTTACATTTGAAATTCTTTAATATAGTGCCTGGAAATTTCGTTTATCAAATTTAATTAAAAAGTAATTTTGAGTGCATCCTGAGGATCTACCTATATATTAGATATATTAATTTTATGAATGTTGAAAATATGAAATAGTTTTATTCTTCCCAAAATATTTCTTAGTTAATAAGTGTATAGCGGTGGCGGAATGATCGATGGAAAAAAGACGTATTTTGTGTCGGTTTTCAATGTACTTAGAACACGTGTAATTTTACTAAATTTATATTTTGACAATTTACAAGTTCTCCCAAATTCGACTAAACGAATGGGGATCTCAAAAACAGTAAAATATACGAAGCCTGTTAAATCAGGGGAAAGTTGCAGGCTGAATTAATTGCCAATTTCATTTAAAGAAAAACTTTCATTGCTTTTTTCTATGCGTTTTTCTAATCCCACACAAACTGCATTTTGGCCTAAATTCGATTCCCTTAGATAATAGTGTTTCGCAATCTGGCTCCCTTTTTGTCAAAAACTGGCCAGTGTGCTCCCTTGTTCCCCAACCTCACATCTACGCTATAATTTTATTTCAGTCCCTTGGTCAATATTAACAAAGAAGCCAGCTGGATTATTTCTTAAAATGCTGCGAGGAATAGCGTAATAAGAACATTTGGCTGAAATTAATAGACATACTCATTGAATCCAAACTTGCTCATCTTCTAAACTTTAAGGAATGTGATCTTATTTAATTAATACCTTGTCTTGTCTATCAAGCTAAAACTTGGTAATTAAGATTCTGAGTTATGGCTAAATCAATGGTGATAGCTGTTGAGTTGTTAAAGAATTGTTTCGTCATGTTTGAATAGGATTTCGTAATTAAACATGCGCATACTATCTTATTCAGCACCAAAATGTAGAATATTTCTAGAACCAAATTTTAAAAAATCGAAAATCAGGCAGCCTATTAAAAAATACTGAACTGACAAGAGCCAAAGTGAAACAATTTTTTTATGTAAATCGGTGAAACATTTAGTTTCAAATTAAAATTTAGACTCCACATTTTGGAATTCTTGAGCCCATCTAGTACAATTTAGGGGAATTTCTTAATGTAAAGATGTTTACAAACTGTCAAGATGCGCTAACTTATACCTTTTGAATTTAAGCTAAAGAAACTACTAATTTTAATAGATTTTCAACTTGCCAAAGTACTTGCTTATCATTCAAAACATAACCAAATAAAAAAATATCAGACATCTGTTTGAAATTACAAATTTTAAATTTAACTTTGCAAACGTTCCAGTAATTTTCAATTATGTCCATCAAATTACATATTTTTCAAACTCTCAACATGAAAATTGACCTATTTTTTGCAGGATTGTTTTATAGATATTTGTCGCAAATATATTATTTTAGTTTAAGTATTGTAAATAAGTTGTACTAGATGGGTTAAAAATTACAAAATGTGGAGTCTAAACTTTTGTTTGAAATGAAATGTTACAAATTTACATACAAAAAAATGTGTTTCAGTTTGGCACTTATCAGTTCAGTATTTTTAAACAGACTGTCCGATTTTTTAAAATTTAGTACTAAAATATCCTACATTTTGGGCTGAATAAGTCAACACCCGCATATTTTATTACTTGCTATGATTACGAAATACTATCCAAACATGACCGTACAATTCTTTAACACATTAACACCTACCATCATTGATATGGCCATATCTTAAAACCTAAATTACCAAATTCGAAAAGTTTCTACAAACCAACATCTGCTGGATGATTAACTTAGTTTTTTTTTAAATGAAATAGGCAATTAATTCAGTCTGCAAATACGCAACTTGGGCCTGATTCAACCGACTTCGGATATTCTACTGGTTTTGAGGCGCCTGTAAATTTTCAAAAATTAAAATTAGTAAAGTTACACTTCGCCTCTAAAAACTTTGAAAACCATATAATGACAATCGGTGCATATACATATAAAAACTAAAACCAACTTGAAAAATGCACTAAGTAGGGAAAGGTAGTTATAAAAGAGGATACTATTAATTTCAGAAAACGGACTTTTCAACTGTTAAATATCATATTATTGATGGTGATTTGGAACAATGATATTAAACATATAGGCATCTAGAGACATAAGAAACATAAGGCAATAGTTTGCATTAAATTAGATTTCACAATGTCTAACACGCTAAAAAATTTCTGATGTTGGGAATTTGTTTTTTGTTCTATTTAAAATACACAGACTATATATCCATTTTGTTTTGCCGTATAGAGATTCTCACTAAAAATTTACCAGTCTATACCTGTAACACATGATTTTTGTGTAAAATGTCTACATATTTTTTTAATTTTTATCTATTTTTATTTTATTGAATTTTTATTGCTGTGCACCCAAATTAAATGTCGTTTTTAAAAACACAACGAATATAAAAAATTTTGAGAGGACCGAATTTGATGATTAAACATTAACAGACACAATACAGAAGTGTTATCTAAATGAATGCCACTTATATTTATAACATTTCCTTCTTTTTGTGAGATGTGGTAGATTATAGGAGGTTAGTGTAACTTCTCCACCCCTAGAACGGCATATATACTTTTAGAAGTTTCTATGACTTAAATTGTTATATCATTTTCATTATTAATATTATTATTCTTATTTAGCTTATATTTCATGTAAATAGGCCATAAATACTTCCATAGTAAGGTTAAAATTAAGATATATACTAATTGTCCAAAAGCTTGTTTTGTTATTATATACATGTGATTATTCAAAAGTTTAAAATTGTCAATTTTTTGAGTTTTAATTTTAAAGAGATTATTTTATTATTATTCTAATTAAACCTTGTTACTTTCTGATGATGAATTTTATTCGTATAATTAAAATTTACTTTCGGTAATGGAATATTCTGAACTAAGCGTTTAGTATTTTTATATAGTATAGTCATATCACCTAGTTTTAAACCGCAAGAAAAGCTTAATTCTAATAAATATATGTTCCTTTAAATAGTAAGTTATTTTGCATATTTTCGTGTGACCCTATTCGTATGAGGTTGTTAACGTTAACTAGGATCCATTTATTTTCGTCGATATTTTGAATCAATATCTTTAGGTATTGGACTGCAATTAGAGCTATTATGTTGAGATCTTATTAGTTGTATTTCGCAGGGAATATTCTTATGAAAGTTTAAAGAATGGATATCTATACATAGATATTCATTATTAGAAATATATTTACATTGTTGATTCGAGTATACAAAATTTATTTAATTTACTAAAAAATACTCAAAATTTAGTACAATTATTTTAGGTATAATATTTTATGTCATTTCTAGTGGGTAAAGCAAACAGTTGATATAAATCGTAGTTGCTGTGCTCTACCAGAGGAATTTCTACAATAAATATAACTTTCTTATCTTTTACATATTTTTTTAGCGTATTTTCTATTTTTAGGATATTATCTATAGACGGTTCAAATGGCAATTTTTTAAATGTTAATTTAGAATTATTTATCTCCTGTAATTCATTTACAAACTCTTTAGTGTTTATTATAGTATTCTGAAACGTATTTAGTTTTGCAAATCTAGTAGCTAAAGATGAGTTTTGTCAAATTTGATTTTATTCATAGTTGCTTTTATTTGCTTCACGTGTTTCTAAAATAATTTGGTTATTTGAAACATTTTCAAAATTTCGTATTTGTTTAGTTAACAAAATTGTTTGTTTGGTCAAAGCATTTGTTAATTTTCTGTTATATGAATTTAAAATTCTACATTGTATTGCGTAAAATCATTTATAATTTTACGAAGTAAGCACAGCTTATGTTATTAAATTCATTAAGTTTTTTATGTCAAAAAATGTGCATAAAAGTCCAATGATTAGCTGTTGTGCATTTTCTCTTCGATAGGGAAGGATTCCTGAGTTATTATTTAGATTGTGATACTTGGAAGTATCTCATCGGATAAAGAATCATCTGTAACAAGCTATATGTCAGGTCGTGATGTTTTGTCTACTTTTTATGATATTTTTCAGCTTCTGTAGACCATAACCGTATAGCTGTAATTTGAATACTATTCGACATCATCCGACTTTACATATTTTATTAGCGTACTGTTAAAATACGTGATAAAAAATATTTGCTGGAGTGGCAAGTTTTTTACCACATAAAATTTCCTTTGTTTTTGAGCTCTGAAAATAAACTTTTAATTTCACTTCGTTTAGTGCATTTCTTTAGAAGTCGTTACACTAAATATTGGTTTAATTTTGGAGTTAAAAAAATGTCATAAATAAAAGATATATGGTCTTCTACGTATCTTTTTACAAAAATAGTAGGTATGTATGTATGGGAACACCCACCATGAATGTATATAAAAATCAAGTAATTTTTAAGTATTCTAGCAACAATCAGATTAAAGCGCAAAAACAAAATTTTGACAAACACCGAACTTATGAGTTTTTAAATATTGACTTATCAGAATAAGCAATTTCTAAGATAATAAAAGAACATTTTGTACATAAAAACACCTATTTTTTAAATTTCAAAGATAAAAAAATAGAACTAATCGTTTTAAAAATCTTGCAAAAATATTTTAAAAATAATAATTTTACATTTGGAACACTATTCTGGAAGATAGAATAGACAGTGATGAACAACAACTTAAAATAAAATATTATAATGAGACAAAGGCATCACATCGCGGTGTACAAGAAAACATTATAGCATTAAAGAAAAATGCCAATTAGCTTAACTTAATGACGTAAAACATACGTAAACCTCTGTGAAGTCTGTCAGAAATCCAAATACGAAAGACACCCAAATAAGCTAGTATTTGAACCCATGCCCATAGGTTATGAACCTTTTGTCCATATATACATAGACGTGTATAAAATCCATAACACCTCATTTTTTACTTTAATTGACAGTTATTCAAAATTAGGACAAGAAAATCCTTTATTAACGCCAACAAGTACAGAAATTGCTAATAAATTAATAATTCACTCTAATCATTACGGACTACCACGAAAAATAATAACTAGCAATGACACAGCTTTTAAAAACGAAACCATTCAAAACCTGTGTTCTCTTCATCAAATTGAAATTTATTATTGTACGCCACATAACCCAAATTCAAACAGTCCTATAGAACGACTACACCCAACATTTAACGAGCCCATCCTTATAATAAAAGACAAAAAATATTATTCCACTAATGAATCACGCAATTTTGTCGTATAATAATTCTAATCATAGCTCTCTAGAATATACGGCTTTTCAAATCGTCCGAGGCAAACTAGATTACAAAAATCCATTAGAGCCTTCCGAAGAACAAAGGTTATCATAACATATGTAAGAACATTCAGAAAATATAAAAATTATGAATCAATTCACGGAAAACTTTCTCCCAACAAAAATCAAATCTCGATAAAGCTAATAAAAATAGGCAAGACGGAATTTCTATGGATTCCAAAAAACCGTTATTTACAAAAACCTTTCCACAAAAATCCAAATTAAAAGAATCTTCTAAGTATAAAAAAGTTAATACTCCAATAGTGTATCTAGAGAACGTTATTTCTCCTCAAAACAAAAACATTTACAAAAACCAACTAAAACCACTAATTGTTTCAGATGAGACATTTTCTTCTACTACTGGTACTGAAGTCAATGGAATTAAAAATCTTTCCCTTGTCCCTAGAACCGAGACATACATTACAACAACTCAGCTCATATCTCTTTATCATATAAACGTCACGCAGATAGAAAACTGCCTATATAACATACAATGCCTTTTAGAAAATTGTAACGAAACAATAACTAACCCCAATACAACCGAAAATTTTTCAACTTTAACTACTCATAAATATAAACAAACCTTTGACTATTCATGCGATTCCGATGTGAACATTAACATTAACACCTTACAACAGAATGAGCAAGACATAAAAAACGAACACACCATATTTATGGTAGTGAAAAAATTAAACTTATTAGAAGATGCAGAAGCAAATAGAAGTAATGCTTTAATATTTATCTCTGATATTAGATAACATCATGTTTCAACTAAATACGTTGAATTAAATAATAAATAAGGTAGAAAATGCAATTTCATTTGCTCATGTAAATACGATGCATAATTCTATTCTCAATCCTAGCCAACTTAATGAAATAATAAATAGTATACAAAACCTATACGGAACCTAAATTTAACGATCTAATTAACCATAGGTACATTTCTGTTCAAGTAATAATTAAAGACATTAAAACTATATGTTCTATACACACACCAATTGTCCTTCCCGTACAATTTGTATTATATAAAATATACCTTATTCCAATCCTTAGCCAAATTATATCCCTAAATAACCTTTATATACTGCTCACGAAAGAAGATTACTAGACCACAACCGAAGAATATCCGCAATTAGAAGAGATCTTCATCTGCAAGCAAAACACACTGTCCAAAGATGAGCCCTGCCTTTACAAGCTGCTAACCATAACAAGGAACGAGCCGACATCCACTACAAGAAATCAACAATTCAGCGCCTTAATGGAGAAGACATTTTAATTATTCCATTCCACGAGACTATCATAAAAAGCAAATGCCAAAGAGGATTGTACAAAGTCAAAGAACCAAGCATAGTCGAAGCATAGTCGTCATACCTTCTGCTCAATAGAAATCAATAACAAAAGCTACGAAATAGAGAAGACGACACAACTCCAATACATATTGGACCTGCCTAAATATTCATATACTCATCAAGACAAGCCAAATCAAAAACTACAACTTGAGGAAGTAAATTTACAAGAACTAAATAAAGCACAAAAGATCTTGTCAACTGTCCAATTTCACTCACTGAACAAACTTGGAGTATCAGTGAATCATTGTATTACTCTAGTAACAATTATAGACTTCATAATTGTTATCATCGTGGCGTATCTAACAAGAAGATTTTGGAACTGCAAGTAACAGTCCCAAAATACCCCAAAAATTCACATCAAGCTTGAAGTTCAAAAAACCAGTCGACCCTTGTTTTCCGAACTCAAGGAGCGAGGAGATATGTGACGCACAGGTCAAGCACCCGGTCATACAACCATGATGATCTCAAGCTGACATCATTCACATCTGCAACGATAGAATATTGCCCACTCTGCAATTTATATATATTTAAGCAAATTGTAAACTAAATACACTTCACTCGCAGTTAATCGTCGAGCATTTGTAGTTACCCTGTTAAGTCAAATTTGTAATTATTTATTTTCCATTAAATTGTTTTTTAAAATGTAGTTTTCGAAAATAAGTTATTTAACTCATGTTCAACTAATATGTGTGGGTGCAACCCACACATATTAGTTGACTATTTATAGAAAATGGTCTTATTTTAGTTGTTGGTTTATTCATCATAAAAGTAAATATAATTGTTTGAAGACTAAAAAATAACACTTCTGAATACTTCAAGAGTCAGATAAGCAATCAAAGCAGACTCGTTGCTAACTAAACCATTATACAATATAGAGTTATCTTAAATCTTTTTTTAAAATCTTAACATAAAACTAAATTTAAGGATCAATAGATTATTATTTACTAATTTATTTGACAGCTTTGTGCGTGACAAAGAAAAGGCCTGTAAAACTATTTATACCTAAAGGACTGCTTTTTATCTATAATTCCTAAATTACAAACAGACGTTACTTTATGATAAATTTAAATTAAGGTATACTGTCAAACATAAGTTTATTTAGCTTTGAAGCCTAATCAAAAATATACGATGTTTTTCCTTCCATCGTAAAAGGGTTATTGTTATCGTGAAAAAATTATCCTTCAAGATTTTTTCAGATCTTTACGTGTCGAGGTCCTTAGATGCCGAAAAACATGTTTTCTCAATTCCGTCGGTCTGTCTGTCTGTTTGTCGGTCTGTCTATTCGCGGCATAGCTAAGAACTACTTACCTGATTGACTTCAACTTTTGGTCAAAAATTAAGGGTCATATGGGGATGACCTGGTAATATTTTGGTAAAAATCCAATATGACAAAACAAAATGGCGGCCTAGTAAAATGTTAAAAAAAAAAGATTACCAAAAACCTACTTATCCAATGTATTTCAAATTTTGCACTGAAATCAAGCTAACTGGTAAAATTTTGGTACGAATTCAAGATGGCGGAACAAAATGGCGGCTTAATAAAATATTTAAAAATTCAGCCTAAAAAAAACTACTTAATGGACTGATTTCGAATTGTATGCTATAACTAACTGTGGTATAGAGATGAATTAGTAAGATTGTGGTACTAACTCATGATGACGGAACAAAATGGCGGCCAAATAGAATGTTTATAATCGTGAAAAAATCGCACCCTTTAAGGTTTTACATATCTTCACGTTTTAGCGTCCTTAGGTGCCACCAAATATGTTTTATCAATTCCGTTGGTTCGTCTGTCAGTTTGTCTGTCTGTCAATTTGCGGCATAGCTTAAAAACTACTTATCAGATTGTCTATCAAATTTTAGTCAAAAATTAAAGGTCATATGGGAATGACCTGGTATCATTTTGGTAAAAATCCAATATAGCAAAACAAAATGGCGGCCTAGTGAAATGTTAAAAAAAAAATGCTCTTCTAATTTATCTCAAATTTGGCACAAAAATCAAGTATTTTGTATGAATCAACTGGTAAAATTTTGGTACGAATCCAAGATGGCAGAACAAAATAGCGTCTTAATAAAATATTTAAAAATTTAGCCTGAGAAAACTACTTAATGGATTGATTTCAAATTGTATGCTATAACTAACTGTGGTATAGAGATGAACTAGTAAAACTGTAGTATTAACTCAAGATGGCGGAACAACATGGCGGCCAAATAGACTGTTTCTAATAGGAAAAAAAATCACCCTTCAGGTTTTACATATCTTTACGTTTTAGCCAAAAATAAGTTTTATCCATTCCGTTGGTGCGTCTGTCGGTTTGTCTGTCTGTCTGTTAGTTCGCGGCATAGCTTAAAAACTACTAATCAGGTTGACTTCAAATTTTAGTCATACATTAAGGGTCATATGGGGATGACCTGATCGTAAAAATCCAATATTCCGGAGCAAGATGGCGGCCTAATGAAATGTAAAAAAAATATTACTAATAAACTAATTATCAACCTCAAATTTTGCACAAAAATCAAATGTTAAATAGGAGTGAACTGGTACCATTTTGGTATAAATATAAATAAACAAAATGGCGCCCTAATAAAATATTTAAAGAATCAACCTGAAAAAACTACTTACTAGATTACCTTTAAATTTAGTGCAAGCATTAAGTGTGATATGGAGATAAACTGGTAAAGTTGTGGTACCAATTCAAGATGGTGGAATAAAATGACGGCCAATTTTTTTTTAATCTTATGCAATTGACATTAAATTTTGCAAAAAAAATTGAATCTGATATAGCAGTAAACCGGTACGAATTCAAATGATGTAACAATTGAATTTATTACTTCCCTCGTAGAAGGGAAGTACTGTAATCGCGAAAAAATTACCCTCCGAGATTTTTTCAGATCTTCTATTACGTTTCTTCTTTACGTTTCGGGGTCCCTAGATGTCGGAAAAAATGTTTTCTGAATTCCGTCGGTTTGTCTGTCTGTCGATCTGCCTATTCGCGGCACAGCTAAAAAACTACTTACCCCATTGACTTCAAATTTTGGTCAAAAATTAAAAGTCATATGGCAATGACTTGGTTTCATTTTAGTAAAATCCAATATGGGGAAACAAAATGGCGGCCTAGTCAAATGTTAAAAAAATTATTACTAAAAAACTACTTATCCAGTTCACCTCAAATTTTGCAAAAAATTTAAGTGTTAGTTATTAACTAGTAAAATTTTGGTACGAATCCAGGATGGCGAAATAAAATGGCGGCTTGTTTGTGTAATACAAGGTTAGAAACAATCATCAGATGATTTGTAGCAGTAAAATAGTTGTCAAAAAAACAAATAAAATTATTTAGGTTTCAAAGCTAATCACAATGTATTACGTATTTATTATTTAAAAAAACCGATATGGTTATATCGGTATGGTACAAAAACGGATATTTTTGTATTGATCAATTTTCAATCTTAACGTATTTTTTAATTTCCGATATGACATGCAAACAGATGATATAAAAAATATTATCAAAAATCTTTCTGTATGACTTTTAAAACTACAATTTTAGTTCACATATAATATCTTACTGACACTGATCATCACTAGTTATAAAAAAGCCATTATTTTTCTAGGTTCCAATCAGTTCTTACTGAAAATCCGAACAGACAATATCGTTGCTTGTTTGACACAAGGTTACAAGCAATCGTCAAACGAGTTGTAGTAATCGTTGCTGTCCAAACTTTTAGAAAAATGTTTTCCAGTCAGTTTTGCACAAAATAATTCACCCAGAAGAAAAATTATTCATTATAGAGATTGTTAACCGAAAGACTTGCGTTGCGAATTGGGTAATTAGTGGATATAAGTCCGAGGTGAACTTGAAAAGACGTCAGCAGAATGGTTGCCCTACTAAAACCGTAAAGCGATTCATCAGGCAGCAGCTGACGTCAAAAAAGCTAAATTGGAGCCTGCAGTGACTGTCCACACGTTGTCAAAAGTTTCGTGTTGATATTCCAGATATCGTTTATGTATCTCATTTGCCATCTCAACAACACAAGTTAAGGAGTTCCTTATACTTCTACCAGAAAAAGTGGTTGATATTTTAAAGACACAGCTATCGATACATATACTTGTTAAGGTGAATATGGAGTTGTTCGGTAATCACTACTTACCGTTACAAGAAAAAGAACAAGTCAAGTAATTCAACACCAAGAATGTTGCACTTTCAGGTCCACAGATCTGAATGCTTTATATGACTCTTTTACTGACATGTTGACGGTAAAGTCATTTGAGTTTCAGTGAAGTGAAGTTTCTTAGAAGTGAACATTAATAAATATAACCCCTAGGAGCTTTGTCCTGTATCCCATTTCCAAAAGATATAGGCAGAAAATTAGTAGTTCTTGACATTCAGAAGTGGTCCCTTGTAGTGGCCGTAAAGACGATAATTCCTCTGTCACTTCAAATTCTTCATCAATACCTCATACAAAAATAGCTTACTGGGCTGTGTCAGATAAATCGATACTCTCATCCAAAGCAATCGTAAATGCTTCAAAACCAGCCAATCTATCAGTCATGTTTTTTTGATACCTCTAGCCATCATATCTATACGTCGAACAACAGTACGACGCGATAAGTTCACTTTCTCACTTCTTTTCTGGGCACAAAAGTTCTGCAACATCTACTAGGCACTCTTTAACAAACTCTCCCTCAGAAAATGACTTCGATGTTTTTTCGCTATTTTGGACCTAACTATAAAACTAGCTTTACTAACTAACATCGGGCGGCTTCCCGAATGTTTATTTGTTCGTCTCTTTCTGCTGGTGGAGGGCCGGATCCGGCCATTGTTTTTGATCAGAGTCCTTGTCCTAAACACATCGCTGCGTAATAAAGTTAGAAGAAAATTTGAGCGCAACTTTCATAAGTTAATAAATAATGCTGTATTTGGTAAGATACTTTTGGAATTTTATTATAAACAAGATATGGACACATTACTTGCAAAAAAAAACTAAAAATAGGTTGTTGATATAAATCATATTTTTTTTTCGTTCTTCGTTAGTTTTATTTCTAGATGTAAACCTTAATATTATAGCGTCTAATCTCGTATCGGAAAAGATTTGTTTATAAAATCAATATAAAGCAATATATTTAATAAGAGAAAATATTTGTATGTATAAACAGTAACCAGAAGCAGTGCTATGCGAAAAACCGCTAGGGGTAAAAAAATTATTGCTGGGTCAGTGAAAAAAATCTGCGATAAGCGCGAAGAAGCCTTTGGATTTAGTAGAATCTGCAGAAATTGTAATTATATAAGTTTTAATAATTTCTATGGAAAATATGGGTGTATAATGTGTTTCCCAAACACCTAATAATTTGGATTTTGCTTAATATGGGGTCTCAATGGGTAATTTATCCTAAAATGAAGCCAGGTAAAAAAAATCAGCTCACCCTAGGAGAAACCTATAATTAAAAAATACTAAATTACTACTTTTATGCCAGTTTTATAGTAATTGCACTGTGTTCTCTAAGTATATAACTAAATTTTACATTACTGTTTAATTAATATGTAAGCGCCCTTAGTTAATAATTAACTCTTTCCGTGACAATGAAAATCTTCTAACTAAGACAAAGTTACGAAATTGACCAGCTCTCGAGTTATAGCGACCCATCTGTAGGCACATCGTCAAAATCAGATGTTTGGATGTTGCGCATTGAATAGTATAATACAAAAAAAAATGGTGACAGGTTCCCAATGTATAAAATTAACATATACGAGGAGGTTTCATTGATATTTTTTACGACTATATAGAATCATTGAATTTACAACAGGTAATAAAACCACCTACCAGAGTTACTAATACTAGCGAATCTTTGTTAGATATCATTTTGTTGCCGAACGAAGTAATGAATTACGAGTCAGGTGTCAAAGATGTGGGTTTGTCTGATCATTTCTTGACGTTTTGTAATATTTTATCAAATAATAAAACAGATCATCAGAAATCATTTACATTTAGAAACTTAAAGGATATTGATAAAGATCTGCTAAAAATTTTTCTCGAAGTAACCTCGTTTGAAGATATAATTTACTTGGGTAATGTTAATGATAAAGTTGCAGCTTTAAATATCTTTTTAATTAATATTTTTGATATCTTGGCACCCATAGTACAAATAAATATAAAAAATAAAAAACCATCTTGGCTAACTTATACAATAAAAAATGATTAATTTAAAGAATAGGGCATATAAGAAATATCAGAACGATAGAAATGGTGTGAATTGGAACTATTACAAAGACATTAGAAATCAAACAAATATCGCTATACGTCACGAGAAAAAACAATATCTCCAAAATACCATAAACAGTAACATCAACGACTCAAGACTTTTTTGGAGCAAATTAAAAAACTTAAATATATATTCTGCCGGAAAGCAAAATACCATACCCGCTAACTTGGACAAACCCAATGAAATAAATAAACAATTCTTAAATTTAAATGCTATCGATCCGGTCGACCCAAATCTACTACAATTTTATAACAACAATGTAAAAAGTGAAATGACTACGCTCCTTGAATTTCACACGATCTCTGAGAGTACAGTAAAACATTGCTTATTTGAAATAAAATCCTTAGCTACTGGGTCTGATCAAATAAATTTGGACATGATTCTGCTTTGCCTTGACAGAATTTTACCGTTTCTTACAAATATTATCAACTCGTGCATTTTGGAGAACCCGTTCCCAGACTATTGGAACATATCAAAAATATTTCCTCTTCTGAAAAAACAAAATGCGGAAACCTACAATGATTTAAGACCCATAAGCATTCTTCCGGTATTATCAAAAATATTAGAAAAAATAATTAACATCCAAATAAGGGAACATCTGACTCTATACAATTTATTACCTCTAAATCAGTCCGGGTTTAGGCAGGGTTTTAGCTGTACTGCAGCACTTCTAGGTGTTACTGATGATATAATCGAAGCAACCGATAGAGGTAAAACGTCTGCCTTGTTGCTTTTGGATTATAGTAAAGCATTTGATAGATTGAATCATGAGCTGCTCCTCTCAATACTACACTATATAGGGTTTAATCAAAATGCTATTGCTATGATGCAGAATTACTTGAGCGACAGGCTGCAGTATGTTGAAACATACAAGGGTGTGTCGTCCGTGTCACCTCAGCTTTGTGGAGTGCCCCAAGGATCAATACTTGGGCCACTTTTATTTACTATTTATACCAGCAACATAACTAGCTGTCTCACTTATTGCAAAAGTCATCTTTACGCGGACGATACACAATTGTACCTCTCATTTTTTCCAAGCGAAGTTCATGCAGCTGAAGAAAGAATAAATCATGATGTAAATCAATTAATTGAGTTTTCTGATAAACACCAACTATTAATAAATCCATCAAACTCGACGTTTTTGTTATTTGGAAAAAATCGAGAAAAAATATACCCTAGTATAAAACTGAAAATTGGAGCATGTGAAATTTCTCAATCCAATACTTGTCGAAATTTGGGATTAATATTTGATACTTCTTTAAGATTTAAACCACATGTAAATAAATGTATTCAGCTTGCTTATGCAAATCTAAAAAGACTCTTCCCGCACAACACCTTTTATCAAGAACACAAAAAATAAAACTGACAGACTCACTAGTACTTAGCCATTTTAATTTTTCTGATATAGTTTATGGTCCATGCCTGGATAAAGTGGACAAAGATAGAATTCACCGTGTGCAAAAGTCATGCTTGAGATTTATTTACGGTATTCGTCGCCGACAACCTGTTTCTTATAAGTTAACGGAAACAAATTGGCTGTCTATGGAAGATCGAAGGAAACTTCACTCTGCTACCTTGTTTCATAGCATAATTCTAAATGGTCGCCCCTCGTACCTTACTAATAAAATTCGATATAGAACTGATGTACATATGCTCAATTTGAGACATCGCGGCTATATATCTCCTCCACCTCATTGTACGACGTTTTATGAGAGATCTTTTTCGTACAATATTTACGCGATTTACAATGGGATACCCGAGAATTTAAAAGCATTAACGACAGTGGCGTTTAAAAATAAATATAAACAAATGCTGATAGAATCGTGCCGAGCGAGATAGTGATTCGGTTAAGCACCTTAATGTCTTAATGTCTTTCTTAATATTTTTTATTTACTGTAATTGATTTGAGTGTATGGTTACGGTAAACTTTATACGGACTACTATTTTTATGTTTTACTTTATTTCATTTTCTTTTTAATTTAGAATGAACTGTTTTACATTAAATTTATTATTAAGAAGTGTTAGGAGGCTGAACTTGTATCTTTTTATAATTGTTTTCAGTCTCCTTTTTGTCAAAATGTCTTACATAATTTTAAGTTAATAATGTGACAATGTATTAATTTGGCAAATAAACATCTATTATTATTATTATTATATATTGTGTGGCTTCCGTTTATTCTAAAATCTTTTTTTAATCCCGAGTGTTAGGCTCTAGCGGTTCTCCTAATCATACAAGGTAGTTTAAACTTGCAAAGTTTTAAGAGGGTGTTAGGACATGCATACTAAAAAGCGACAACATCGTGACAGTAGAGTCAAACCGAAGAGTTCAACGAACGTATGACGTAATCAGAATCCACATTTGGCATTCCAAAACATACCGGGAAAGTTATCCTAACAGAAGGCATAATTTATAATTTGTGTCCGATTTACAAAAACTGTGGGATACGGAAAAGGGTAAACGTTCGTCATAATAATCGTGAATTTTAGAGACCATAGCACCTGAAAACGAGAAACATATCTTAGCTCTAGTGGAGCAATTTCGCGACAAATTTACTTTTTTAACCGATTTAAAAAAAATGGAGGTTATCAATTCGATCCTATGTTTTTTTTTTCATGTATGTACATCGATTACACCAATTTGGATGAAATTTTCAAGAAATATTCAGGATATTACCGGAGTGGTTCCATAACAACCATATTGAAAAAAAATATATTAAAAATGGTGGACAATTCTGTCAAGAAGAAAACGTATGTATGTTACCATTGTATATTGTGACATGTTATTATACAATGATGTTACATGATATGCAGTGGCTACTTGTTATACTTGACCTTTACAATAAAAATCGTACAAATAGAATTAAAAATAAAAGTGTTTATAAAAAAAATAAAACGGATAAAAAATTCGTTAAAAGTGAAAAATAATATTTTATTTCAGCTGGAAAATTTTACTCTGAAGTCGGAGCCAAACTAATAAAAACAGTAGGACATTATACTCATGGTATTAGACATCAAAAGATTCAGTACATAAATATATTTTTGTTATTCGATAATTAAGAATAAATTTGGCGCAGACCTTAATAAGTAAAATTTTCCATATGAAATAAAATATTATTTTTTACTTTATATATACATATATATATATATATATATATATATATATATATATATATATATATATATATAAATATAAATATATATATGGCAACATCCGTTTTGTCAATGGAAGGCCCAGTATATTATTATTTTTTTTGTATTTTCCTGAGTATTCTAAATACTTTTTGTTTTTCTCGAGAACAGTTGAATTTAGGATCAGAAAACATACTATAAAAATATTTAGCATGTTCAGGAAAACATACCAATGCAATAATATACAGGGCATTTTTCCGTTTAGAAAACGGATGTTGCCATCTGTTAAAGGTAGAAGCCATAACAACGCAGAATCCAAAATATTTTAAAAGAAAATTGATAGTCATCTATGGCCAGAGCCAAAACATATTTATTGGTTCTCCAACTACTTCTTTATCATTTGGACAAAAACATTGAAATTCAACCTACCCTGATAACCGTAAATAATAAAGAATGTACTTATTTATTTATTTTTTTATTTATTTATTGCTTTATTGTTACAGAATAGCATATAATAATTAGAATGATATTATATTAAAATATAAAATGTTACCACTATCTATAACAAAGGCAGAGTTCGCACTCACCGCTTTCACGGAGAGCAGCGCTCTTCCACTCAACCCAAATCTACGTTATCCGTTACCAAATATAGCAGATATACTTAATAAACTTGGAACAAGACAGTATTTTACGACGCTTGACTTAGCTAGTGGATTCCACCAGATTGAAATGGATCCAAAAAGTATACCAAAAATCGCATTTAATGTAGAGCATGGACATTATGAATATACAAGAATGCCATTCGAATTAAAAAATGTACTTTCCACTTTTCAACTTGCAATAGATAATGTTTTACGCGGATTACAAGGAAAAATATATCTTTTATATATGGATGACAATTAATTTTTCAAGCAGTCTTCAAGAACATTTAGAATTTTTAAAACAAGTTTGATAGATTAATCTCTTTTAATATGAAAATCCAATTAGATAAATCTTAACTTTTGCATAAAACAATAGAATATTTAGGACATGATTACATGATGGTATTAAACCTAATCCAAAAAAAATAGAAGCAATAAAAAATTTTAAAATCCCTAAAACGCTAAAATAAATAAAAAAGTTCTTGGTTTAGTCGGATACTACCGAAAATGTATAAAAAGTTTTGTAGAAATAACGAAACCTTTAACTTAAAAAACTCAAAATAACCAAATAAAGAATTTATTACGGCATTTAATCTATGTAACGATATCTTAACTAATCACCCTGTACTACAACACCCTGATTTCAGTAAGCCTTTTATTTTAACTACTGACGTATCAAATTATGCAATTGGAGCGATACTCTCACAAACTCACTCTTACTATTGGAAATGACTTACCTATAGCATTTGCCGGAAAAAATTTTAATCAATCTGAATTTAATTATTCAACAATAGAGAAAACTTCATAGTGTGGGCAACCAAATACTTTCGACTCTATGTATTTGGACGAAAATTTACGATTGGGACACATCACAAACCATTACAGTGGCTGTTTTCAATAAAATAACCAAATTCAAAACGAGTAAGATGGCGACAAAAACTACATTAATATAAATATAATATTCAATATAAGAAAGGAACGTAAAATACTAATTCTGATGTACTTTCAAGACCACCACAAGAAATGTATTCAAGTGAAATAATTAAATCACCATTGACACATGTCAACAGTATGTGATAAAGATGAAGACTCAGATAACCAATATTTATGGCATGAAAAAATAAAACACTTTTTTGATATACAAAAAAATCTATTTGAAAAGCCAAGAAGGCCAAACAAAGAAAAGAAAATGCCTAAGATAAATAAAATTTCTGATATTCAAATTAGACCCCCAACTAAACCAGTTAAGGTACCATCACCATTGCCATCAAAAAGTAAATCTAATTCTGCAGAAAAAAATAATCTAAATAACTCGGAAACTGATTTAGCTAGTGTATATGACTCTGAAACAATTAGAAAAAGTAGAAAGTAAAACCAACACAAACTATACATACCTCAAGAGAAGACCCTATTTTAGGAGCCCCGTATGTTAAAAATCAAGTTATATATAAAAAAGAACAAACTTATGTTGATACTCAAAAATTATTTGAAACTAAAAAGAGACTTATCATTTTTATAAACCAAAATCCAATAACCAAAATAGTTCAAAGGCTTTTAAGAGACTATTTACCCCCAGACCTTTATTGTTTTCCCAAAAAAGAATTAGTAATAATTAGAATTTTTCAAGAAACTTTTCAAAATAACACTTTTAATGCATTATTAGAAGACGCTATAGACGTAAATGATCAAAAAAAAAATAATTGAAAGATATCGTACTACTAAAACATCTCATAGAGGAATGACTGAAAATACAAAAAATATTAAACACAAATATTATTGGCCTAGCCTCGAAAAAGACGTAATTAATTTCGCTAATACATGTGAAATATATCAAAAAATAAAATATGACAGACACCCTTATAAAATAATTTTTTCACCTACAGACTGTATATATCTATTTCTGTTATTCTACATATATATATATATATATATATATATATATATATATATATATATATATATATATATATATATATATATATATATATATATATATATATATATATATATATATATATATATATATATATATATATATATATATATATATATATATATATATATATATATATATATATATATATATATATATATATATATATATATATAATATATAAATTTGACAGCATACCCTACAAATGAAACATCAATCGAGATTTGTCAAAATCTAATTAAATTCTTTTCACACCATGGCACATTCTGTCAAATCATAACTAATAATGCACAAAGTTTTAAAAGTAATTTAGTACAAGACTTTTGTAAAACTTATCAGATTGAGTTACATATCACTACGCCTTATAATCCAAATTCAAACTCTCCAATTGAAAGATTTCACTCAACCTTAAAAGAAAGTCTTACTGTTCTTAGAAAAGAACATCGAACTAAAACAATACAAGGAGTAATTAATATTGCAATCCTTAATTACAATAATAGTATACATTCAACAGATGAATATACGCCATTTCAAACAATAAAAGGAAACCTGAATTATCAACTTAATTTTGAGAAAAACGTAGATCAAATCCAAACTGACTACATATATGAGCTATCTCAAATATTTAATGAACTTAATGAAAAAATAAATTTAAAGCTAAGGGCAAAAAGGGCTAATGTCTTAGCCAAATTAAATTAAAAACGCGAAAATGACCCAGAAATAGTTGAAGCTACAAAACAATTATTCCGTACACCTCAAAGTTACCAACATATACAATAACTACTTTCAAAAATCAAAGATCCAAAATATATTAGAAAACGTTCGTAAGTTTCACGAACTTACTGAACGAAAATGAAGACGATCTTTATACTACTTCCAATACTTGTCAATGCTGCAGGTTATCATCATGTTTATTACCATATAAACTTAGCTAACGTACAAGATTGTGTAGAAACCTCAAAATCAACTCTTCAACGAATTAAAGGAAGACTTTTTAATATTATAGCAAAAACACAAAAATTTTTATACGGTACACTAGATGCCATTCATGGAAAAATATATGATAATTACATAAAAATCTTACAAGGAAACCAAGAAATATTGCATAAAGATTTATCTGTAACACAAATGGTCCTAAAGCAATTAACAAAAGACCTTGATGCACAGATAATCAACAAAATTTATTGACCCGAATAGAACCTCTTATAAATATTACTCAGAGCATAACTGTTATGTCTCATTTTATCATACCACATGATAACATTGAAATTAATATACGCGTGATTCACGACATACAGAATAACGAACAAACTGCGATAAACTTTGCGGAAATAAATATTTTGCATCACAGCATTTTACAGTACAAAGAACTTCGTGATAGCATCGGAAAGATTAAACCTAAAGCTAGAATTCCCTTTGATAATATAATGAGATATTATGAAGTAGCACGTGCGAATGTGACAATCAATAATGATTTAATTATATTTTATATCGCGATACCTCTAATTTTAGGGAAACCTTATGTACTGTAGCGAATATATCCAATCCCAATAAATAATCAAATAACGATTTTAAACAATCCTTATTTATTGGAGTCTACATACAACTTTTATAATTCAAAAAAAAATTGTTATAAAATTGAAAATATATTTTATGTTCAAGAGACAAACACAAAAATAAAACCTGTATACCGCAAAAAATTAATTTAATGAATCATTGTCCACTAATACCGATTAAATACAACGAATCTTCGATAACACAACCTGAGGACAACTCCCTCATAATTATACCTACTTCTAAAGAAAGTATGTATTTCCCATGTCCAAATTAACATAGTGTTGAAATAATTTATAAAATATCTTTAATATTGCCTTCAGGTGGCAAAGTAAAGATTCAAAATAATATTTACGATTCTCATAAGCCCAAAACAATCGGTTTAAGATTTAAACTCAATTATTATTGATAAAAAAAATATATATATATATATATATATATATATATATATATATATATATATATATATATTGAACCAATAGAACTAAAAGAAATAAATCTCGAAAAAATCAACGATGGTATAGAGAAGATTAGAGAAGTACAGAAAACTAATAATTCACCTCTTAAGGGGGAACTGCACGCAGTATTATGGATCATTTGCAAGCCTTCCGTCGCTGCAATATTATGTTAAAGCTGTAAGATATTTATTAGCTCCAAGGTGATTTAATTAGAGAAATATGTATAGTTGGGCGCTAAATACGATTTTTTATGAAAAAATTAAAACTAGAATTATAAAACAGAATTCGATTTGTTCATTTTTGACCACTATTTGACGCAAATGCCATTGCATATAATTGTTTTATCCACAAAATGGCTCTTTACCGCCTTGCATTGATCCTTTGTCTACGTAACTGCAAAATTTGAAATGGTAAAGCGTACTCATGTCTTTGTATTTCTGCAGCACGTGAACTCTTTTGAACCCATTTTTAACCGAAATGTAATTTAAATTGCCTATATAACACATTTTTTTGAAGTCGGACGCGCAGGAAGTTTTTTCTAATACATAGGCACCATTTCATCTTAGTTTGAACTTGACTAGACCCTGTCGCTGATTTTTCACTTTTTGCGTGCAGTTCTCCCTTAAAACAATAAGTGTTTCAATCACTATAATTGTAATAATTGTTGTAATAGTTTAGTCATTATACGTTTTTTGTATTATTACCGTAAGAAATCCAAAATGTAAAAGTGAATATAAAATTGGAATCTCTCGAAAATCGACCTCGATTTTCTCAACCTTAAGAAGGGAGGAAGTAAAACTTATTACTCATCTATTTTTGCAATTCGGCATAAAAATAAAAAAAATCAGTGAATGAGAAATAAACATCATTTAGTCAGTATTACTTGTTCGGTTAATATATGTATACGCTCATTTCTAGTTCCTTTTGTTTTTAAAACAAAATCTTTAAAAACACAAGTTACGAGTTTAAATAATTAAATAATTAAATATAAATATTTAACTGCATGTATATTTTTCCAAAAATATAAATGCTTAACTGCATGTATATTTTTCTAATGTTTTCTTATATTTTTCTAAAAATGTGTAGGTATTCAGATAAAATATTAAATTATCAATTTTTTTCTCATATAAATTATTTAATTTGTTTATGTATATTGTAAAGGTAGCGTACGTTAGTGAAGTAAATTCTAAGTAATTTTTTGGCAGAAAATAAATTAATTTAAAAAAGTCTTGATATTAGTAGCGAGCATATATAAATTTATTTTGATTTTTTAACACAACATGATTTCATAAAACCTTTTGCACTAACGTAAGCCGATCTAATATTATAAGGTACCAATATGTGAAAATACTTAATACCTTTTTTAGTTATTAAATTTGACTAAGACTTTTGGCATACAGTGTAAAATAATATGAAGAACGCAATTAGCAAAGCAATGAAAGTGCAACATAGATGGTTTAGTGTATTTACAATTATTTATTTTTTTTAGAAGCAGTTAAATTAAAAATAAAAATGCAAGGACAAGCGAAATTGAGGAAATTGTGCAACTGTAGCTATAGACATGCTCCAAGTTAAATGTTGTATAGATGAAGTAAGAATGTGTGATTATTAATATATCATTGAATATTATTAATACAAGAATCTACTCAGACATTTTAAATATTTTGATGCTGGATTGGCCACAACCAACAATATTGAAATATTAATTTTGGTAATGGTATGTCAAAAGGTATTCGAAATTTTTAGACTAATATTCCCAGTTTGTAAGAAGCAATATTTTACTTCCCTCTTAAGACGGAAGTATTGTAATATTGTAAATACACCCAACGGGTAACAATTTGGTAAAAATCCAGTATGACGCAATAAAATGGCGGTTTGCTAAAATTTTTAAAAATCATTGTACACAAATCTTTTTATCCAATTGACTTTAGATTTTGTACGAAAATCAATTGTGACAGAAATTACCTGGTGAATTTTTGCTACGAATCCAACAAAACAGCAAAAAAGAGACCTGACAAAAGGAGAAGGTGGAAATAATCCGAAAATGACGAATTATAGCCTAAAATTCAAACATATTAAGTGTCAATTTAGGTAAAAATATATTTTAAAAGTATAAAATATTAAATGTATTACTTACTTAAATGCACTTTAAAACTCCAAATGGCGACTCAAATTTAAACAGATTACTTATACTAATTTATAACAGATTATTACAATTTCCGAGAGAAAATAACTTAACATGATGACATTAATAATAGAGAATGTTATACACTTCTCATCGAGGGCGGAAGCGTCCAATCATTGAAATTTGTTTTTTTGTAATGTTAAAATAGAACTGTATATGGAACTGAGATTCTGGGTGACGCTCTTTTTGTTTACGAGGGGATATTGGAGGTTTATATGTATCATTTCTAGAAAAATGCGTTTATAGTAAGAGGACGCTCAGCGCCACTCCAGTTGAGAGAGTGGCCCTCTAACATTCTCTACTATTAAAGTCATGATACTATTACAACTAATATTATTACATAAATTATTTCCCATTTTGTCTTTATTTTGCTATTGTCTGGATAATTAATTGTTTTACAGGAATTACAGGGTAACCATCATATTTTTAATGTTATTTGTGACTTTTCACACTTATCCCCTTAATTAATTATTATTATAAAATAAATACGTTACTATGTATACATTTTTTCCTTTTTTAAATTATTTGTAAAAAAGTTCTGAGGAAGGGATAAATTAATCTCGAAAGTTTGACAAAACAATAAAGGGTTCCACTCCTTTATTTGGCCTTTTATATATATATATAAACTGCATCCCCACTATCCTGGGGTTTATTATTTATAACGATAAAAATGTATTATTTATTATATATATATATATATATATATATATAATAAATAATACATTTTTATCGTTATAATATATATATATATATATATATATATATATATATAAATATATATATATATATATATATATATATATATATATATATATATATATATATATATATATATATATATATATATATATATATATATATATATATATATATATATATATATATATATATATATATATATATATATATATATATATATATATATATATATATATATATATATATATATATATATATATATATATATATATATATATATATATATATATATATATATATATATATATATATATATATATATATATATATATATATATATATATATATATATATATATATATATATATATATATATATATATATATATATATATATATATATATATATATATATATATATATATATATATATATATATATATATATATATATATATATATATATATATATATATATAAGGATATAACAAGGATCATTTTCTTCTTATGACGTTGGTGTAAGTGGAATGAAAACATACTATCATTTAATACTCCCAACGAAAGCCAGGAGTCACAATGTAATTCAATGCCGGTCGTGGTATTAGCCAGCGGAGTAGTTGTTTTTGTGATTCAATTTTGTGCCTTTGCCCTACACGGGGCTGGCTAGTCTATGGCGGCCTGATGAGCTCTAATAAGAGCGAAATCGCGATCGTCGTTTGACTAAAATGGATCATTGTGTCTGCTGTGATGCAGAACATGTTCCAAACAAGGATCATTTTCTTGTTATGACGTTGGTGTAAGTGGAATGAAAACATACTATATATATATATATATATATATATATATATATATATATATATATATATATATATTATATATATATATATATATATATATATATATATATATATATATATATATATATATATATATATATATATATATATATATATATATATATATATATATATATAAATTTAAATCACTGTCTAGCCAAAGTAGTTTTTAAAAAATTATTTTATTACTCAAAAATACAAATTTAAATATATACATTTGAACTTGCAAAGTAACGTTTAACAAAATGAATTCGAGCTAGACTGAACTGTACTGAACTAACTTTATACAAAGAAAAATAACTATTTATATGTTTCGTTATGCTGACTCAGTGGGAACTGTTTACTTCGTTCTTGAACACTTCGGTCAGGACGTGGGTTCTGCTGATGAAGCTTTCTTGGTATAGACTTGTTTTCGCAAACAAGTAACACCTGCTGTTTATGAGAATAGGATGATCTACGTTGTTAACTGATATGTGATACTTTGTTATTGAGATAAGCTTGGCTTTCTGAATAACTGCGTTGGCGGGTGATAGCTGATAGTCTGGGAACCAAGGTTAGCATAACTTGTATGATGAAATAGCTGGTGAGAGTAGATATAATATATATATATATATATATATATATATATATATATACACTGCGCAAAACAATTAACGCAACGCCTAAAATTTCGTCTAACTTTGAATGGAAATTTCTCGAGAATGGTTGATCCGATTTTGATGAAGTTTTTATCGAAATTTAGGTTAATTCCTCGTGAATATTCTTTTGATATTAAATTTCAATGTTACTTTGTTCTAGGCAATAATACAGGGTGAAAAAGAAAGACATGTTTTATTTACCAAAGTTTAAAACACCCTGGAGAATAAATTAGATGGATTCAAGAGATCTAACCAAAAGAAAGTTGTAGCCCAGTATGTTTCCAACAAATCATTTTTTTATTCGCTTCAATACCACAATTTTTGCCTGAGTTACAGGACTTATTGAAAAGTACTCCATTAAAACACAGTATTAAATGAATTTACCAGTTCATGTTTGAATTGATTCTGTGGAAGACGTTGCCCGGTAACAAGAGAACAGAACTTATACCAGATTGACATTTAGGCGTCAGTTTCAATTCGGTTTTAAATTTTTTTTCTTATTGTGTACAGTCATGCCAAGACAAACTAGAAATTTGACCCGCGACGAGTTTGTAATTGCAAGAACTCTTAGAGATGAAGGCTGGAGCTATAGCAGGATAGCGGAACGATTGAATGTTCATAAATCAACTGTACATAGAGTCATACAGAGACACATGGAGACCGATGATCATTCCAGATGGATTGGACAAGGTCGACAGCGTGTTACCAGTGAGCGTGAAGACCGGTATCTGCGGTTGTCTGCTTTACGACAACGTTTCGTGACGGCAAGGTTTCTGAGGCAGGAAATTCAACACGCGAATGGTCCTCAGGTAAGCACTCAACCAGTGCGGAATCGTTTGAGGGAAGGAAATTTGAGACCACGTGTTCCTACACGAGGTCCTGCGTTAACAGCAACACATCGGAGAGCCAGGCTAGAATGGGCTAACGAACGTATGAACTGGGCGGAAGCTGATTGGTCGAGAGTGCTGTGGACAGATGAATCGAGATTCTGTCTTTTTAATTGCGATAGACGGATCCGTGTGTATCGTAGACCAAATGAACGCTATGTACAGGGGAATTTTGTTAATACCGTAATGTTTGGTGGGGGATCAGTAATGGTTTGGGGAGGGGTATCTTTGGGGGGTCCTGGTCGTACGGAGTTAGTTATTGTGGATGGGAGTTTGAATGCGGATCGATATATCAACGAAATACTGGACAATCACGTGAGGCCATTTGCACATAATGCTGGAGCGGAGTTTTTATTAATGCATGACAACGCTCGTCCCCATACAGTACGTGTAGTGCAAAATTACGTAATAATGTTGGGATCGATGTCATGCAATGGCCTGCACGTAGTCCGGACCTGAACCCAATCGAACATGTTTGGGACTTATTGGGCAGGAGATTAAGGGCTAATGAAAGACAGCCAAATAACGTGGAAGAGCTGGGTGAGCTACTCATCGATACTTGGAATGGGCTGGATGAGGTACTCATACGAAATTTGATATTAAACATGAATAGAAGGTGCGAAGCAGTCATAAGAAACAGACGGGGAAATACGAAATATTAGTTCAATAGTTATAAAGTTTATTTTTGTTCGTTTTAGTTCTTAGTGTTTTGTTTTTTGACTGTCCTGTTCATATCTTAATCTTACCAATTAAAACATGTTTTTCTAACTCCCTGTATTATTGACAAAACTAAACCGATCCTGGCCCTTGATATCACGAAGGAATTTTCGTATAACTAAACTAAAATGTAGAATAGCGCCATGTTCAAATATCCGGTAACCGATCCGTTCGTAATTTAAAAAACAGTATAATTTATTTTTCGTTGCACCCTGTATTATTGACTGAACTAAACTAATATTGAATTTAAGTGATCCAAAAAAAAAATCTTCGCAACCAAGCTACAAATTACAAACGTCTTCAACAGAATCAATTCGAACATGAACTGGTAAATTCATTTAAAACACAGTAAATGCAATACTTTTCAATAAGTCCTGTAACTCAGGCAAAAATTGTGCTATTGAAGCGAATAAAAAAACGATTTGTTGGAAACATACTGGGCTACAACATTCTTTTGGTTAGATCTCTTGAATCCATCTGATTTATTCTACAGGGTGTTTTAAACTTTGGTAAATAAAACATGTCTTTCTTTTTCACCCTGTATTATTGCCTAGAACAAAGTAACATTGAATTTTAATATCAAAAGAATATTCACGAGGAATTAACCTAAATTTCGATAAAAATTTCATTAAAATCGGATCAACCATTCTCGAGAAATTTCCATTCAAAGTTAGACGAAATTTTAGGCGTTGCGTTAATTGTTTTGCGCAGTGTATATATATATATATACTCAAATCAATCTTTTACTTTCCAATTGCCGTTTGTTTATTTTTTAACAAATACTAACGGTTAAATCCATAAAACTTTCGCATACAATATTTTTTGATATCTCTAAGAATTAAGCCTGTAAACCCCTTTTAAAAGATAACCAGACACTCTTTACCTACATATACAAATTTTTAGCCATGTTTCAATTTTCTGTACAAAAACTAGGATCCGTTACTAAGGAACTTCCCGCTATGTGAATAAAATCAATCTTTAAAGGAACACGTATGAAGTCAATTAAGAAAGTTTTTAATATTTATTTAAAAAAAAAAAAATTAGGCTGCCATTTTACCAGCTCCTACCTACATCAAAATGGATTGTTGTACAAAGTTTAAATTTAAATAAATAAGAAGTTATTACATCGATCTTTTAAACATTTCGTTAGGACGTGTTTTTTCCATTTTGTTCCGCCACATTGGATTTATGCTAAAATTTTACACACTTGATTTTTATAAAAAATTTGAAGTCAATTAAGTAACTAAATTTTTTACAATATTTTTTTTGTAGTTTTATTAGGCCCTCTTAATAGAGCCGTACCAAAATTTTACCAGTAAGCGGTCTTATAAAGATAATGATTGTTTAAATCTTTTAAGAGATCGCCATATTAGATTTTGGACAAATTGTGAATCATATTGACCTTTAGTTTTTTTATTCCCATATGACACTTAATTTATATGTACAATTTGATGTTAAATGGGTAAGTTGTTTTTTAGCAATGCCGCAAATTGTCAGACTGATACATCCACAGAAAGACCGACAAAACTGGAAAAACATGTTTTTCGATATGCGAAGATCTACAGAAATTTCGTAAGGTTATTTTTTCAAGATCACAATAGTTCCCTCTTACGAGGGAAGTAAAATATTACTTTCTAAAAATGCATAATTTCGTGCCGACTGGAATTATTTCGAACACTTTTTGACATACCGAATTTGTATTTTGAGCAATTCAGAGCTGATATTAGGTTTGATATCAATTCTTTCCTACCGGGTGTTTATTCTTGAAAATATTTTATTTGCGCCCCCATAAGAACGTATCTATGACGATATAGTTAACACGGTGAAAACAAGCGACTCCTAATCCTACATAATCATACCAAAAATGAAAATGATAGTTTAAGAAATAACAGATATCGGCTTGTGCTCGTCTTGAGTTGGACACTCTTTATACAGGGTTATTCACAGTCAGTGGCCTATTAGAAGTATTTGGAGAACCAATGAATAGATTACCGCTTCTACCTTAAACCAGTGGCAACATCCGTTTTTTTAATGGAATAATAAAAACTTTTTGTGTTATGTTTCCTATACCTAAATTCAACTGTTTTCGAGAAAGTGGCTGTTGAAAATTGACATTTTTGACCCTCTAAAGATCTGTAACTCCCAAACGACTTAACTTGCGACGAAATGGATTGCACTTTCCTTCTTAGTTTTTAGTTATCTATCTCCTGACACCAATTTCCACTTTGAGAGAAAATGTCAAATTTTGACACCTGTCAAACCTGAAATTGCTGTGGGGTCATAGATAACAGAGATAATAAATAGAGTTAGTCTCATAGCTAAAATGTTAAATATATTAATTAAAACTGAACTTGTGAATGACAAACTCAATTTTATTAAAATATTTGTTCTTTATCGAATTCACGATCTTATTTAAAATAATACGATACAATATATTATAAGCTAACTTACCGTATTAAAATTTCAAAAGTAAACCATGCATTGCAAATGCATTCGATATAAAAGAATGCTATGTGAGCATCAGTGTCTGTCTTATCTAACACATATCCACTAGTGTTACTCGTTGTACGCACGAGTATTCTACTAATGACAGGTACTTTCATATCTGGATGTGTTTTCAAACAAAACGATAAAATGGATACACAGATGAAAAATACTGAAAGAACTCCTATTACCTGAAAAAAAGAACAGATACTTAAAATGTTATTATAACGCTCTAGGACTTATCTACAAATATTTATAAAAAACCAGCCATGGTAAGTGATCTTACAAAGATGTTCTTATATTAAAAGAAATAAAAGCTTGATAAAAATCATACTTAAGATGCATAACTTCTTTTAACATTAATACTTCCTTTCGTTTGCGTTGACTTATACGACAATACAATGTCTAGGTAAAGGAGCGCAGATTAGTTTGTTCTTAAACAACTAAAACTTGTGTAATCATTGCATTAAATATTAAAAAAACTTTTAAAAAATCAATAGAAAATAATTGAAAAAAACATGTAATCACGTTCGTCTTAACTTGCTAATTAAAATTTTATACATATTTTTGTTGGAAAGTTGTATTCAAATACCATATACATGTATTTAGGCTCCAATATGTGCCATTCTAATAACTAAATATCTAATGTCCAAGTAACGGTCTGTAATTAATTAATATTTAGATTGCAAGTTCTTGAACCTAGCAATATTCTGTCAGCTTTATTTTGCAGTTTATAGCAGGTCTTTTTAATATCTTCTCTGGGAATATCAGTCAACCTGCAAACGTTCAGCCGTCTCAAAAAAACTGATAATGTTGCCTAGGCGGAATACCCAAAGGCTGGCTGGCGATAAAAGGCTAACAAACAAAATAATGTTGTCACACAGTATTGGAATAATGTGAAATCTCAGGGTTTGTAGTGCCAATAATTCATAAGTGACATTATGGAAAAAATATTAGTAGTAAGTACTAAATGTAGCCTAAACAGCCTGGGTAACGGGATCTCCTATTCTTTTTTAATCCAACTGCAAATTACCTATATTTTTGGACAGGTCCAGACAACCTTGACGATCGTAGCCTACCCTGTCTCTTACTGAAAAATCGCTTCATGCCAGCTCGAGATATACACTGTGTACATAAAGTATGGAAGAAATGAATTATTTTGCAAATTAATATTAAAAAAAAATCTCGGACACGTTGATTTTTATTTCTGATTGCGCAAGTTCTTAGTAAAATAGTATACAGGATGAATAAAAAAAGAGTTATGATGTCATCAGCCAATGGAACGCACCACAATCATATGAAATTTTAGTTCTCCGTAGAAGTACAATGTCAAGAACATAATTCACATAGCATATAATGTTGATGTGAGCCTAGAGACGTTCAAAAATATTAAATTTATTATTTTAAAGTAAAATTTAAAAAATTACCCGGAACTTCCCTATGAATTTTTCCTTTTATTAGGAATAATGAAGTGTGACCCAGTTTAGTTCCGCACATAGTCATTTATTAATATATATATATATATATATATATATATATATATATATATATATATATATATATATATACCATATTGAATTTGTACCAATATTTTACTAGTTTCTATATATGCCACACTTGATTTATGAGTATAATTTAAAATAATCGAATAAGTAGTTTTTACACTGATTTTTTAAGACCTCCATTTTGTTCCGTCATGTTGAATTTGTACCAGATCATCCCTATATGACATTTAATTTTTCTGCAAAATTTGAAGACTATTAATATATTTTTTAAGTTGATTGTTTAAACATTTTATTTGGCCGCCATTTTGTTTGTGTGAATTGCTACCAAAATTTTACCAGGTCATTCCTACATAATACTTGATTTTTTTTAAACATTTCAATACCAAAATCACCCCGATGTGACCCTTAATATTTTACCAATATTTGAAGTCAATCGGATACGGAATTTTTTAGCTATGCCGCGAACAGACAGACAGACGGAATCGAGAAAACATGTTTTTCGGCAGCTAGGGACCTCCAAACGTAACGATACCTTTCACGAGGAAAGTAATAAACTTCTAACTTAACCTTTTCAAAAACTTGCTGTTTTACTTGATGCAGATGGTTTCCTTAGGGCAAGCTATCAAAAAATCAATCATTGTTTTTTGTTAAACATCCTCAAACGGTATCATTTCGGACGCTATATCTTCGGAAACTCTTTCAGATAAACTTTTGAAATTTGGTAAGTATCTAGGGGCATTTTCGAGTTCTGAAATGGCACCAAACAGAACTTCGTATCATTCTTTATTTCTTGTATATTAATGAAAAAAAACATGTTTTTTTGCGAGTTTTCTAGAATTTTTCATGATACACGATAACTGTCGAAAAAATTGAAATATCGACTTAAAATGTTTAGGAAACACTTCTATTTACGAATACAAATCCTATTGAAAATGGACGCGATCGAAGTTTAAGAAGTTTTTTTTTTAATTTTAAACCTCATTTTTTTGATCAAAAACCAGGGACCATTAAACGGCCTCTGGTGACCAAACGGTTTAAGTTTTCGACAAAACCAAAACAAAATCTGAAACAGCATAGACAAGAGAAACAAATTTTATAGAAAAATTAAAAAAAAAATGCGAGCAAATTACATTTATAGCCGCTATTTTTGCTGTCGTTCATAAATATTAGTTTTATTGAAAATTGTCATAAGGCAAAATTAATGAGGTGACAAAGATACAAAACCGCGTTTCAAGTTTGCAGCTAAATTCTATAGGAGACAAAACACTTGCGTGCAAAGCATTAAATGTTTTTTCCTGTTTGATGGTATTCGTCCGCCACTGACCAAGTTTAAATTTTAGTATATATCAGGAAAATGCCCCAAAGTTCCGGGATATTTTTCTAAAAGCACATAGATAACTTGAGGTCTTGCCAGAAAACTGATCCTACAGTTATATGTATGTATTTTTTAAGTTGAACTTAATTCCAAAGGATACATTTACTTTAAATCCAAATATTACTAAAGTTATTTACTCACCTAATTGGCAAAAAACAAACTGTACATCTCGAATAAATATTTTACTTGACCGTTGGCGGCATGTCTTTTTAAAACTTTCAATCGAACTTTATTACAACAACTATAACAGTAGCGCAAAACGCTTCGACTTTGCTGGAGGTGCTATGTTTAGTTTACGATTTTCCTCTACGTTGCCTTGACAACGCGTACTCGATGACGTCGAGCGAACGAAAAGAATAATGTTATAATGTTAACCAGCGCCATACAACGCTCTCGGTGAATTGCTAACGCAGTACACTACACCCGCGTGTCGTTCAGTTTGGGGTGGTTGTTTACTTTTATTTTCGCGGATTTCGCTGCAACCGGTTAGTTCCTTTCCAGTTTGCTTGATTCTTTTGTATTATATTTATTTATGGTGTTGTTTCAACTTTATTTGGTGTCGGGTTTATTAATTTACATTATTGATGAATCCGATCACGGATGTGGTTTGCATTTTGTTGGAAACTCCATTTAATCGATGGAAGGAACAAGATCAGAGTTTTAATCGTCATCCTGGTTTTCGGCGTACAAATGGTTATGTAGTAGTCAAATATTACAAAAATTGTTTTGCTGGCCTTGTTTACTAGTTTCCAATAAATATTCAGTATGGAATAAGGAAGGATTTGCAGGTATGTTAAATATATGAAGGTCTTTACATAAACATGAAGACTCGGCGGAGCATTTAAAATGCGAATAAATGCTAAAAACATTTGTAAAAAATCAAAGCACTATAGCGAACACTTTAAAAGAAAATGTTAAACTATATAAAATACATTTTAACGAAAACGTCTGATTAAATAGACTATTTATGTGCTTGGTAATTGACGCAATTTTGTACCTTGCAAAACAAGAGTTAGTCTTTCGCGGCCATGATGAGAGCAGCGAGTCAATAAATAGGGGGAATTTTAAAAAGCTTTTAGGATTATTAATATCGAGAAGTTCCCAAGAACTGAAAGATCATCACGAAAAAATTAAAAATGTTTTTACTGGTGACTCGAAAACTAATCAAAACGAAATAATTGAATGCATTTCTGATTATTTAAATGCTCATGTAACAAATGAAATAATGAACACAGTTTTTTCTGTGCAAGTGGATGATACCACTGATATTACGCAAACCTCCCAGTGCTCCATATTTTAAGACACGTTAATTCAGAAGGTTCAGTAGTCGAGGGATTCTTAGGATTTTATAATGTCAGCTCCGATATTGGATCAAATTTTGGACAAATTCGACTATAAACATAAATTAATAGGGCAATGTTACGATGGGGGCAAGTGTGATGTCTGGCCATGTAAATGGCCTTTAAAAAAAAAGAAGAAGCGTCGCAGGCTGTATTTGCCCATTGTCTTGCGCATCGTCTTAACCTTGCGATGCAACAAAGTTTAAAAATATTTCTAAAAGTCGAATTTTTTTTGCAAGCCTTAGTGGTATTCCCTCATTTTTTCATCACTCAGCCAAACGAACGTATGCTCTTACAACTGCATCTATGAGGCGTATACTAACAATTACAGAAACTCGTTGGTCTTCAAATTCGAAGTTAGTAAATGTGATTGTTCAAGACTGGAATAAATTAAAAGACGTCTTTGAATTTATTACAAACTGTGACAAATCTGATCAAAAATCAATTCTGGCTTGCGAAAGGATTGTTAGGTGAGATGAACGATTTTGAATTCACGTTTCTGTCATTAGTGTTTAATGACATTTTCTCGATCACGGACATACTATTTGCGATCTTCAAAAAAAATCGCTTGACATTCATTTTTGCATATCCAATATAAAAAGCTGTCGTGAGGCGCTCTGTAAAAAAAGAAATGAACATTTTTTTAATATCATGTTTGATAAAGCAAATTCTATGACAGAAATAAATCATTACAAACGTGAGGTTGCTAAGCTTTCACCTGAAGAAATTAGGGCTAAGGCCCTTTTTTATGAAATATTGGATCATATTTTAATGGAAATGACACTAAGCTTTCAAGACTTTGAAAAACTTACATTTTTATGTTTGGCAAATTCTGCTAAATTTTCCGAATATAGTTTAAATTTTCCGACTGGCCCGTTTGAAAATTTGTTACAGTTATATGGGGAAATATTTTCAAAAAGTCAACGACTTAAAAATGAGCTTGGTCTTATTTTTGCCAATGACAGTAATTGGAATATACCGCTGCAAGAGCAAGTGAAAAAAATTAATGAAAATAAAGTTATTTTAACCAAAGCATATAAAGTGTTTTCCCTTATTGTCACAATACCGTCGACAAGTAGGAAGAAGTTTTTCTTGCCTCAAACGTGTAAAAACGTATTTAAGAAATACAATATCTTAAGAAAGACTTACTTCTCTAGGCAATATTTCAATTCAAAAGGAATTTCTGGAGGAGATTAGGGTTACTCATCCATTTTATGAGGATGTTATAAATAAATTTCCTGCTATGAAGGATAGGAGAATTGATTTAGTATACAAAATGTAGGTAAGTCGTAAAAAAATATTCTACTCCTTCCACATATAAAAAAAATTCTGGAAAAAAATTATTGCGATATTTTCTTGCTTCATTTGCACTTCACTTACTTTTTCACCCGCGGGCCGCCACTGATACAAGTGCTATTCGATTACCTTTTTTTGGATGAGTTAGAGCAGCGAAATGCTTATGTGTTAATGGGTTCAGGATAGATGGATTATTTAGTATATAGACCGGGATATTTTGACACTTTGGCAGGTTTTCAATATACGGGCTAAAATGTTTTAAATTTTGTGTGCTTTTATGGTAGTATATGTTTAACATACGGAGTCTAATAGTAAATACTCATTTCATTATTATACTGTTCGGATAAGTAGAAAAGCATATATTATATTATACAGGGGTAGTAGGTATTATAATATGTAATTCTGATTTAGATCTGTATTTTTTTTTATTGATTCATCTCGGTATAATATATCGATTTAGAAAATTTGGGTAAAAAATAGGCCAAGTTTTGTTAATTTATTGCCGACTTCAGATATCCCGTACTGGACAGATAGATAATTTTCAGGGTTCATCAGTTTTTAAGTTACGAAAAACATATTATTGAAAAAAAAATATGTCTGAACTGATATGTATATAAATAAAATTTAGGGCCAACAATAACTTGAGAACGACCAAATGGTTTTGTTTCAAATTTGCACCAAAAATAGTCTCGGTCAAGGTCTCGGGGAATTAGATTTTGAGTGTCATGGGCGTAGATTTTTGATTTTTTAAAGGGGTATAAAAGCGTAAAAAATACATTTTTTGAGAACGCAAAACCGATAATGATAATTGTCAAATTGAAAACAGAAAGGGTTGAGGTAAATGTTCGAACATTGAAAAATAGTGGACGTCATTGGCGTACATACTTATTTTTTTTTGATTATGTATATTTAAAGTTAAATTGAGGTAATATTTCGAAAAAAACAGCAAAACCCGTCAAATTTATTTAATTTTAGTTAGTTTAATTAGGCAAATAGTTTTTGCCCATTATACAGGGTAGCCCAGGAATTATGAGGTAGACTTCTGAAAAAGGAAAAAAAACAAAAAACGGGTTTAACTATTTGATGCGATTATTTGATATTTTGGCAGGTTGCCAGTATACAGGTAAATCACATATTATGTTAACAGGCGGTAATTTTTTTGCCTTAGAAATTTTAGTTTAAGAGCTGTATTTCTTTTCTTTGTGAAATATTCCGATATAAGACATCGATTTAGGAAGTTCAGGTAATAAATAGGCGAAATTTTATTTTCGCAATCGTAAATTTTTAAATTTTTTTCTTTATTGAAAATTTCATAGGATTCAAAGTATCGATTTGGGATTTTCGGTTAAAGAAAAATTCATGTAACTTTTAATGGCGTAATTTATTGGGAACAGTTTTTTTACAGCTGCAAAAAACGTGTCGTTTGAACTGCTTAATTTGTTTAAACCTCGTTTTCACAGATTTTGTGATCTCTGGTGGTGTATTTTTTTAAACATTTTGACGGCTGTCAAAAAAACGTTTTCTTTTGTGACTTTTAAACAGATTAAAGTTTTTAAATACGGTTTTCACTTTCCATATAATTTTTAGTGGCGCAATTATTTAAAAAAACAACTTTGAAAGCTCTCAACATAATTTGTTTCCATACCCTTTTAACTAATTAAAATTTAAAATTAATTTATACGGTTTTCGTAGTCCCATTTAGCTTTTAGTGGCGTAATTTATTTGAAGATATTATGACAAAAAAAACGCCTTTTTCCCGTAATTTCTAAACAACGCAAAATTTTTATATATGGTTTTGACAGTTCCATGTGAATTTTTGTGGCGTAATTATTTAAAAAAGTATTTGTACATATGTAAACAGAAATACAAATTTTGAACTGAGTAAAATTTTTAGATGCTGGTTTCACCGTTCCGTGTAACTGTTAATGTCGCAAATTATTTAAAAAAATATTTTGATAGCTGTCAAAAATATAAATATCGGATATCGGTTATGGTTCACAGACAAAACGGCACAACCTGACATATAGCTAGTTACAAACTCTCGAACTGACGAGATTTTATCATGTCGCTACTATCCTAAAATGTATGTAATCACTGTGGCCGTGTCATGACGTATTTTCTACATTTTTTAAATTTCGGTCGCTATATTTCTGAAACGTTTTCAAATAAACTTTTAAGGTTTGGTACGCTTTTAGAACACACCTGGGGCTCTCAAACGATCCTAAACGGATCTTCGTATTATTTTTGGTTTTTCAAGTTTTTTTCAACTTTTCTAGAACTTCGTATGAATTACGATAACTGCCGAAAAAATTGAAATACCGATTAGCAATTTTTAAGAAACATTCCTTTTTACTGCCTCATGAACTCCATTGAAAATAAGTGCGATTGAAATCTAAGAAATATATTTTTTTAAATTTTTTTACGTTGTTTTTTGTAAAAAACAAGGGTCTATTGAGTGCCCTCTGGTGGCCAAGCGATTCAAGTTTTCGACCAAAACATAGGAGATTCTGAATGATCATAAATAAAAAAAAATTTTATAGAACGATTTTTTCAAAAAAGTTTGAGCAAATCACACTTCATCAAAAAATATTCAATTTTCTTTTCTGAACTTTTTGCTGCCGCTCGCTAAAAATTAGTTTTATTGAAAATTGCCATAAGGCAAAATTAACGCGAAAAAAGTACACAAATGCCTTTAAAGTTTGCAGTCAAATGCTTTAGAGGAAAAGTACTGGCGTGTAAAGCATTAAATTCTTTTTCTCGTTTGGTGGTATTCGTCCGCCACTGACAAACATTAAATTTTATTATAAATCAGCAAAACGCCCTGAAGTTCTGGCGTATTTTTTTCTACAATCACATCGAAGCCTCGAGGTTCTGCCAAAATATTAATAAAATCAGATAAAAATTAATAAAAATTACAATTTTTTGAAAATTGAACTAGTCATCAACGGTGTCCTTTCTTTAAAGCCGAAGTTCTTACATTTTTGTACACAAAAGCAAATCGGATTCAAACATTCTAGAATATTTTCCACAACTGTTCTATTTTCTATTTGCTTCTACAAGGTACCAATATATCATAAAATCAAACTTGAAAAAATTTTGGCGAAAATCGGAAAACTGAAAATATCCAATTTTCATAAACGAAATCGGTAATGATACGCCCGGGAATAACTCTTCTATGGCGCATCTCCTATAAATTTTTGGAAGAGCTGATTATGAACTTAGTGGTGTTCGATATGGGCACATTTTTCGTAACCCCGTTGAAACACGATTCCGGTCTCGAGGTAAATTTCTTGAGAGAAGAAATTTTTTTTCAGATTTCCTATCTAAAAATCTCGATAACGTTCATAAACCAGCAATATCGGATGTCGCTTAAGAAGATAAAAAAACTAAAAGAAATGGGGTAATTTTGGAGGCATTTTGCGGGGCCCAAAATTTCTTTAAAACTGTATTTAAAAAATGAATTTTTTCCAAATTTTAATTCACCGGTGGCTTCTATCTTAAAAAGAAATATTTTTTCACCCTGTTCAAAATATCTGCTTTCTACTTGCAATCCAAATTAATACAGAACTTAATAACATGGAACTGCTCGTAATACGAAATTAATACGGAACACTAGACTAGAACACTGATTACGCAATACGCATCAATCTATTCGGGTTCCTCCGTTGTCGCCTACTTCTCACAGCTACGTTTTCGATGCGGGATGCCACACTTGTAATTCGTACGATTCCGTATTACATTTTAAAATATTCGGACTCAACGGATATTATAATACACATTCTTACATCACTGCCATATACTGTTATTCCTATTGTAGGAAATGGAGCCTGCCTATTTGGAGCCTTACCTTTTTTATTAACGAAAAAGGGCACCCCGATAATGCTTTTGCGTAATCCCAAAACTCTCTAATGGGGCTCGGATTGATATACAATTTAAAATTCTTTATACAAATTTAATAGAAGCCATTATTTTGACCGGATGTGCTTAGGACGAGACAATGATTGTTTTATGTCGCGTATTCCTTTAATACCCAGCGATTTCCCCTTTGATTTTAAGAGGCTACCTGTGAATTAATCACTGATATCTAAAAATCTCGGGAGCAATGCATGATTCGCTCAGCGCAACAACTCTGCCGTGATCACAGAACCGCCATACACTATACACCATCCAGGCAGCCCCGCCTCCTTCCCCTTATTTAAGTGTCGCAGTTTAATTTCGTGATTACACGGTTCATGAATATCGATCACGGAGGAACGGAACGAAATAAATTACATAAGAGCAAGAACGGCCTGGTATCGCAGATCGCTGAATCAGTTATACGCGTACGTTATTCACAGCTGATTTTGATCTCGTGGTTTGGAGTGCCTAATTTAGAAAATATTATAAAAAAACATTAATTTTTTGGAATTTTAATTTCTTAACACTAAAATAAAAGTCTATTTATAAACTTTCACTTGAATCCATACAATGTATATTTAAGACTAATGACTAATGCTTATAGGTTAATACTAATATTAAATTTTGTTGTATAAACGTATTTAAAATACGTGCCCTCACTGGTCTGAGGTACGTGCGCTTACTGATGTTGCAAAATTCTTGAGAATTTATAAAAATTAAACATTCTCTGGAAATATATCGGAAGACTTGTAAATTCATAGAAGATTTTGAGAATATATGTAATGAAATTTTGAAAATATTGACAAATTTTGGAAATTTACAAAATAGATCATTGAAGTTGGGACAAGAGTTTAATACCTTATATCACTTTTTATAAATTTTAGTAAATCAGCTTCACAATGACATGTAATATTTTTTAAATCTGCAAATTAGATGCTAATAAAAAAACTAAAAGTAATATTGTAGCTTGTCTACTTTCGATAAACATGCCAGTCATAGTATGACACGTGCTATATATAAAGGGTATATATGAAGGATACGAAAATATGAGAGATATGAAAATATATAGTTTGGTACCTAGTTGTGTTTTAAATATTGGAATGCGTTTTTGATTAGCCCTGGTTAAGCCTTTTTTGGGTTGATGTAAAAATGTCTATATTAAAACACTCTGTGTGTCCGTCTGAGACCAGTGCGCCCGTTGTCGTTAAGCAATTAAAGCAATTTCGGAGGTTTAAGAAGCTGTTTTTTGTGTATTAACTTATAATGTTTGTTTATAACGTTTATATACCTATTCATAATTCCACATGAGGTTTTAATTTTGAAAATATATTTTTAGTTAGTATAGAAACCTATGATGCCCGTGTCCAATGCTAATTGCCATTATTAGGTGTCGATACATTTACATTTAAAAACTGCGATTTTGTTTGACTTAAAAATCACTAGCCAGTTCCCAGTAATATCGATTGCGAAGGTTCGCACATGCTTGTGCTGATATTGCTTTTGACAGATCGATATTCGATAATGGGAGTCTGGTGCGGATAAATAAAAACGATAACTATACTCAATTTATAAATAGTTTCGGGGTTTTTTTATATAAATATTGAATTATAAATTGTTTATCTATAATAATGTTAATCTCTTTTTAGAGTTTTTCTAGCATATGTATAATAATGTGATAATAATAATTTACTCGATTCTAGAGTGGACATAGCGATGTGAAACATAATTTGCACGTCAGTGAGGTACGGACACTTTCTTTGCACGTATTGAGTACTACATCTATTATATTTAATATCTATTAAACTAGTGCGAAAAGTAACATTTTCCGCACACGACTGCAACGGCGAAATTATATTATGTGCTTGACATATTGTTCAATGTACTATTTTTGTAAAAAAGCAAACTATATGTGCACTACATTTTTATTTTTGATATTTATACATATGTTGTTTACATTGTAAGAACTTAAAATATAAAAGCTTAAAACATAATATAGTAGGTTCAAAAATATATAATAATAATTTTAAACAAATTGAGCGGAAATAAATTATCAGTCAGCCACACATTTAATGTAATACGTAAAAAGCATAAAACAATAAAATTGGTAATGATACAATTCCTATGACACCATCTTGCAGAATACAGTGATAATGTAAAATTAAAATTTATAAATTTTATTTTTAAATAACTCCTAAAAAGAGTAACGAATAGAAATTAATCAGCAAAAGCACTAGTAATTTAATAAATCTGAATTAGTACTACTTGGATACAACAACCTAAACCCTAATGGATCAGTTTCACCACCTGAAGGTCTTCTATCTTTTGTTGTGTGAAACGTTTTTTGCAGAATGTAACAGAGAGATGCAATGTTGGTAGTATTTCTTCCAATGGCTGCGTAATGGAAATCTGTTGCTGAAATATTAGAGCGTGTTTTTTTAAAAATAATTTGATTTGTTTCACCTTGGGGTGTTGACTTGCTAGTATTAATTGACATAATGGGGTTTGAAGATTCTTCTAACTTTTCACTTAGGTCAACAATTAAATTTTCTAAATAATAAGTCACTAGTATAATCAACAAATAATGTGCATTTAAGGAGCGACATTTATTCCGATCTGATGGGACAATCCAACCTACATCATTAGTTATAACTTTCCTTAAATCAAGAATCTGGCTAGTATTAAACCTTTTTCGTATCAGTTGATTTGCTACACACATTTTCTTTGTATATTACAATTATTCTTTCAAATATTTTGTCTGGAGCAAATTTACCATTTAAATACATATCTTTTATAGTTCTGTGCATTCTCTCAATATACATATTGGTATTAAGTCCACTACGCGCTCTGATGCAATATGCCCATGGCTCAATTTTGTTCAAATAATTTACTCCAAAGTAACTGCCAAATTCTATAGTTTCAGATCTTCTACTTCAATATTCTATGAACTTTTGTATTAAAATATTAAATGTCATTAAATCTCTTTCTTACAGCAACATACGAACATGTGTTAGACAAGACCTAAAAATATATACTTCTTTCACAAATGTTTTATATTTTAAATGTACTTTTTGCTCCTCATTACACACTTTATCTTTTATTTTGCCATGCCTTGTCAACGACCACGTAGAATACAGCCTAAAAAAAAGAAAAATTTAATCATTTTAACCGTTATATAACGCTGATGAAGTTAGCAAATTCTCTGAATTGTACATTTACTGCCAAGGGTGGTTTTTCCCTCGTTCAGTACGAAAAATGCCATTGTGAATTATTTGAAAAATGGCCACTCTGTACTTTAGCTTACCTAAATTCAGCCGGAAGCATCACTCACACCCAGGCAGTATATTAAGCCTTAGCCACTTCTGATGTAAACACAATTGGTCCAATCTTTTTTCATTCCCTTCTGCAGTACATGAGAAGAACAGTATCATGACTTTTGGTATCGTTCCTATTTGCTTGCTAACTGCTCCTATAAGAGATGCAGTTGGATACTCTTCCCTCAGTTCATCTAACACAAGCAAGCTATGCAACTCAAATCCATACCCATTCATTCAATGTGTGCCATTTATATAAATGTACTCGCCCCCAACCCTTCAATAAAACAAATTATTAGTGAAGATATAAATAGAATACCAAAAATATCATGATATTGCATAATATGAAAATATCAGGTATACATTGATATAAACGGTACAGTGTTAAAAATGTAGATACAAATTTTGCAGAAAAAAGTGAATTTGATACTGGGTTAAACGGGTACGAATTCAACATCACGGAACAAAATGGCGGCGTGAGACCATGTAAAAACAACGTAGTCAATTTACTTTGAATACGACTAATTTATTTAAAATTCGCTTTTACAGATTTCCGAGAAGATTGTTTCTTACACGGCTAACTTTATGTGGCTTGCACGTGTGTAAACTCCCATACCAGGGTAGTTATTTTCCCGCCGCAACATAAACAAACAAAAAATGTAGTCTGGAAATGTTATACTAAGAAGCGTCATCATTTAGGTACACTGTTTTTATCCAATATCCCAACCACGCATACAAAGTCGCGGGCAAAAGCTAGTCTTATATAAAAGGCTTGAAAATTCGATTTGTGTCAAAAGCATTTCAAAGAACGAAAAAAAAAAGATTATATATTAGTGATGGATGAGACCAATATATTTCTTGCCTATTTCTGAGACCAAAACTGATAGAGGTACTTCATAGGTTACTACTAATCATTGTACAAATTTATCTCAAGAAACATTTCAAACTTGAAGATTACAAAATATATTAATTGAGAAGAAAGTTTTATATCTACTAGACCTTAAAGATGCATATTTTTTCTCTCAATAAAAGAGTCATACAGAAAATATCTAAAGTTTATATTTAATATTGCCTTCTACCAGTTATTGTCTACCTAGTGGTTTGCGTTGCGCTCCACGAATATTTACAAAAATACTGATATCTATGATAGCTGCTTTAAGAGGAAAAGAACTTATTTCAAATTTATATCTGGATGATTTCTTGCTACGAGAAAATAGTTTATGCAAAAATGACTATTTTTAAAAACTTAGGTTTTATTATAAGCTTTGAGAAAAGCCGCGTTATTCCAAAACAAAATAATTTCCATACAATTATAGAAAACAATATAGTATTCCCACCAGAGGACAAAAACCTAAGAATTTCATAAAACGTTTTTGATTTAAAAGAATAAGCAAAATTAGACATTTTGCTATATTTATAGGCACCCTTTTTTGGGTTTGTTCAGTTTCCTACGGCTAGTTTTATCCTAAAAATTTCGAAAGGGAAAAATACAGAACATTACATTATATAATATTATTAATGGCAAAAAATGAACCGATGAGACTTTCTGATGACTGCATAAAAAATGGTTAAAAATCAAGATAAAAAACAATAAAGTCGCTTTATCCGGAACTTTCCTCGTAATATATATATATATATATATATATATATATATATATATATATATATATATATATATATATATATATATATATATATATATATATATATATATATATATATATATATATATATATATATATATATATATATATATATATATATATATATATATATATATATATATATATATATATTTTTTTTTTTTTTTTTTTTCTACCGTTTTTGCTACATTTTTATATTGTGTTTGTCAAGCCGAAATTCACAGTTCTCTTGAATAGTTATGTTATACATGCCCCAATAAGAATTTTATGACAATGCATATATTTTATTTACAAATCTAACATACATACATACATACATTCGTACACATGCATTTACTTAACATACCTAATTAGATAAACGCACTCCTTCGAAACTCCTATGTACCATTTTTTAAATTTTGTTTTTATTCGTTATTAATTTATATTTGTTTTAATATTTATACTATTTTTGCAAGTTAATTTACATAATCTATAAGAAAATCAATTATGATATTTATTATTTTCATCCTTAAACTGAAAGAACTGCTTAAATATTTCATTAGGCCGCCATTTTGTTTTGCCATATAGAATGGATAACATTTTTATCAGTTCATCCCTGTTTGACGCTTTACATTGTTCGCAAATTTTCAACTTAATTGGATAAGTAATTTTCTGATACTAATAATAAACGTTTAATTAGGCAGCCATTTTGTTTCACCCCAATAGCTCCTCACAAAGTTTTATTCCTATGCAACACTTGATTTTTGTACAACATTTGAGGTAAGAAACATTTAATTAGGCCGCCAGTTTGTTTTGCTATATATGATTGACAAACTTTTACTAGTTCATCCTGTTTTACACTTGTTTATTATGCAATATTTCAACTCAACTGGATAAGTTTTTTTGATATAGATGTTTTAAACATTTCATTAACCCGCCATTTTGTTCCACCAAAATTTTACAGTTTGTTCTTATATCACACTTATATTGATGTTTGTGTAGAATTTAAAATTAATCGAATAATTTGTTTTTTAGACTGATTTTATAAACTTTTTATTACACCCACATTTTGTAACGCCATCTTGGATTTGTACCAAAACTTTTACCAGTTTATCACTATATAACACAAATTTTTTTAAACTGATTTTTTCAACATTTTATTAAGCCGCCATTTTCTTCCACTGTCTTGGATTTGTATCAAAACTTTACTAGGTCGTCCCATATCCCAACTAATTTTTCTGTAAATTTTTGGGTAAATTGGATAAATGCTTTTTTAGTAACCAACATTAGCTTTGAACTTGAGCATGTTTTCATTAAATTTAAACAATTAATTAAGTTAATAGTCTGGGCAAAATCTATACCATAAAAATATTAGACTAGACTCTTATTGACACTTGCAAGCATCCACAGATTCATGGTTAAATATTTTACATTATGTTTAAATAATTAATTAACTTAGGTGTTTTTGAACATACCAAATATCGTAATATTCCTGCCCCAGGTTTGCGACAAATGTGAAATAACGTTGAAAACGTATGCAAATTAAAACCAATATTATACTCACTAGAGGCATTGGAATATAAATAAATCGTAGAATTTTAAAATTAAAATTCTACACAATATAAAAAAATATTGTTGAGAGGTCTCGGCAACCAGACGATCATTTAAAAAAAAAACATATAAGTTGGTGCAGTAACTCTTTCAAGAACTTGCTGAAAAATCTGGCTGAATGTTTTAAATATGTAGATTAAAATAAGGATTTTTTTAACAAAACATATACATTTAGATGAATCTGTTCGTTAGCATTCGATTAGCCCAGGTTCATCGATAAAACCATCACTAAAGCTATAAAATCATACCTTAAACAATCTAAACAAAAACAAACCTGATATATATTCCTAGAAAATCAGGTGTGTTTGGCAACACTGCTCATAACGTTGTTTCTTTATTTTGCGAAAATCATTAAAATAGGTTAAGCTCCAAGTTTTCTCTTTTAATCTACTCTATATACCATAGGCTGTCATGCAAGGGTTCGTTACCGACACAAGATGTCTTTATTAGTCTAATTTACATTATTTTCTTCCTTAATTTTGGTAAGTTTTAAAACTATTTTATTCATTTTGCAAAAGCAGCGACCACTGTAACATGATTATTTCATTCGTTTATATGAGTGTAATTACAGTATATCTATTTGAGTACTGTTTCCGCCAGACGAGACGAGAGAAGGCCTTCCTCATCTCATCTCGTGACACGAGAGAAAAATGCCCTCTTGTCCTCGTTTCTTTGGTGATATAAAATTTAGAAAAACTACTCCTAACGATACAATATTAAAGTTAAAATCTTGATATTTAATTTTGTAATAAGAGAGCAATTTTTATCCAAAATCTAAAAACTAGAAGAAAAACCGACTTATGAAAAGTAATTGTCAATTCTAAAAATTTTTTAATTATTTTTTAAAGAATTTTCCGATTTAAATTTTAAGCATTTCTTAGTGTTTTATCAATTTTGTTGGCCTCTTGCTCATATTGTACTTGAGAATGAATTTTACTATCTCTTATGAAAGACCCAACAAAACACTACTTCAGGAACTTTTCCGTTGCTACAGGAAGCCGCGCATATTGAAGTTATCGTCGTCAAGGAATTTTGGTATAAAGTACTCTAGTAAAATAGTAACAAAAATCTAGTATGTGTCTATAATCAGGGAATCAACATAATTCTCATAAGAACATCATTAATTACATATTTTTAATATTTTTACGTTGCCAGAACTACACCTAATAGAAAATCAAAACATTATATATCTTAAGGCTGAACTGCACACACGAAATATCAGCGACAAGGTCAAGTCATGTTCAAAGTAATATGAAAAGGTGGGTAATATGATGACGTGTTGGAAAATACAAATATAACACTGAAAGAAACTGGGGCTAACAGAATAAATTACAATTTTATTATTAATTGAGCCGCGGCGTCTCGGATAATATTTAGGAATTTACTTGCTTATGGCTGTCCGTAGGATGATGTCGTGGGAGGGGGCAAAATTATTATAATTTGTATAAAGTGAAGACTTTTTTTGGTTGTTGAATTTTATTACGATAATTGAACATGTAAAACAGATAAAGGAAGGATCTATAGATCTCGTTCAGGGGGAGGGGGCGAATTACTATTTTCAACTGATGCATTGCTTTCGTTTATACATAACACTGTGTTTCGCCCCCTCTAAATCCGCCAGTGAATTTATCAGCTTTGATTTCGATGTACGGATCATTATTCGTTATTCCGTCGTTCGATTTTCGTTTGATTTTCGATCTGCGATTTGCGAATTTATAATAAAATTTATCAGTGTTTTGTGATTCTTACTTCCCCCGTAAAAGAGAGGTAATCGTAAAAAAAGTAGCCTCCAAAATGTTTGCACTCTTTACCTAGAGGCCGTAAAACATATTTTCTTCATTCCGTCGGTCTGTCTGTCCAAAGCATAGCTAAAAAATTACTCACCCGATTGACTTGTTGACAAATGTTGGTCAAAAATTAAGGGTCAATGGAGATGACTTGGTAACATTTTGGTATGGCATGGCGGAAGAAAATGGCAGCCTAGCGTTAAAAAAATTGTAACTAAAAAAATAACTGACTAAACAAAATGGCGGCCTAATAAAATATTAAAAATATCAGCCTGGAAAAACTACTTATTGGATTGATTTCCAATTTTGTGCTAGAATTAAGTGTGATATAGAGTGAATGGTTAAAATTATGGTACGAATTCAAGATGGCGGAAGAAAATGGCGGCCAAATGTGTTCGTAATCGTGAAAATATCACCCTCCCAGGTTTTACATATCTTCATGTTTTAGCGTCCTTAGATGCCAAAAATTATATTTGCCTTATTCCGTCGGACTATTGGTCGGTATATCTGTCAGTTCGCAGCATAGCTAAAAGCTACTTACCCGGTTGACTTCAGGTAGTGAAACACAAGGATAATATGGAGATGAGCTGATAACATTCTGGTAAAATTCCAATATGGCAGAACAAAATGGCGCTTTAGTGGAATGTTAAAAAAAAATTTAAAATTAATTATATTATTTACCTCAAATTGTTCACAAAATCAAGTGTACAACATTTTGGTCCAAATCCAAGTACGAAAAACAAAACGGCGCCCTAATAAAATATTTAAAAAATCAGTCTTATAAAATTACTTATCAGATTGAATTCAAACTTTATGCAAGCATTAAATGTAATTTAGACATAAACTGGTAATATCGTGGTACAAATTCAAGATGGCGGAACAAAATGGCGGCCAAATAAAATATTTAATAAACATATTTAACTGGCTTCAAATTTTGAACAAAAATTAAATCTAATATAGATTGAACTGATCGAATTCAAGAAGATGGGACAAAATTGCGGTCTTAAAAAATCAGTGAAAAAAGTTCTTCAATTTATTTGAGATTTTGCTCAAAAATCAAGGGTGGCACAGGCAGAAACTGTTTGGTACCCATTCAATATGGTGGAACAATAGAAATGTTTGAAAAGACAGTATATGTGTCAATAAATAACTATGTGTGGAAGTAAATTGGGACACATTTCATTATTCCTAATAAAAGGAAATATTTATAAGAAGCAAAGTTCCGGGTAAAAGAAATTTACCGATTTTTATAATCATGCCATGCTACATAAATATTCTAACTGAAAGCTACGCCTGGAAGTAGACGAAAAAATTTAAAACGAAAAATGAATATACTAAAGCAAGTACGTAATTAGTATTATATTATGGTAGAATATTAGATAATGTACATCAGAGTTACCGGTTTTCGATGGTTTTACGGCGAAATTCCCTTATTAGTGATGAGAGAGAATTGCGGTTTTACTTTTTTGTAAAATAAAAGACGCCATAAACAAACTTTTCATAGCCCTCTTCGATTTTCAGATACAGGGTGAAATTGAAATCATTGCAATTTGAGATCTCCCTTATTTTTCGATTATGCTTTACCTTATCGAAAAAATAAAAACTATGTTATATAGTTTCTTACGGGTTTTTCAAAATATAACCCTTATACATATAAAATATTTAACGACGATTTCGTCAATGGCTTTTAAAAATAATTATCCAAATATAAATTTCAGAATTTTTTTAAAATTCCCCTCTTAAGCGAATGAAAAGGAGTTATTTTTATTGCTCCATATAACAGCTAATATATTGTATTATTAATACACTATGTACGCTATACAGATTAAGTATTAAAGTCGAAGTAGAATACAAAAAATATATTTTTAGAACAACATTTTATGATATCTGTTCGATTGTGTGCGTCTGTGTATATGTAAACAAAATTTGCGCCAACCAACGAGAATTTGAGAACGGTCAAACTGGTTCGCTTAAAATTTGAACTAAAAGTAGTCTAGGTTAGTGTCTCGCGGGGAGTAAATTTTGGGCGTCATGGACGTAGATGTTCGATATTTTTAGGGGTATAAAGATAATAAAAACATATAACATGAGAACGTAACAATCAAATTGAAAACTATGAACAGTCGGGTTTAATATTCTGACATTGAAAAATTGTGTGTGTGTGTGTCAAAAAATGACGAAAAACGTCAATTTTTTGTATGCAAAATAATGTCTTATCCATTATACAGGGCTTGTAAACAAGCTACATTATGCAAAAATCGGTGTAACCTGTCACACTTCTTTTTTTTTCCTTAGTAGATGTCTAGGCTTTGGAAGAAACCTCGTTAATAATTTTATTTTTTGACAATGTATATTGCTGATTTTCTATAAAAACTTTTTGAAATCGGAGTCAAACTAATAAAGACAGCAAATAGACATTATACTCATGGTACTAGATTCACGTCACGCATACATATATATCTTGTGCAGTAATGAAGAATTAGTTTGACGCCGACTTCAAAAACTCAAATTTTTAAGATGGAATAAAATATTTTTTCCTTTTTATTTTTTTAGGTCAATTTATTTTTTTTTATTTTTTTACATAACATAATAAATTAATCCTATGTTTAGCATTTTGCTAGTTTAGAAAAATATGTCTCTTATGAATCCAAAACTCTGCCGCGTAATATTCAATAACTGTAAAAAATAAAACTACTTAAAAAACACTGAGAAGTCAAAAAATTATATTTTATCCAGCACAGAAATTTGACTCCAACTAAGACCTGTAGTGTTTAATGTCACCATCAAAATTTACAGTTTCTATTATATATATGTACATTACTTTTAAATATATTTATATATTTTTGGTCACAGTTTTTTCAGTGTATCATATAACTCAATGCGAGACGCTTCCTTCACGTCAGAACTTGAAAAATTATGCTGTCCATAGGCAACTTAAAATAGATTTCGGTTAAAAACCAGCTCAACAAGGTTCACGCGCTGCAGAAATACAAAGATACGAGTGCGATTTAACATCTCAAATTTTGCAGTTATGTAGACAAAGAATCAGTGTAGGGCGGTAAACAGCCATTTTGTGAAAAAAAATTATATGGGTCAGTATCTGCGTCAAAAAATGATCGAAAATGGACAACTTTGTCACTAATTTTTTCATTCTAAATTCGAATTTTTCATAAAAAATCGCATTTAGCGCCCAACTATACATATTTCCCTATTAAAATCACTTTGAAGCTAATACATATTACTTATAGTTTTAACACAATATTGCAGCGGCGGAAGGCTTGCAACTGATCCGTAATACTGCGTGCAGTTCCCCCTTAAGTAGTGGCACTTTTGATGTTTTGATTTTATTACTGAGATCTATTTAATCTTATGTTTAACTTGTTGAATGCTACTTCGTTATATAAGGTGTCTTAAGTAACAAATACAAAACATTTTTAAAATTTTGGCTTAACTGGGAAGGAGAATAGAATTTCTGATGGAGCCGGTTTGGGCTATTAACCCTTTCAAGCTCAAATCAGTTATCTGAATTAGCAGTATTATCCAACTTTTTTTAACAATTGATTTTTGTGATTTTTATTATTCTATTAAGCTGGACAAGCAGGTTCGTAAGAAAACAGACTATATGAGTCAGAACTATACCTAATAAAAATAAATCAAAACAGATTCTTATGTAGTGGAGCTTTGATGTTTTGATTTTCAGTCTTCTAGGTATAGAATAATGAGATGTATTTTCATTCCTTATGCTCTAAATAGAGCGGCATTTGGCACTTTAAACTATTCCTATCCTCCTTAAGCAGTCGCCATTCGGCTCGACATATTTACACCAGACGTACATAAAAAATTCTAAGCTATAAATTTAATTATACAACGATCCTTAAAAAATAATTTCTTAAAACTTAAAATAAAAAACCTAATATGGCTAAAATATTATACACAATCAATCAATACCTCCTTTATTTCAGACTACAGTTGCTAATACGCAAATGAAAACCATAAAAAATACATTAGTTAAAAAAGACTTAGAGTTATATAAGGTAACTCGTGAATTCTCGTCCAGACACAAAAATATTTTGATATAGGTATGCTTCTTCCTAATTTTCCTGAGAAAACTAAACTTTTATTAACAGAATGAGAAATTTACTCAGTTGTTTACATAAACTACTTTATAATTTAGGCTTTATTTGGTCATTTCAATCCCTTAGCAAAAATATTCAATTTTTTTTAGAGAGGACGATAAAGCTATATGGAACTAAACAAAATTCAGTTTTGTTTTGATTAAAAAGTGGTATTGAAATCCCAAAAAATTTCGAAAAATCATATATTTAGAAAAAGAAAATATGTCGAACGATAATTTGAGGACGGTCTAACCGATCATTTTTAAATTTGCACCAAAAATTTATAGCTCAGTGTCTCGCGGGAATTAGATCTGTATCAAATTTAGCAGTTAAGATATATTACGTGACTATTTTTTTTGCCATTTTAACAAAAACTTTTTGCAAACTTACATTATAAACCTCAACTGGTGAAAAAAATTCATTTACATAGTATATGTGGGGAAGTGCTATGTTTGCCAAAACATATTTTTTGTGGACACATTTCTGTTTTCACCAACAAAATGGCGGCAGCCGATAGCGTTGTAATTTTATATATAGCTATAAAATCAAAAGAGGAATAACTCTTTCCTTTATCATTTTTCAAAATTTTAAGAAAACATGCGGTTTTTTGTCATTTTTCGAAAATGGGTCAAATTTAGCAGTTAAGATAAATCACGTTTGTCTTTTGAGCAAAAATTTTTTGCAATCTCAAACTTTACTTAGGGCAGCTGCTAAATAAATCCCATATCTGAAGGAACAAAAATTCGCGATTTTAATAGATCAAAAAGCTCTCTAAGTGTATGTATACTATACCTACAGGGGATGTGAAATAAACTAATCCCAAAAACTTTAATCATATCTATATTAAAACAGTATATATTTTAATCTGAAATACGAGAATAAAAATCTTAATCTCAATATACATGGGGTGTGAAAATGTCTCTGCACATATAACAAAATTAATTATCTTGTGTTTTTGTGAAAATTGGAAAACAATAATATTTGCTTTTATTCGTTGGTAGAACTAGATATCACTTTTACGTAGCTAAAAGGAAAACAGTCTTTAACAGAAATGAAATATTTTAACTTTTTTTTTTGAAAATTTCCATTTTATTTCTGAGATCTATTTAATCTTATGTTTGTTTAACTTGTTGAATGGTACTTCGTTATATAAGGTGTCTGTAGTAATGAATACAAAACAGTTTTAAAGTTTTGGCTTAACTGGGGAGGAGAATGGAATTTCTGATGAGAGCCAGTTTGAGCTATTTAAGTTCAAATTAATTATCTGAATTAGCAGTATTATATTAGATTTGGTGAAAAAATTAACTTTTTTTAACAATTAATTTTTGTGATTTTTATTATTCTATTATGCTGAACAAGCATGTTTGTAAGAAAATAGAATATATATATGAAAATATTAGGCCCTTAGACTTTACTATGGGTCAGATGAGATAATTGACTAAGTTCAAAATAATGAAAATACAATGAGTAATAACATTATATTTACACATTTTCATATAAATATTTTTGTTATAAATCATATTTACGTGGTTTTCGGCGAAAGAAATACACGAAAAAAAAGCAATGGCAATTTTTAATATATGATTGTCATATCCCACGGCTTATACTTAACCTTAACCACAACATTATTCCAGCTCATTGTGGCATTCTAGCATTTGTTGCCACCTATGGCAATCTGGGATGGAACGCATAATAATTTTGTTGCCATATGTGGCAACATGGACTTGAAGGGGTTAATTGACATAAGATCGGTACGAGTCTGTAAATGCCTCGAAATACTAGAGTAAACGATAGATATGTACAGAGCGATTTTTTTTTCGTTGATATTATATGGGATAGGCTGAACGGCAAGAGATACAAAATACTAAGATACGTGTCCCGTTCTCTTTTTTAGTGCTCAGTTTAATGGCGCGGTCAGATCTACGCTAGCTGGATTGGTTTAGAAAATACAGGGTCATTCTCAAAATCTACCGTTTCTTATTGTCTTTTATTACTCGGTTATTTATGGCGATAAAAAAACTATAAATACAAAAGTTTTATGACTTTTTGCGTAGAATCCAGCGGCGTACTTAAAAAAATATATATCTTTTAATTTTTGAGATATTATCAAAAGTAGCATTTTCTTAAATGGGACACTCTATATCTAAGTATCTAGAAAAATTGCATTTTTTCTTGCGATTGCGACAATATATAATACTTAATATTTTGCTTTGTCCTAAATAGCTAAAATACCAAAAAACATTTATTTTTAGTTGGCCATGAAATGAATTCTTTAGGCGTTTGTTTTTGTTTGTTTGTTTACATGTCATAAAATTAAATAATTGTAATGATTGTCAATTTCCGTTTTCGATTATATATTAAAAAAAAAGTTGTCCAAAATGAATGTTTTTCAAAACTACGAAAAGTTAAACATGTTTGAGTGCTATATTCAGAGTAATAAAAATAAAGATCCAGCTTTAGACCTATATTTTGAGCGTTACCCGGAACGTCGACAGTCAGACAAACAAATATTTCAAAGATTATATGACAATTTAAGTGCATATGGATCATTCGCAAAACCAAGAGGTAAGAGTTACAATAAGGAAAATAGAGAAAGAGATAAAATAAATATATTAGCTTGTGTTGCTGCTGATCTAGCCGAAATATTGACAAAGACATTGGCATAAGTATATCTAAAGTTTTAAAAACGTTAAAAACGCATAAGTATAAATCGTATAAAATAAGGAAAGTTCATAACTTACATCCTGGAGATGAAGAATGGCGTTTAGGATGTTATCATTGGTATTTGCAACGGATTAATCGGAATCCCAATTTTTTTCAAAATGTGATATGGACTGACGAAGCTTTTATATCTAGCGAAGAAATTTTTAATCAACATAACAATTGATATTGGTCAAACATAAATCCTCATCAGACCGCAGCTAGAGTACAACAAGGACGCTTTGGGTTCCATGTGTGGGTGGCACTATATTAAAATAGAGTCCTTAACTACAGGATTTACAATGAAAATTTGAATGCTGAAGGATACATCCAAATTTTGGAAGAATGTGTAAGTTTAATGAACGAGTTGCATAACAAGCCATTAGCTGCAAGAAATAATGTTTATCTACAATAAGACGGTGACCCAGCCCATAACAGCCATATGGAAAGAAGGCACTTACTAACTGTCAATTTCGGCAAAAATTGGCATGGTACATATGGACCAAACAAATGGCCTCCTTGTTCCCCCGACCTGACGATACTAGACTTTTATTTTTGGGTATTTATCAAGAATGAAGTATATAAAACCCGAAGTAATACTTTAGAAGAACTTAGAGCAACCTTTACTACAACTTACCTACAATTCGGGGTGCAATACTTTTCCCAAATTTGTAAAATATCTTTAAGAAAATTTGCTATCATTCCCAATGTGAGTAATGTCGATATTCGTTTGATAGAAGTGCTACTCGGTTACCTCTTTTGGATCAGTTGAGGCTGCGAAATGCTTGCCTGTATTTGTTATGTTAGTATATTATGTTTAACGTAGGGAGTATAACAGCAAATATAAATTTCTTTATTGTACTAATCGGATAAGTTGTAAAGTCTATAATATGTTATACAGGGGAAATAAGTGGACATAGGACGTTTTCTTTCTTTAGAAATTCTGGTTTAAGTGCTGTAATTCTTTTTCCTAGTGAAACTGGAGAAATTTTGTTTCCGAAGATGTGAAATTTTAATTTTTTTCTCTACTCGAACTTTTGTAGGATTATAGATATCGATTTGGAGTTTTTGTTAATAAATAGAATATTATTCGAAGTATCAATTTGGGTTTTTCGGTAATAAATAGGATATTTCATGTAATATTTAGATGCATAATTTATTAAAAAAAAAATCTGACACGTCCAAACAAATTTTTTTTCGCTGTAACTTTTGAAATGCTTAAAATTTGTAGATACGGTTTTTACAGTCCAATGTAAATTTTAGAAGCAAAATTAACAAAAAAATACTTTGACATACTTTGATTATAAATATACTCTCAAGAAATTTGACAAAATTTTGCCATAAGAAGCAGTGTTTAAGAGAGAGACGAAGAACATTCTACTAGATAGTAGAATCAATGGAAATACATCGCCCTTTATAGCAGGATTTTTTCCAAATTTTTCGACAATCTTTGAAGATAATGCTATCAATCTTAGTCTATTAAAAGTCAGCAAGAAAAAACTCATTTGATGGAAGTCTAACATACAGGGTGTTTCAATAGAAACATCACACAAACATAAACATGTTCAGATAAGTAGTAATCATCGATCTATCATATTATATATAGTAGTAAAAACTTATGTTATACAAGGGTAGTAGATTGAAAGAACATTGTTTTCGTCATAAATTGAAATTTAGAGCTACATTTTTTTCCTTACTGAAACATCTCGGTATAAGACATCGATTTATGAGGTCTGGGTAATAAATAGGCGAAATTTTGTTTTCAGAGCTATGAATTCTTTTTTTTTGTTCAACTGAAATTTTTGTTGGATTTAAACTACCGATTTGGGCTTTTCGGTAAAAGATAGGATATTATAATTAAAAAAAAACTAATTTTTCCAGAAATGGTTACAGTGTATTTATTTAACGGGTTGAGATTTGTGGACAATTTACCAGTTTTTTAAGATACAGGTAAAGCATATATTAGGTTATACAGGGAAAGTAGAATGTTTTTTTCTTTAGAAATTCTCTTTTAAGCCCTGTAATTTTTTTCCTAGTGGAACATTTCCGTATGTGACATCGATTTAGGAAATTTACGTAATAAATGGCAAAATTTTTGTTTTCGCGGTTCTAAATTTTCTATTTTTTTTTCTTTATTGATTTATAGGATTCAAAGTATCGATTAGGGGTTTTCGGTAGTCTTATTAAAAAAAATGACAGCTGCTAAAAAAATTGTTTTTTCTCGTGACTTCTAAACTGCTTAAAATGTATCAAAAGAAAAAAATCGCCCTCTGATATTTTTTATAAATTAGAAAATTTTACAATTTACCTTAAAAGGTAAATCTTATCCATAAAAAATACACCATGTAAACAACCTAAATGTTAAAACCAAAACAAAATCTAAAAATTGCAAAGCATTGTTTTTGATGTTTAAGCTAAGGTTATTTTGGCTCATACATATCTCATTTTGTAACAGTCGCCGTTAAAAGAAAACTTTGAGAAAATGACAAGATTGCAGGTTACTCTGTAAAATAGATTTGTTGAAGATGCTACATTTAGAACTATTATGGTCTACAAAAAATATAAATAACATAAAAAGATAGACAAAATGTTACAATCTGACATATAGCTTCTTAAAAGGCTTTTACGTTTCGCGACGAAAATCTGGGGTGCCGATGTTGGATCATTTGGGAAAACCGGAAACTATTAGAGATAGATGAGAGGTGGAACAGAACAGAACCCTATTTCAGAGTTCAGAAAACTCTATTGTGAGAAAGAAAAAGTTTTTAAACGAGAATTTGCCCCAGTGTCAGTTCTTTTATCTGTTATCAGATTCATTTCAAGTCGTCAAAAATCAAGAGTCACATGGGGAAGAAATGGTAACATTTTGGTAAAAACCCATTGCGGCGGAACAAAGTGGCGGCTTCACAAATCGTAGAAAAAAATCATTATCAAGAAACTGATGGACCCTTTCCTTTTCGAGTCCCTGCTCCCGAAGAACATGTTCTCCCGTTTCCGTCAGTCTGTCGGTGTAGGGGCCTGTCTGTCCATCTGTACGCGGCATCGCTTAAAAACTACTTGTCCAATATGGCGGAACGAGATGGCTGCGTCAAAAAATGTAAAAAATCAATATTAACAAACTACTTATTAAGTAGACTAAAATTTGCTCAAAAATAAAATGTGATATAGAGATAAACGGTAAGTGTTAAGCCATCGTGGCTTAGCCAAAATGGCGTACCAAAAATTACTTATCCAGTTGATTTGACAAAAATCAAGGTCAAGCAGGGATAGACTGGTATTTTTTAATGCGGATCCTATATGGCAAGACAAAATGGTGGCCTAATAAAATATTAAAATATTCCGTAAAATTCCATTTCCTGGAATAGAACCTACTTTTTATAGAGGAAAATAATGAAGGACATAATTTATTTTTTGTAGACTGCGTAAATAAAGTTATAAAAAATAAATAACAACAATAATAATAATAAATAAAATAAAAACTAAGAAAAATTGAAATAAATTACAGTTTACAGAATTTATATAACGTTATTACTAAATAAATATAGTACTTCCTCGATGATTTGACAAGTACCGTAATCTGCGGTTTTAGAGGAAAATCGGATTGCAATCTGTAATGAATATTGCACTAATGGACGTTTGTTAATTAAAACGTAGCTATCAAGGTTAAGTTAGAGAGTCGGAACCGGATTTATCGGACAGTGGACGTTTGCTAATCAAAGCATAGCCATCAACGTTATGATAATAGAAAAATAGGTTCGTAAATGTATAGGGCTAGATATCTAGGGTCACGCACACGACTAATACATGGACACAAGTAATGCGAGCACCCATAGTTCGCACTAACATTTATACTTGTTATACCCTCTACTAACGTGTTCGCCTGTGGTTCCCACAGTATTCACATGGCATGGTGTGCATAGTATATTTCTACCTTCTACGCCTCTAATATGGCAATATCTCGTCAGCCCTGTGGTACACAGTCTGGGCCAACTACGTAAGCCTCCGGAGATCCCTCGGAATCACTCCTTTTCAGTTACCTGTAACAGAAGAAAAGTTATAAAACATTTGAATGTAAAGTTTTTTCCAGTTTTTTTTTATACATCTTGAAGATGGTGTCAAAATATAAAAAATAACCTTGATTGCGGGTTCGGCATTTCTTCGCAAATAATAGCATTTAGATAAAGAGTATTTATGTTTATTTACTACTATGTCAAATCATACATTTCTAAATTTAGAGTAATATCTATTTACAAAAACAACCTTGAATTATTTAAGAAACCTTTAGTTCTTTTATTTTAGTCAAAATTACGTTGCTTAGTTGTTAACGAAACAAACTAACTATATTTGTAGTTTAATTAATACATTTTAGAATTGGTCGAAGCAAAAATATAAATGCAAATTTATGTGCTTAAGTTGGTTAGAATATAAAATAATTTGTATTGATGAATTGCATATACACATACACAGGCTGCGGCCATGTGCTTACGTTTGAGGGGCCTGCGTTCACAAATTTTCAGTTTGTTGAAATAAAGTGTTTAGTAAAGAACAAGGATTAAGTCGCCGCTTTTATTGTAATGGATGACAAAGGAACAGAGGAATTTTATAAAATATAATTTTAATTAAAAACCTTTGAATCAAGCACGATTTCAGTTTGTATTAGACTTTGAACACGAGACTCGGCGGAGTATAAACAGTGTTCGCTAAGTTCTCTGTGTGAAACCTGGCGGCGCAGTGGTAAAGTTCTCCAGTTACATTGCGAAGGACGTGTATTCGATTCCCAGTTTGGGCGATGTCCTTTTTAACAAAATTTATAATTTGTATGTAGTTTTGTTTTAAAGATCTACTTATTAGATTAATTTTGAATTTTGTGCGTGACATAAAGATAAAATGGTAAAATTGTAGTACGAATTCAAGATGGCGAAACAAAATAGCGGCCAAATATAATGTTTAAGAAATTAATGTAAAAAATTTTCGTATTCAATTGATTTTAAATTTTGCAGAAAAATGAAATGTGATAAAGAAATAAACTGATACAGATTCAACATGATGGAATAAAATGGCGGTTTTCGAAAAATCAGCGTAAAAACTATTTATTTAGTTTATTTTAAACTATGTCCAAAAATCATATGTGGCATAGATAGAAACTGGTAAAATATTGGTCCGATTCCAATATAGTGGAACAAATCAACACTTATCAAAATAATTGAAGACAGTATACCGGGCGTCAACGAATCTATCAGACAGGCCATAACTTTTAAAGTATTTGATTTATCAAAACGAAATTTGGTATAGGTAAATGGTACATAAAGAGGACATTTTTCACATATTTTTGACTTTCCGGTCACTTCCGGTTTCACCGAAAATGACTCCAGTTTCGATTTTTTTAATGGAACACTCTACATATTTTTACATTTTTGGATTCCTGAGACAATTCTGAATCAGAATGTCATATTTTAAAAACTTTTTACGCTTACTTGTTAATAAATAATCAAGTTAATAAAATCAAATTTTTGTGTCTTACTATTACTAAGAAAAATAGTCGATAATCAATTATTTACTTTTATCAAGTGTGCCATGGATATCCATGCTGGATATTAAGTAGGATTTTTAATTGTGACAGTTGGTTGATCAAGATTACTTACGTTGGATCTATCTATACGTCATACAACAAACAAACAAAAGTATGCTTTATTGCCGCAGAAAAATTTTACAATTTTATGGACAAAGCAAAATATACCTAAAAATAAGACATATCAAAACATTAATCGAAAATAATTTCGACAGGTCAGTGCTTTTTTTTAAAAATGTAAATTATCAATTTACCAAATCGTAAAACACACGTTAGAATATAACATAACATTGCAAACAGTAAATGAATCATGATAACCTTATAAAAGTAAACAAACACACATGTACGAGGTGAATAATTTCGATGACATTGAAATCAAAATTGCAACTATGCGACCTTAAACTCTATGTTATTATAGTTATACAAATAATTGTGATGTTAAACAGAAGGTATATTGAACTAGTGTAGAATGTAGTATACAAAAAGAATTAAATTGTTTTTAATCCAATACCTAACAAAAATAATTAAGTTTTAAGTGAATGTTCGACAGTTCTTTTCCCTATATAATGATTTACAAAATTCTATGCTACGAGTTAGGACATGACTCACAAAAGATTTAAGTAAACAAGCGAGTTTAGTGACAATTTAAAGAGACTTACTCACTGAAAAAAAAATCATTAACGCTGTAAAATGGTCTCTCAATGAGGTATGCTTTGGTGTTTTTTCGAAATTGTGCAAGCATAGGGATAGATTTTAAATGTACTGGCAGATTGTTGTAAAGTTTTATGGCGTTGTAAATAATTGATTTTTTTATTAATTCTGTGGAAGGAATGGGAAGATAAATATCATGCCTAGAGTTTCTGGTAGGGTATACATGTTGTGGCCTTTCTGGGAGGGTGTTTATATGTTTTCTCAGCAAACATACCGTTTCCAAAATAAATAATGCAGGAAGTGTTAATATTTCATGTTTTTTGAAATAGTATTGGCAGTGAGCTCTATTATTTAGACCAAACAAATAACGAATGGCTCTCTTTTGAAGCATAAAAATATTACGAAATTGCTCGGTGGTACAGCAGCCCCAAAAGGGAAGGCCATAGCGGAGGTGGGATTCAAATAAAGAGAAATAAGTAAGTCTGGCAGAAGGAACGTCTAGTTCTTTTGAAACTGATCGAATGGCGAAGCAGGCGGTAGAAAGTTTTTTAGTTAAGGTGTCAATATGATTAGACCATTTTAGGTTGCTATTTATATTTAAACCCAGGAATTTAACCGACTCTACGTATTCAATATTGCTGTTATGTACCTGAAGTGGTTGTAAAGTTCCCTTATAAGATAACGCCACCGTTTTATCGACGTTAAAACAAAGCATATTGGAATCGGACCAAGCCTTAATTATTACCAAGTCTTTGGAGATACTAGAGTGTAAAGACGTTGTATCAAAATCACTCCATGTTATGCTTGTGTCATCAGCAAAAAGGGAGATTCTTCCATTAATTTTAAGGTTCGTGATATCATTAACGTATAACAAAAAAAGAATAGGTCCCAAGACTGAACCTTGAGGGACTCCACTTGTAATCAACTTACAATCAGAATCGGAACCATTAGCCCTTACAAGTTGTTGCCTTTTTCCAAGATAAGATTTGAACCAATTTAAAGAAGTACCACGAATTCCATAAAAATTTAGTTTGTTTATCAGAATTTCATGACTAACACAATCAAAGGCTTTCGCATAGTCACAAAAAACTGAGGCAGTTGGGTGGTTGTTATTGAGAGATAAGTAGACGTCTCTAAGCAACGTGAACATGGCGTCACTGGTGCACTTGTTGGGTAGAAATCCGAACTGCTCCGGGGATATTATCTGATGTTTCAGGAGAAATGGCATAAGACGGTTCTTCAGTAGCCTTTCGATGATTTTTGATAGCACTGGTAGTAGTGCAATTGGGCGATAATTGCAAGAGTTAGTTTTTTCGCCGCCTTTATGAAGTGGAATAATTATAGCTGTTTTAAGGCAATCAGGGAATACACCTTTTATAAAGGACTCATTTATTAATGTTGTAAGGGCCTCTATGACTGGGAGTGGCAAGTTCAGGAATATTCTAATTGATAGGCCATCAGTGCTACACGAAGATTTACTTTTGATATTATGTATTACCTTCAATAGTTCAGTGTTGCTAACGGGACTTAAGAAAAAGCTATCAGCTAAATTTTTTGAAGGAGGGAGAAACGAAAGAGGGTCCAAACTTGGCGAGATACTAGAGGTAACATTTTTGCTTACATTAATAAAATAATCATTTAGATCATTAGCCCCTGGCAAGATCTGAGTCACAGGGTTTGATTTGTTTCTGAGGTTATTGATGATGGACCAGGTTTCTTTTGAAACGTTATTAGAGTTTGTTAGACGTTTTCGGTAGTGTAATTTTTTTGCTGACTTAATAAGAGTAGTGTAGATCCTCCTATAATTAGAGATATAGTCGAGAATAAGAAAGGAGTCGGTGAATTTTTTTATATATGAGAGCGAGCGCATATTTTTAGCAGAAATTCGTATTCCTTTCGTGGTCCACGGTTTATGCCGCTTAGGTTTGATATTCTTAAGCGGGAAGGCCTTGTTAAAAGCACTTAAAGTTTTATTTAAAAAAGTTCTGAAGTTTGTGTTGACATTATCAGATTCAAAATTCCAATTGGTGTTAAAGCAAATATTATGAAATACTGAGAAATTTGCGGCCGAGAAAATTCTGCCCCGATGGCGAGATCTTGGTAAGGGCCTAATAGGTAAACTAAACCTGGAAATTACCGCCTCGTGATCGGAAAGACCTGAGTTATAGACCTGTGATTGCACCTCTGATGGAGAAAAATCAGACGCCATGTAATCGATGATAGAAGAAGAGTTTTTTGAAATTCTAGTTGGCGAGGATACATGCATTGAAAGACCGAAAGAGTCGAATATAGAAATTAGATATTTCTGGATGGCACAAACAGTAGCATAGTCTATATTAAAGTCCCCGCATAGAATTTTTTTACCTTTAATCGGTAGGCTGTCTAGCAAACTTACCAGGCTATTTAAAAATGATTGTACATCAGAGTTTGGTGATCTATAAATACAAATTACATAAAGATCAAGGTTTTGATTATATACTATAGAGAATTCAAAAGAGCTAACCGCTAACAAATGATCATATTTAGATACCGACATGAAATCTTCATTTAGGGATAGAATCAGTGTTCCCCCATGAGCTGAGTTTTTTCTGTCATATCTAGCTACTGTGGTATACCTCTCAATATAAAAGGGTTCGTTTAGATTCAGCCAGTGCTCAGTAATTGCAACAAGTTGGGGGAACTCCAATTCTTCCAGAAATAGGTACAACTCGTCAGTTTTATTTCTTAGAGAAGCAATATTAATTAGAACCATATTAAGACTAGTAACAACAGTCATGTCACGTAAAGTCTGCCCAGCCTATCTCTGTTGATGAAAAGAATGCACGCCTATGCGCCTAACGCTCGGAAGAGCATTTTTTTATACAGTTTTGTGCTGCCCCTCTTCAGATATCTTCAACAAATGTAGGTGTGCAAATCTGTATCTTAGACTAACAAATAGTTCAGAGTATTAAACAAAAATATAACTTCAACTAACTTCGGTAACGCTGTAAAATATAAAAGCACAATATTCGAGTTCACTGTAGTTGTTCAAAGTGCATTCCTCCTTGTTCACGACACATTTCTACTCGTTCAATTGTTTCTCTCAACACGTTGTGAAGCATTTGAGTTGTAATACTTCTAAATACACGTACAATCCTTTCTTCTAAGATTTCAAGAGTGGCTGGCGCTGTTACATAGACTCTTTCTTTAACATATCACCAAATAAAGAAATCGAGAACAATGAGATCCGGTGAACGGGCGAGCCACCGTATTGGGCCATTGGTTGCAATAACCTTATTATTAAAATGTTCAATTAAATTATCAAGAACTTCTCTGGTATTGTGAGGGGGTGCTCCATCTTGCTGGAAGTAAATTCTTCTAAAGGTAGATCATTAAGATATTGCTCAATTTCATTTTGGAGAAAGCTTAAGAAACTAATCCAGGTTAATTGGCCTTGAAATAAAATTGGCCCAATTATTCTGTTACCACCGACACCAGCCCAAACATTGACACCAAACCTTTCTTGCAAATTTCCTACTCTCATTTCATGTTCATTTTGTTGGGCTCAGTAACGAGTGTTTTACTTGTTAACCATACCATTACTAGTAAATCTGGATTCGTCAGAAAATAAGATAAAATTGATAAAATTTGGGTCAATTCTACAATTTTGGAGCAACCAATTACAAGACAATACCCGTCTATCGCCATCGTCAGGATACAAATGTTGGTACTTAAAAGCTCGATATCCGTGTTTCTTTAGTATTTTGCTGGCTAATTCATGACCCAGTTCGTGATTATTTTTCTTAAAGAAATAATTTTATCAACTTCAACCATAGCAAGAACGTTAATCTCCATTTCTTCATTTATAATAAATCTGCCTTCCGCCACTTGATTTCCTTCTCGATGCCTAAAACGATTCTCGATATATGGAAAATACTGATGGACTGGATCATCAGCAGCATTCCTTGAATTTTTATGACATTCTCCGAATATTAATAACATATCGACTTTTTCACTTTGAGTATACATTATTTTGACTTTTGAAAACAAAAATAATACTCAAAATCAAGAAAAATAAGGAAATCTTATGTCTACTCAGAAAGAATAGGTACCTAAGTGTCACTGTCAAAACAAAAAAATCCTACTTAATATCAAGCATGGCTATCCATGGCACACTTAATAAAAATTAATAATTGAATATCGAGTATTTTTCTTAGTAATATTTAATTTTTGTGCTTAGTTTTAATCCAATCGCGAAAAAAGTACCGTTAGACTCGCACAAAAATCTTCTTTTCAAAAAGTGCTTGTCTAAAAAGGGCTGCCATTTGAAAAAAAAATAGTTAGACATAAAAATTAGATTTTATCAAATTCTCTTGTTCCTAGCTATCAGACTAATCACTAAAACTTAGCGATTGTATTATTCTGTCATTATTTCAGGTCCTTAGATGAATTTGCGCCCGGTCATGGCCAACTAGATGCAATTTTAAAAATGGCTATAAAAAAATCGAGTAGTAGTAAAAAGTTTTTAAAATGTCACATTCTGAATCAGAATTGTCTCAGGAATCCATTACCTATATAGAAAAGATAAAAGAAATTACCTTCTTGGGTGAGTTGCATATGTAAAATGTTGCATACGTAAAATTTGAACGTTTTGAAAATAAGAAATATAAATTAATCAAATTATAGCTTCTAATAAGCTTTGTCCGAAGAATGTGTGGGTATGTATATATGTACATGTTTATGCAGGGGTGTACCTATGGATATGTGTATATATGTATATATAAATTAAAAAACAATTAAATTTAGTTAATAATATTAAGCTTGATCAAATAAAAATAAAACATTTATAAATGCATTTCCTGGCCGATTTCCCCGTAATTTTTATATATATATATATATATATATATATATATATATATATATATATAAATATATAAAAAAAACAAAGCAAAACAAAGAACAATTACAAACCCGAAAATGTCGTTTCAGTAGATTCAAATACTAAAACTGCCACCACTCACGGTAATAAGCCATTAAAAATTCACTTTTGTACATTATTATAATCTCAAACCATTATACAAGGAGTATGATAAGTTAAATATGCAGTATGATAATATTAGATTTAGTTATATTAATGATAGCATGTTAGGTAAAGAATTAGAAAACTACGATAAGATAATTAGGTATAGTAAAATATTAATTTTAGAAAAACTAAATAACATTAGAATTCACGGAAAAAATAAGATCTCAAAAAGAGGTTTAATCGATGGATTTGGTTCTATAATTAAGAGCATTACAGTAAATCTAGAGCCTCTGACGGTGAAAAAATATACAAAAATTTTAAATCATCTCGGGATAAACGAAAATAATTTACAAAGTTAATTAAAATATCAATACTCTGTAAACAAAGAAATAATTGATAATTTTAATTCGACAGTACAAAATGTCCAACTTAACGAAATACTTCTTAAATCACGAATAATGCAACTTCACCAAATTGTTAACAAGAATTCTAAAAATAATAATGTTTTACTTGCAAAGGACTTGTTTAACCAGCTAAACATCCTCTATAACGCAATATTTAACACACTCCAAGATATCGAAAATTCAATAACATTTTGTAAATTAAATACCTTACATCCTAGTATAGTAAACTCTCAAGAACTTTTCCATGAAATCGCAAGAATCGCATTTCATTACAAAACTTCTTTATCTTACGACCTAAGATACGAAAACATCTTAAATTTCGAATCCCTTTTAAAAATCAATTGCAAAATAGACTTTAATCAAATTACTTATTTCTTGTCCATTCCTATTGATTTTGATAATAAATTTAACTTATTTATTATTATTTATTACTGCCTATTCCTTCAAAACATGACTCAGAATGTTTTACAATAATACCAAATACTAATTATATACTCCAAAATAAAAACGACGGTTCAATAAAGCCTCTATTCGACAAGTGCACTAAAGGCAAATGGTATCATTGTCCGAAAAACAACCTGGCTAATTATAGAGCACTTTGCAAAGAAATTATTCTAGTCAATCAAAATTCAAGTAATTGCGTTTTTGCCAAACTTAAAATACCCGAAAATCACATTGAACAAATTTTTGAAATAAACCAGTATCATGCAGTCTTTCCGTTTGCAAAATATCGTTTAGGGGCAAAGAAATTTCATTCCAAGAAGCAAGTCACGGAAAACCTTTAATTATCGACTTTAACCTGCAATTAGGAAAACAAAACATGTTAGCCCTAAATTTGAAATAAACCTTAAAAAATTAAATTTTAAGGGTATACCTGCAAATACTATTATACCAATTGCGGATGAAGAGCCAGTCCAACTTCACATTCCCAGCATCTGGACAATCATCCTGTATATTTCTATTATAGCCACTATTATATACTTGGTATTAAAATGGAAGAAAAGAAGAAACCCAGCCGTGGTATAAGAAGTAAAGTCAGAAGAAGTAGCAAAGAAAATCAGCCTTCCAGGGGATGCTTCCTTCTAAGGGTGGAGGAGTTATGGGACATCTTATCCGTGTTATTATAATAACCTTCATCGTTCTCACGTAGGCAAGCCAACCTGTTTGAATAAATGACAAATAACAAAAAAATATATTATGACGATCACAAAAACTCTCAGAACCAGATATAAGTTTTATTACCTCATTGGAAAGCTGGGTTAATTTCCTCTCACTTTGGTTCTAAACTTATTGTCACGTCACTATAATAAGATATAAATCGTTATATCTTTTAAATCTCTTGAGGTACTTGACAGATTTGTGCGACTTCCAGTTTAACCGGAAGTGACTCCAATTTCCTTTTTTTTTGGAACACCTGTAAATTTTTTCATTTTCGGAATCTAGACTTTTTCTACATAGTATTGTATAAAAAAAGTTAACTCAATCCGCCGTTTTGAAATGTTGACACAATATTTTTACTTTTCAATCTAGTGTGCCATGAAGTGCCTTAAATTACTCTGAGATTAGAGAAATCTCCGAAAGAATTTTAGAGTGCCTACTTTTGGCAGAATAACAAAACATTTGTTGCAGCAAAGGTTTTATCCCAAATTGACAAGTTCGGTGGCCTTCCCGTTTCCGGGACCTGATACCAGTCGACTTTTTTGTAAGGCACAATCAAAAATTTTATTTATAACACACCCCGAACACTTTAGAAATATTACAAGACTGTATCAAGAAGGATTTGCTAATTCAACTGTTGAACAGCTTCAAAATGTTATGTTATGTTATATATATATATATATATATATATATAATGTATTTTCATTCCGGGTGTACATCCGTTCACTACTGTCGTTCTGAAAAGAACAGTTTTGCTGACGTTTCGCCAAAATCACATTTGGCATTTTCAAAGCTTTCTTTCTCGCGTCCGAATAGAGACTGAAGTGTTGGTGACTGCGACGCTTCCTTTTATACCCCCACTCGGGGCCGAAGGTTATATCTGCGCAGGCGTTCCAGCAGATAAAGGAAACGCAACTGTGGTTATGAATACTCAAGATTACGTACAAAAAATGCAGGATATCCTACAAGACAATTGTTATAGGCCTGTTCCAAGGGACCCGACAACGTACCTAGAAAAAACAACTAAAAATAAAATAAAAAGTTCACCAATAAACCCCGAAATTCAACAAAAAATCATACCACGGGAAAAGTCGAGCAGATGTCCTAAACTCTATGGTTTACCAAAAATACACAAATCAGGGGCGCCTATCAGACCTATTGTTAGTGCTGTTAATTCGCCGCTACAAAAACTGGAGAAATACCTTTCTGAAATCATGCAACCAACTGTAGAAAAAGCTGATTCATTTGTAAAAAACTCGGAGCATTTCACTCGAATTATACGAGATATCGTCCTTGAAAAAAACGATATCATAGCAAGCCTAGATGTCAAATCGTTATATCCCAGTATTCCAATCGACGAAGCATTGGACAAGATTGCTATGAACGAGGATTTCCAGGCACATATAATAGAACTCTCGGAGCATTGCCTCAAAAATACTTATTTTTCTTTCAACGGGCAAATGTATAAACAAATGGATGGTGCTCCAATGGGATCCTCGCTATCACCAGTAGTCGCGAATTTATTTATGATATACTTCGAGAAAGAAGCTCTTGAGAAAGCAAGTTTAAAACCCAAATTATGGATTCGTTATGTGGATGACATATTTATTATATGGCAACATGGTCATGCAGAGCTCGAAAAATTTCTGACTCACGTAAATTCAATCCACCCCAGAATACAATTTACTCTAGACCTAGAGGAAAACAACAAACTACCATTTTTAGACGTTTTGGTCACAAAACTACATAACGGACATTTCGAATACACCGTGTATAGAAAACCAACACATACAGACAGATATTTAAATGCAAAATCACATCATCACCCAGCACAAATTCAAGCTGTGGCAAATACTCTAATATCTAGATCCGTGCGACTAACTGAAACACAGACGAGACAAAACGAACTTAAGGTAGTATCTAGTGCTTTAAAGAAAAATGGCTACACAAATCGCACCATAGAGAAAGCTATTAATGCACAGGTTTCCCGAACAACGAACAACAAAAAATATGAGCCGGGAAAGCAACGAGTAGTCTTACCATATGTAAAAGACACAACAGACAGAATCGGAAGAATTCTGAGGAAACACAACATACAAACAATACACAAGCCACAAACAACTATAGGTAAACTACTCGGAAACCCAAAAGATAAAATCAAACTGGAAAACCACGGAGTGTACAGCATTCCGTGCCAGGACTGTGAAAAGTTGTACGTAGGGCAAACTAACAGGCGAATATCAGCAAGAGTGGAAGAGCATAAACTCAGCATCAGGAATAAACAAACAACCTCAGCTTTATTCCTACATCATCAGGAAACCGGCCATAAAATAAATTTCGATGGGTGTAGGGAGATTGCCAATATAGAACATTATAAGACCAGAATAATCCGAGAAGCCATAGAAATTGAAAAACAAGGTGATTTGAATAAAAGGGACGAATCATTAAAACTACCAACAGTATGGAAGACAATAATCGACAAATCTAAAATCGCAAAAACTCAAGCGCAATTAGCGCAACAACAACAGCACCATCCGGAAAACATAAATAACGACCAACGCCTGCGCAGATATAACCTTCGGCCCCGAGTGGGGGTATAAAAGGAAGCGTCGCAGTCACCAACACTTCAGTCTCTATTCGGACGCGAGAAAGAAAGCTTTGAAAATGCCAAATGTGATTTTGGCGAAACGTCAGCAAAACTGTTCTTTTCAGAACGACAGTAGTGAACGGATGTACACCCGGAATGAAAATACATTGTATTTTTCCATCCGCAAAACACCAACATACAAAACGGAGCATGAAGGAGTAAAAATCAACATATACATATATATATATATATATATATATATATATATATATATATATATATATATATATATATATATATATATATATATATATATATATATATATATATATATATATATATGGGTAAATTGGCCAAAGGAAAATACTAGAAAGTTCGAAAAATGGCTGCTAAGGGGTGTAACAGCAATTCAAAAATAGAAATGCTGATTTTCTCTTGATTTTCCTAATTATTCTTAATTCTATATATATATATATATATCAATGACGTGTTTCCATTCCGGGTGTACATCCGTTCACTACTAAGGTTCTGAAAAGAACAGTTTTGCTGACGTTTCGCCAAATTCACATTACTCTTTTCAAAATTAATAACATTACTTTTTCAAAATTAATTACACCCGGAATTAAAATACAATTTACTCTAGACCGTAGAGGAAAACAACCAACACATATATATATATATATATATATTTTATATATACATAACGGTATTTAATATATATATATATATATATATATATATATATATATATATATATTTCAATTCAATTCTAGGTCGCAACCCATTTTATCTCCCCTGGTTCTATTTTGATTGCTAAAAATGCAGGATGTGATTTTTTGGTTCACTTTAGGACTAAACGTTCATAGAATTATGTGTCCGAACGACCTAGAAACACCGCTTTTTTTCATTTACGAATTTTGGCTGAACGTGTACGAACGATAGTTTTTTAAAAAAAAATATTTGAGGCTGGATATTCGGAGATTGATAATATTCGAGATCTATTTTCTGAGCAACATCAAGCGATTATATCAATTTTATTAAGCGAGGATTACTAAAATAAGCAATTTATAATAATTTGTTTAAAGTTAGTAATTTTAATGTTTTAAATCCAAATTTATTTTTCTTTTAGTGAACCGAGATGACAGCTATCCGCCCCTACCTATGAAGTCCTTAAACAAAGTCGTCAAAAAAGCCGATAGGTATAAGTATATGTATTTTTTTTTAAACTATAGCTACGGCTGACCGACGGAGCTTCTTAGTATGCAACATGGTTGCCACTTTGCTTAAAGATGCAAATAATCAAACTTTTATCGGGGATTCACAGATGTTTATGAATATATATTTTTAAGAATTACTGTCTAATATGCAGGTATCTACCATTTATGATGTTCCGTAGGGTCGTTTCTAAAGCAAATCAATTGAAGTCTTCAATCGGACGCCGCGAAACAGAAAGCTTCGAAAATGCCAAATGCGATTTTGGCGAAACGTCAGCAAAATTGTTCTTTTCAGAACGAGAGTGATGAGCGGATGTACACCCGGAATAAAAACACATCATATTTTTCCATCCGTGCAGGACTATGAATCAACAACAAAACCATACCAGAGTTACCAACATTAGCAAAACCGACAGTTGTGGCTACCAAGAAAACATCCGAAATCTTCGCCGGAGTTAATACTTAATTACTATGGAGCAGCATAAAGCCCCCTATGACGAAACTCGTTACCCAAGAATAATCAAATTAAAAGTAGAAAAGCCGCAGAAACTATTATATAGTAAAAAATCGGTAAATATATACGGATTTTCCCTCGTTATGATTTTTTCATTTTTTAGGAATAATGAAGTGTGACCCAATTAAGTTCAGTACATATTCACGCTATATACGTATTACATATGCTCTTTTTTAAAACATTTTTATTGGGCGCTATTTTGTCCCATCATATTGTATTCCTACCAATATTTACCAGTTTCTTTCTACTTATACTACACTTGACTTTTGTCATTTGTATTTTGTTACGTCATGTTAATTTCGTACCAGTTTATTTCATTTTCACATTTAATTTTTCTGCAAAATTTAAAGTCAATTGAACAAAATTTTTTACGTTGATTTTTAAAAGAAATTAGTTAGCCTCAATTTTGTTTCGCCATCTTAAATTCCTGTCACAATTTTAGAGTTTATCTCTATATCACACAAAAATTGAAATTAATTTTATAAATATTATTTTCAGGTTGATTTTTTAAATATTTTATTAGACCGCTATTTGGTTTGCTATATTGGATTCATATCAAAATAGTACCAGATTATTCTTATATACCACTTGATTTTTGTGCAACATTTGCGGTAAATTGGATAATTAGTTTTTTTACTAATCATTTTTTTAACATTGTTCGGCCATGTTGGATATTAACCAAAATATTACCTGGTCATCTCCACATTTTGAAGTCAATCTGCTAATTAGGTATTCCGAAAACTGACAGACAGACGGACCGACGGAATTGATAAACATATTTTTTGGCATCTAGGGACGCTAAAACGTGAAGATATGTAAAACCTGAGAGGCTGATTTTTTCACAATTACAAACATTTGATTAGGTCACCAATTTGTTCCGCCATCTTGTATTAGTAACACAGTTTTACTAGTTGATACCTATACCTCAATTAGTTACGCCACATAATTTGAAATCAATCCAATAAGTAGTTTTTTTGGCTAAATTTTTAAATAGTTTATTATGTCGCCATTTTGTACCTCTTTCTTGCAGTTTTACCAGTTAATTCCAATATATTACTTGATGTTTGTGCAAAATTTGAGATAAATTGGATAAGAATAGTTTTAATAATAATTTTTTTAACATTTCACGAGGGCGCCATTTTGTTTCACCATATTGCATTTTTACTAAGTAAAAGGGGTAATTAGTTTTTAAGCTATGACTCGAACTTGCAGACAGACAGACCGACAGACGAAATTGATAAAACATATTTTCTGGCATCTAGGGACGCTAAAACGTGAAGATATGTAAAATCAGAGAGGGGATTAGAAACATTTTACGTTGCAGTCATTTTATTCGGCCATCTTGAATTATTAACAATTTTACTAGTTGATCCCTATACCACAATTAGTTTGGCAAACAATTTGAAATCATTCCATTAAGCAGTTTTTTCACGCTGAATTTTTAAATATTTTATTAAGCCTCCATTTTGTTCCACCATCTTGGATTCGTACCAAAATGTTACCACTTGATTCCAACATAACACTTGATGTTTGGGCAAAATGTGAGATAAATGGGATAAGTATTTTTTTAATAATAATTTTTTTAACATTTATGTGAGAAAATTGCTTTTAATCTCTCTTCACTTAAGTCAAAAGTAAAAAAAAAAAATGGGTGACCCTGTTTTTGTAGCCAGAATTTAGAGATAGAAAAACTCAAAAACCTAAATAATACTACACATCTTATTAAAACTAATCTACAAAAATTATTGAATGTTACTTTCTACGGCCATTCCGCAGAGAAATTGCATTTTTAAATGCTTAATCTGAACAAAAATAAAAAAGTTCAAATAAGCCCCTTACCACTACTTACAAACAAGTTTTATAAGTATTGACGAAAATATATTTAAAATATCAATAAAAAGCTAATTTTTTTACACTATATCACAAAAACGGAACAAAACATAGGACACGTTTATATGACCTTTTAGTTATAAAGTAAACCAAGGATGGACTTAGTTCTGTATTCACGTACCATTAAGGTACACTATGTGTGTACAATATTTTGAGTTACAGAGGCGAAAACTTGCATAAGCATTAAAAAGTTGGTAAAATGTCTGAAGTTGTAACAGAACTTTTTGATATTGTCTCAGAATTAGGAAAAATGGGCATGTTTCGAAAGTAGTTGCCAATCTGACAAGGATTTGTGTATTTGTTTCCCTATAACCGAATTATTTATATACAATATTAAAATTAAAAAAATGATTTTACTTCCCTCATAAGAGAGAAGTACTGTTATTACGAAAATATCACCCTCCGAGATTTTGGGAGATATTTGCAAAGTCAGGTTCCTGGACCCCGAAAAACATGTTCTTCCATTTCCGTCAGTATGTTGCTCTGTCATTATTTTTATACGCCGTATAGTTCAAAAACTACTTAACCGATTGACTTCAAATTTTGTAAGAGTGAAACGGTTATATTTTGCTAAAAATCCAATACGGCCAAACAAAATGGTGGCATCACAAAAAGTAAAAAAAACTCATTACTTAGAAACAACTTATCGGATAAACTTCAAAATTGCCCCGAAAATGTGTCATATATGGATAAACTGGATACATTTTTAAAAAAATTTCATTTCCTGAAATAAAATCTTTTTATGGAAAAAAATAATAACGCACAGAATTTATTTTTTGTAGACTATGTAAACAATGTTATGAAAAATAAATAATAATAAATAAATTAAAATAAAAAAATATATTACCAAATTATTATATGCATATAGGGACTGTTAATTGAAAGTAGTGGAATTCTATTCGAGAGAAGTTGTGGGTAAAGGTGAATTTACCGATGTTTTTGAAATTTTGGCGTTCTTTATCTTTGCGGAAACTAACTTCAGATAATTTTACAAGACAAAACTTGCTACAAATTTCAAGCCTTTTTTTTTCTTCCGGTAAACAGAATAAGGAATAACTGCAAATTTTTTTAAAGGTTGGGGCGATTGTTGAAACATGTGGGGATTTTACTTTTTTGACCGTCACGCAACATATTTATTTTATCTAAAATGACAGACTGTACTAAAAAGCGTGCAACAAGCGAATACAAAATCAGCAAAATTAAAGCCAAGTTAATACAAAATGACCTCAGTTGCAAGCTGTCGAAATGTATAAACATTCAAAAAAGTTTCATATTCTAATTAGCTAAAAATAGATGAAGTATTTAATTTTAGAAAATTTGTGTTGGGGGTATTTTTACACGAGTGTATTTTAATCTTCACTTATTAGTAGAGAAACTTGATGAGTAAACCTATGACTTTATTGGGTCATATCGGTAAGTTAAAAATTATTTTATTGTTATTTTTTCAGTAGTAGGTATGCTGCACTTCACACACGTACAATCAATACATACCTGGATTTATCTAATATACTGGTCTGGTCCCAATCGGTAACTATTTCGTGTTCTTCATCTTCTGGCTCATGTACAGGTACTTATTCTGTTCCTCTCTTTATATTATGCACTTAAAAGATTACCAGACCTTTGTCAAATAGTATAAAATATCCTACAATCAAATATGAAATAAAATATAAAAAATGTAGGTATAAAAAGTTTGATATAGATTTAATGATTTCAATAATTTTTAATAATTAGCTACTATAATAAAGGATACGTACCATTTTACATAGGAAGTAAAAAAGTCAAGAAAATTTAAGACAAGCATCAGATATTTCCATGTTTTGATAAAGTTTCTCGTACCTAACATTATTGAAAAATATATTTGCTGTATGATTAACTGACTCAGTGCATTCATTATTATAAACTAGAATTACTGGTAATCAGTGGCGCATATAGGTGGGTGGTTTAGTTCAGAATCAGAGTCAGTCCAATTACGTATAATAGTATAAAAGAGAAAGGCCAGGCCGGCAATTTCTAGGTACGCCACTGGTGATATTTGTAAATTTCGGTTACAAACAAGAATAATAATACTTTAAAAGAAGCCTTCTTAGCCTTCTCTTATGTGGTTAGAAATTGCTTTTTTTCAATCCATCAAAATATGTTACCCTTCATCTGTTCTTCTTCCCAACCCCACATATTTTAACCGCCTAGTCCTAGAAATATTTTAATTTTATAAATTGATTGTAACTTCACAACCGAATGCCTAGAGTTATGGCTGGCTTCTACAGCTATATCCTTACAATTTGCACGAAAAAATTATTAAATAGAACTTGTCATATGATCTGATTCAGTTTTTTTTGTTATACCATTGTATTTTTAAGGATTTTGGTAGCCATTCGAATTATCTAAACAATCTAGTGAAATTTTTCATGTGACATTTGCCACCTTGTATTTGAAATACTTTTACAAATGTGTGATTATTTCAGTTACTTTGCTGGAATTATGTTTCTATTAAGCAAAAATCCCTTTTTAATACCCACAAGGAAATCCAATCCCCCACCAAGGAATTTATCTCTGCAAAATTGCATAAATATGTATAAAATGTAAAATGCATAGATGTAGTCGAGCAGGTAGTCGAAACTTGTCCATGTAAAATCAGGTAACTGTGTTACTAATTTTTATGTTTATAAATGTCTTTGCCACGTCCAGGGTATCTTTATATATTAACGGTCGTATATATCAGTTAATATTAAAAATATCAATAAAATTCAATAATTTTAAATTTTTATATAAATTTATCTGAAGCTATGACATGAATAAGTTTGTTTTCAATGAAAAATCCAATATTTGTAAATTATGTACACATTATTAAGCATATAAATTGATCTAACATACCTTTTGCACAACTTGAGTTTTACAATAAGAAAGATGTCTAAGCATTCTTATTGGATACTTGGTGCATCGAGTGGTGCGGTAAACCTTTGGTACTCATCTGGTAATAACCCGGGACAAAGAGATACTTTTATTTTTGAGGGAGCCACCTAAGACTGCAGAAATTTAAGTGGACGAGTGGTGTCAGGTGGATTTTGCACATACATTTGAAGTGAAAAGGGAAATTAATAAGGGAAACTTTAATATTCCAAGAAATATATTTAATTTCAAAAATGTGTATTTATTTTATTTAGAATAGCTTCGTACAAATATACAAATAATCAATATAAAGTAGTAAAAATAATCAAAATTTACAGAAAATTAATATTTATTAATTTTGATTTTCTTATTTTCATATTTCATTGATACGAAGTTTTAGGTATATCTAGACACAAGAAAACTTTATTAGCACTTCGCGTTTTTTTCGAAAATGATATTAAGTTGTGTACATAACCATTTTTACATTGTACCAAAAAATCTACATCTAAAACCTGTATAATATTACATACCTATCTATGAGAGCTTCCGAGAAAATGGCACATTAGTGTTCCCCATTTCCCATGAATATGTCATTTTCACAGAAAACATCCCATTTTCAGTCCATGCAGCATTTACGTGACAAAAAATCTCTTCAAATTTAAGTTGTAAGGAATATCCATTTGAAATACGTGTAACTTGGATAGAAATCCAAAAAAAGCACCTCAAATTTAAATTTTACAACATATTTTCAAAATTTTTTATTCATACATTCCTATCTCTAAATCTAATAGTTTTTGAAATAAACGTTTCTAAAAAGTGAACTACACGCACTATTCATTTTCTTGAAATAAAACAAAAATGTTAATTACTTACAGTATTTATTGATTAGAGTCTATCCATACACTAAATGTTGAAAGGGATTACCATTTACTCCATGACACAAGCGAATGGCCTCAGTTTATACAAAGTGGTCAAAAAGTCACCCATCGATAGTCGAAGTTTACCATTTTGGCCGTGGAAGTAGAAAAGGACGACGGAAGCTCCGCCCACTCATAGGTACCCATTGTCGAACCTGGACTATCTAAATCGAAATTGTGTCCTCGAAGTTTCAGGAGGCTTGGATATATTAAGAAATCCTACGTTCCGTCGTCAGATCCTGGAGATAGGCAGGTTCGAGAAACCAGTTGCACCTGCAGTCTCATGATCCGGATCTATGTCCTCCATCTTTAAGACTGACCTAATTCCCAGACAAAATGCCTTTTAACTCCCAAATAACACCTTCACCCTCAAATAGGACACCCGAAGTGTCCGATGCATGGTGCCGAACATGGTTAGCCAAAATACGTACCAACTTGAACATTTTATGGTTCTTTATAGTATACCTTTTCTCTAATATAATACCAATAAGAAAAATCCAGGTGAGTTAAATCAGGTAATCTTGCCGGCCACCTCACAGGCCCATTAGTACCTTACCAGCGGTTGCCAAATTTGTCACTGAGATAATCAGTTACCACTCAGACGTTATCAATCTGATTATAGAGAAAATTTAAATATTGCATTTAGAGGGTCATAAAAAAAACAGATCCAGTTTTGTGGTTACCTATCATGCCCATCCAGACATTCAAACCAAACTTCACTTGAAATGCGCCTTGTTTGGATAAATGCTGATTTTCTGTTCTGTTGAAGATTTCCAAATTGGTAAAACGAAAACAATTTTCTAAATTTTGTAGCTGCTGAGAAGTGTTGTTGACTCAATCTTCGGTGATAGCCCACTTCATAAAGGTGGTGATAAATCTGATTCTTAAATGGTTTATAATTATTATATTGGTAAAGAATATTCCTGTTACTTTAATGGCTTATGCCAATAACCATTCTGATATGTCGCAAAGAACTTGTCAATTTCAACACAAGCTAATGTATTAATTTCTGCTGCTTCACTCATTATAATATGATTTTATTGTTGGTTACCTTCCTTTTTTGGATGCGTTTTCAACCAAGGAAATAGCTTTTGCTTGGATGATATCGTTTAGGAAACCTTTGTGCATACAGAGCAGGAGCTTCTGCTCTATTTTTTCCCCTCTCGCCGTAAATTAAAATCATAACGATTTGATTTTTTCTTGAGAAAAACGGGATTTTTTACACACAAAGAAGTTATTCAAAATTTAACTAAGATAATCAAATTTTATTTAAACCAAATTTTATGTACAATGCTAATACAAACTCTTAACAAGATATTTAGACAAAAGATTTGGATATGTTAAACATTTTGAATTTGAGTTACATTTTATTGCTTCCCATTGAAATTCTTTAAGTAACAAATGCTTAATTTTCGTACAAGTTCCGTTTGAACAAGAAGTGATTTTTTTTGTCACATATCGGTGCTTTACGGACTAAAAAGAGATACTTTAGTGATATTAGAAATCCTTATTCTTCAATTGTTTTCTGTGAAAATGACCACGTTCGTGGGAAATAGGAAACATGAAGGTCATAGATGGCGATATCATATGATACACGTTTTAGATGTAAAATTTTTCGGACAATTCAAAAATTAAGTCAAATAAAGGAAAAGACGTCTTATTTAAAAATAACAAACTTGATATCGTTTACCTACACCAATGACTTCCACAATTTTCCAATGTCCCCAACTATTTGTGCATTTTCAAAATACGATGACGTCGTAAAACCAACTTATATGTTTTCAAATTTTTACGCGGTTTCAATTCTTCCCGTATACAATATATTGATTGTTAAATGCGAAAGTAAAAATAAAATTAACTGGAATTTGTTTTTGTATAATTTGTATCTTATTACTAAACAGAAAATTCGCATTTCGACTCATATAAAACAGAAACATAAGAAAAACTGAATAATACAATTATGAACAGCAAATATTTTAGTATATGTTGCCTTTTCATGTTTTCCAGAGTCGCGCATAATATTTTGATCTTGATTAAATCGATTAATTTCATTTACAATTTCTTGCTTCAGCTCTCCGATATTTCTATTGGGCCGGGCTTCAAATGGCGCCATAAAAATGTATGTATTGGCATGATATCCGGACCATAGCTTGATGTTCATTCCACCCGGCAAAATGATAATTCAAATATTAATCACTTCGCGAACGGCATAAGGTGCAGAGCCATCCTGCTGCCAAATAATATTACTGCAGGTTTGAATTGGCAACTCTTCTAGATCAGGGTGTCCCGACATTAAGGGTCAATATTTTTACACAGTAATCTATGTCATAAAAGAAAACTAAAAAGTCATGTAAACATATAGCGAAAATTGCTTCGTTAGGGGACTGCCTCGTGAATGAGTTTTTCATAAATATTTTCGATACTTTTAAAAATTATGATTTGAGTATTTTAATAACTTTTACACGGCGATTCATATTTTAAACCCAAAAATATTAATAATAAATCAGATGTGACCGGACTGAAAAGAAGAAGGGGAAGAGCCGCCCTCTTTTTGGAGTAGATTTTTTCAATTTACAATTTTCAAAAAAAGAGAGGCACTCTTGGTTTAATTAGTTAGGATAAAGTGTTTAATATTTAATTAATTATAAATTAATAAACACACAATTTTCATGTGAAACTAGAAACGAAATGATTTAGTTGTTTATTGAACCTAAAATACCTTTAATTTTCAATATAAGACAATTTTCTAATCATTTTTTCTCAAAAACGGTGTATCCCAATAAATTAAACGACCAGTACTTTACTAGAACTACTACGCAGAAAAAGTTATAGCGACTTTTCCATTTCCCCCTACGATTCGAGACGCCCCTGATTTAGTATTGATATTTTTTTGAGTTTATAGTTGGGCTCAGCGTATAAAAGTTACAAAAATACTCAAATTTTATAATTTGATGTTTAACGTTTCGAAAATATTGAGGAAAAGCAATCTCATTATCGGGGCTGTAGCCCTTAACGACGTAATTTTCGATATATATTTACTTGACATTTTAGTCCTATTTTAAGACATAGAATACTCTATTGACTTACATTTATTACTATCTTGAAAACTATTATAGCTAGCAAGATGGTTAAATTGGGAAAAGAAAGTCAGGGAATTTCTTTACAAATTTGACGATGTATATATATATATATATATATATATATATATATACATATATACATATATACATATATATATATATATATATATATATATATATATATATATATATATATATATATATATATATATATATATATATATATATATATATATGATTTTCTGTTAGGGGCGCTCACTATCCACATCTCGTCCTTCATGTTAGCGTCTTGAAAAAAAATAGTATAACAAAAGTGGCCAAGAGCAATTAATTCACTGAAAATATATTTTAGTTTCTTAATTGACCATAAAGGAGCTCAGAGGGGAGGGTTGGTGTTGTTCATAAAATATTGAGAGATTATAAGATGCACCCTCATCAATTTGTTTCGCATCAAGCGTTAATGGACAGAGGTTTCGATAGCCGATTAAATCATGTCCAAACTAATACCAGCATGTTTTATTTAAAATATTATGGACAGTTGACGGTACCTTTACCAGCAATGGAGAAGTTCATCTTTACAACATGCAACTGGATCTGACTGGATGCGTGAAGTCGATCACCGTCATCACCGGGACGCAGTGTCTGGTGCCAAATTATCGAAAGAAAAATATTGGACTCTCTATATTCGACAATAATCTTAATGGTGAACGCTATATTCAATGTATAGTAAGTTAGATATTATATAATATGAAACCGAAATTTATAATTTTGGGCGTTGTGATTATGCAAGTTTCAATTATTCCTTATTATTGATGAAAATGTACTTAGAATAATAGTTATAATTAAATAATTATAAGTTTGATACTGAATTAAAGATCAATGTATTTGAAAAAAAAATTGCGCAAAAAACGTACAAAGAAACTAACAATTTAAATTAAAAGATTACGAGACCTTTGTAAAAAAACAAGCCAAAGAATGTTATAATAGATATATAAATAAAATAGAAAATAAGATAATAATGGTTAACATCTAGTTACGAAAGCAGCGTTTTTAGTATAAATGGGTATAACTTCATCCGGAAAGATAGGGTAGGCAGAGGGGGAGGCGTAGGGGTTTATCTAAAGAAAAACATAAAATTTCATATAGTCCAGCTCGATGTGACATCGGATAGCTGCGAATTCTTAACTTGAAAATTAACACTTAACAAAAAAAGTATATTGTTTACAAATATATACCGCCCGCCCTCTACAAATGTTGATGATAACTTTATTGAATGCATGGAGGATATAATGAGTCTCACAGTGCCATCCTACGACTACGTAATTTTTTCAGGTGACTTTAATATTGATTTTTTACAGAATTCTCCTACAAGAACAAAAATTTTAAAATTGTTTGACACGTTTAATCTTAAACAACATATAACCAAGCCAACACGGGTAAATATGATTGCAAATACAAATAGTCTTATCGATGTTATAATATCAAATGAAAATATTGCCATTCAAAAGAGTGACATCATTCCTATCTCCGAAACAGTATCTGACCATTTCTTAATCTATACTATATTCAAACTAATTAGAAAACCTTATGAAGAAAAATACATAGAGAACAGGGATTATAATAGGATTATTTATGATGACTTGGAACGGGATGCCCTCTTACTCCAATGGAATTCATTATATTTAGCTAATGATATTAACCAAAAATTAGGTATTTTTAATAACAATATTTTATCTTTGATTAACAAGCATGCTCCCTTGCAGAATAAATTAAATCACGATCGACCTTTCATCCCGTGGATAACAGACAATATAAAATCAAATGACAAAGCTCATCGTAAATACTTAAAAAATAGGACACAAGGGAGTCTATTATATTATCGAGAATTTAGGAACTGTACGAAACATGCGATAGCACGAGAGAAAGTTGCATATTTTAATCAGATGTCTAATAAAACAGGTAAAGATTTTTGGGCAAGTGCGAAAAAACTAAATTTAACACATACTGAAACTTATGAACTGCCCCGTGAACTTGCAGATGAAACCTCACTCACTAATTATTATGTCCAAAGCAGTAATGTAGTGGATACTACATCAAACGATAAAATAAAATTTTATGAACAAAATATTCATCCAAACGTAACCCATGACCTCAATTTTAAATTAATGGACGAAATATCAGTATATAAAATAATTAATCAGATGAGTAGTAATACCATGGATGAAGATGAAATTTCTTTAAAGGATATAAAGTTGTGTTTGCCTTTTTGTATAAAACCTCTTTTAAATATAATTAATCGTTGCATATTGGAAAATGTTTGTCCAGATATCTGGAAGAAAGGTATTATTAAACCTTTACCTAAGATTGCTATTCCCAAAAGTTCTAAAGATTTAAGACCTATATGTATATTGTCAGTTATATCAAAAATTATTGAGAAACATATCTACAGCCAAATTTCTTCTTTTTCCCTTCCCTTGAAAATTATACCAGACTGTCAGTCTGAATTTCGTAAGTACTTTAGTACATCCACTTGCCTTATTAACCTTATAAATGAAAAAAAGGAAGCGACTTGTTTGTGTTTACTCGATTTTAGTAAAGCATTTGATACTTTGAATCACACAATGTTACTAGCTAAGCTTCATTATTTTGGATTTTCGGAGAATGCTGTTAAATTTCTCAGATCATATCTCTCAAATAGATATCACTGTGTATCCGTTAAGAGGCAATCTACCAATTTTAAATCGTCATATATACCGATGACAACAGGTGTCCCACAAGGCTCAATACTTGGGGCACTTCTTTTTTCACTATATGTTGAGGATATGAATAATGTATTAGAATATACTAAACTGCAACAATATGCTGATGATTCTCAGCTGTATATGTCATTTTCACTCGATAAACTGCAAACATCTCTAATAAATTTTAACAGTGATTTACGAAAATTAAATGAATTTGCCCAGGACCAAAACTCAAAATCAAATGCATCCAAATCTGCTATACTATTTTTTGGGAACAATAAGTCTATTATAACACATGCCACGTCTAACTTTAAAGTACAAATAAATAACACGTATTTACCAGTGGTAGCTGAAGCCAAGAACCTGGGAGTTAATTTTGATATTGGTCTTACTTTTCAATCGCATGTAAAAAATAAACTTAACGTTGCATATATGCGCTTAAAAAGATTAACAAATTTTAAAAAGTATTTACCCCAAAAGGCTAAATATTATTTATGTAATATGCTTGTGTTATCGCTTCTAGATTATGGTGACGTTGTATATCACAGCTCAATAAATGGAAGTGTTATCAGATCTATCCAAAAACTTCAGAATGCTTGTATGCGTTTTTCCTTTAATATTCCTTTTAGAAATCACATTACTCCATATCTTAACAATAAATCAATTTTATCAATCCTAAACCGACGTAAATGTCATTTACTGTCTCTAATTTATAAAGTCTTGAAAACTGGTCAGCCCCCATACTTAAGAGCCCTATTTAATATACATAATCACTCTCATCTTACTAGAAATGTAAATAATTTTACTATACCACCCCACAAAACAGCAAATTTTCAAAAATCGTTTAGTTTTGTAGCAATCCAATTATGGAATCACATTAGAGATTTTTCAATTCTTAAATTTAATGAATACATTAAGAATTTACTTTTAAATGAGCAACGAAATATTTAGTAATAGCTGTTTATTATTTTTTTCTTTTCTATCTCGATCTGCTTTTAAACAAAACTCATACAGTCAGTTAAATAAATCTATATATAAATAATTCTTTAATTTAATCCGCTGGTGTGCCGACTTTTCAATTAAAATCTCATTTTTTTCATCGCTTTTTGTTGTTCCTTGTTTTGCGCCCGTTCTGCACCGCTCGTATTTGTGTATCGCTGCTTTGCCAGTTCGTGAACTCCGCCTTTTGTGGAAATTATAAGGTTAAACTATATACAAATATGTATTTATGCTCGCATTTAAGTTGCATTATTAATATTAAAATTAGGTATCTTTCTAGGGCAGGGCTTATGTCGGTGGATCGGTTTTATAATCGCAGTGTTGTCCTTATTGGTCAGAACTAATCTTATTTTAAATTATAATTTACATGTTATTTACTGTATTTAACTGACTAATAAAATAGTTTTGAATTTGAATTTGAATTTGAATAATCAGATTTTGCAAAAAGCATTTGATAAAGTAAACCTGTATATTATTCTGGTTCAAAAATTGTTAAACTATGGTATAGGTGGCATGCTTTTAAATTAGCTTATTGGTTTAATAGGCAAAGATTAAAAGTTGGTATTTATCTCTCTGAAGAATATGACGAAAAGGCATATATATATCCCTAGTTAGGTCTATTCTTGAAAGTAGTAACCCTGTATGGTCACTATACTACTGATGTTACATTGATAAAATAGAACATGTTTATCGTAAGTTTTTAAGCCATATTGGTGCTAAGTTCGGTGTTGCTAGAGATGAGAGTGTTAGTTATGGCAGTATAAAAAGTTTACTTAATTTAGTTAATGATATTAATAATATATGTTCTAATCTTGTTTATAATAAAAACGAAAAAGACTTGATTGTAATTTAAATAAGATATTTCTACAAAAAAATTTGTTGTCGAATGTTAAAAGACAATAAATAATTTGTTTTTTTTTTTGTTATTGAAGTATGGGAAAAATAGAAAGATTCTAATTGTAACGTTATGAGAATGTACATATTTGAAAAAATTATGTCTTCAGAAGGATATTTTTAAATTTTAGATAAAAATAGTAAGGGTATGTATAGCGAAGCAATCAAGGAAGCAAAAAATCATTTACAGAATTGATATTGATTGATTGAATGTTGTTATTACCATTGTTATCGTTTTAATTATTGGAAAATTTTGTTTCATCTAAAAATAAAATATAAGAATAAATTGAGCTTAAATTTTCGATATCTGTTTTTTTATTCATTGCCAAAGGATCTTTTTATTTTATTTTCTTCGTAAAGTAATGTAAAGTAGTTGGAAGTATTGTATTCGTGGAAATATCACCGTTCGACATTTTTTCATATCTACGTTTTACGATCCCTAGATGCCAAAAAACATTTTTTTCTACCAGCTTGCGAAAAGTAATACTTTTCCACACGGCGTGCGCAAAGAAATACAAGTAAAAATACTCAAAAAGCTCAAAAGTAAGGCAGATTTGTAAGTCTTTTAGTAAAAATGGGCTATTTTATGCGAAATGAGAAGTCGTAGCAATCTTAATTTATATAATATAATATCAAACTTTTTATTGCGTTTCCATGTCAACAAGAAACAACAAACACTATAAAACGTCGGCGTCGCTTACCGTTTTTTCAACAGATTGTAAAAAATTATAAATATAATTTTGAAATGAGCAGCTCTGATGATGAGTTACCAGATTCTATCCTGGATGCTGCAAATATCACAAGTCTATATTTATTGCCAACGGAATCTCAACAAAAATATGAGAAACAAGCAGCGTTAAGGAGGAAGTGTTTCTGGCCTATTTTGCGGGCTTGTAAAAAATATTCACAGCCAAATACTTTATGGAGTTAGTACTCCATGTTAAAAAGCATCTTTAAGATAAAAGGAAACTTGAATTTAAACCCATATTTCAAGCTAACATCATTGATAAAAAAGCAAAATGTATTAAAGAGGCGCCTAATGAAATTTATCTTTTAATAAAACTAGCTACTATTTTTGGATTGGCTGGTGCATGTAGGAGAGAAAAGCATTCAGAAATAACAACTGATGAGAATTTAATGATCATCAAAAGCCCTGACAGTAAAAATAACACTTCCAGAATGTTTGTGGTATCTGATAAGAGATATTATTTACAACTGTATCTCAGCAGAGGCAGTTTTTTCTCCAGTATAGAAAAGGAGTGTGCAGTACACGATGTATTGGAATAAATTCATTTGGAAAAATGCCTTCAAAAATACCTGCATATCTACAACCCAAAAATCCAGAGCAGTAAACGACACTTAGCTTTCGTCGATCTTTGGCTACCTTGTTGGCTGATTCTGGGAAAGAAATTACTAATGTCAAGCGACTTGGGGGCTGGAAATCGACGGCTGTCGCAGAGTGCTACTATGTAGCAAATCAACAAGAGGACATGTCGAATAAAAGATAAGCCTTGAATAACTGCCCTCCTAAGTTAATTGAACCTTTTTCAAGCTGAACCTTAAGCGCTTCCAAAAGCCACCCATTGAATGAAATTATCGGATCTACAATGAATTTACAAAACGACAGTAATTGTTCTTCTGTTATAGATATTAATAACAAATAGTTAAGTTTTGTATTGTTATTAAATAATTTTCAAAAATAATATGTATACTAATTACTTTTATTTTCGTTGTAATCGTAGAAAAAAAATTATTCCTAACACGTGCGCAAAGTGTCTTTCCCGCACTTAAAGCTTAACTGAAGTGTAATTAGCATAGCACGCAAAAATACTAAACTAAATGTGTATTAGACTTGTATCGGTCCGAGTGGACCCGGTCCGACTGAACCGAAATCAGAATGGGTTCGCACGCATTACGAGCGAGCTGCCATTGACTGTGACTGAGTGTTAACGCAATTGCGACTCTTTTTGCCATCAATGGACTGGGTCCGCGCACATATAAATTCTTTACAAAATAGGGAATGATAATCCTAATCGTACGTAGGTTTAGGATTTAGCACCAACACAGCACAGGTATAAAGATTTGTGTTTATATTAACAATCATAATTATCATCTTACAATTTACAATAATTGTCAGTAGTTAAAAGTAAATAATAAAATATAATAATAATAGTACAGGTGTAAAAACTTAGTAAAAGCCTAGCCAGTTTAAAATATACAATATTGGTACAATAGTTATAAAAGAGAGCGTATATAAAGGGAAGACAAGAAAAATGTCTAGTAACTAAATGTTGAAATATAGATTAAACAGCATACATATTAATACACTTTTACATGTAGATAAAAGTATTGTTGAAGGCATATTTACTCTATACACCAATATATGAAGCATGCCATCATCATAAAACAATCGCCAACTTATTAGCCCAACATGCAAGAATATAGAGTGGCAAGTGGCACAATAAAAATAATTACAAACATTTTGATCATAAATTGTGCTTTTAAAAGTAATTTTACGTTACATAAAGTTTATTTATATTTAATTAAACATTGGGAGTCTTATATAAGTGTTATTATTTATAAGCTATTGCCTAGAAATTCTGAATTTGGGGAGGTATCAAAATCTTAATAAATAAGATGATATCAAAACGACATATGTTTAAGTAAAGGTACATATAAATTTACTTAATACCTAAAAAACCATGATAGATAACTATACCTACCTATCCCAAACAAATAGTTTAGCACTGGGGCGAAAACAAAATAATAAAATAACTAAATTATAGATTCAAAAATGCTCTTTTTTGTGTCTTTAGTTTAAATTAGGAGTTTGTTTTGAATCTCTTTATTTAGAGCCACACTATTGTATACATGGAAGACACAATATGTAAAATATTTTTCACGTCTATATACATATTGGTTACATACATTTTACATTGAACAAAACTGTGGACGAAAGATACTACATAATACCAGATAAATTACAAATAATAGTAACAATTTTAAGGTATTTAGTATTTATTTATTAATCAACCTTAAATATTTTAATTCGTGCTTCTTATAATCATCTTCTATTATCGAAGCTTGTTCACAATTATTACATTTTGCTAGGCCCATAAATACTTTCCAAAAGTCAATATAAAACCGTCAACGACAGTCCGATTAGCAATCATTTCAACACGTAACATAGACAGGCATCGGAACTAAATGGATCCGGGAACGAATCCATTGGAACAGATCCACGATCGGACTAAATTCGAATGGATCGAATACAAGAATAGAGGGATCCCGTTCAACTTTTGCTCTTTAATATCGCTAGCACAGGCAATTAGACGAGAGGCTGAATGCTAGGTAATTTCATAACTTGTTTTATAAAAATTCACTTTTTTACGTCGACCCAAAAAAAGTCTAACAAGGGCTAACCAAAACGCAGTCCGATTGTTTTTATTTACATTTATTTTTTACTTTGTTGCCGAAATCGGTTAACTAAAGATTAGTTAATAAAGTTCGAAACGTTGTATTTAATTTATTCTGTTATCATCTATCCTAAAACCTAAAAATTAAATACCTAACCCCTTAAGGATGCGGCGATTGCAAAATTTGTTCTCGCCAATGCCAGTCGGTGTGGGTCAATTTTGACCAGGGCGCCACTAGATTGTATAGCAACCCAAACTAGAAGGTCCTTGGTGTACAGAAGATCCTTAAGAGCTCAAATTAAAAAAAAATATCGAAGCAAAATGTTTGGTTGAGTCACTGCCAAGGTAAGTAGAACACAGAGTTCGATCAATCACAAACGACCGGTTGCAGAAAACTCAATTAAAGTTTAGAATGTTTAACGGAATGTCAAATTTGACAGCGAGTTCCTAGATTTCTATAAACAGCTTGTTAAATCCGAAAAGTCAGTTAAATATTCTAAACAGACATTAAGTTTTGTGCAACCGGCTAAAAGTCTGTTTAATATAAATATTTCTTAAAAAAAAAAGGTTTAACAATCCAACAATATGGGTATCTGGCTATTGATTACAAAGATTTGTTATTTTGTTTTTAAATTAATGATTAAATTGTAATTAAAAAAGAAAGAATTAAAATAATGCACAGCATGCCATACAAGGCTTAATGGGGTAATTGAATAAATAAACCCAAAAATGAAAATATTAACGTTATATTAATTAATTTAAATGAATACCATTATTACCCGGGTATAGCATACTCAGCCAAAAATATGTTATTCATACTTATATTTACACCTAACAATTAATTAAATAAAATTAGTATAATCAGACCTCAATATTTATAAATAGTAAAAAAAGAAAGTATTATGTAATAATGTTCTGGCCGTGTACCATGGTGTACGTGAAAGAACTCAAACTCATATGAGTAGTGCTACCTGAGCTTTATAACAGTTTCAAATATAATCAGCACTATCTACTCATATATCACAGAATAAGTAAATTATTAAAAGATGTACAATTATACAATTACTGCAGACCGCAAGAAAAAGTAATTTTAAATCAGATTTCACTTATCTGTGCCCATATTTAGAGTCCAAATCACCACACCGCACTATATCAGCAACGGCCAGTCAATGTAGAGGTCTGCTGCTTGCCTAAAATGAAAAGAAAACTCGAAGGTGTGGAGCAATACCCCAAGACTTTATGGGTAGCCACAAAAAAAACCCTGATGTTGGTGGGTTTTTACTTAGTCCCCTCAGATTCACTCCAGGTACACGTGGAACCTATTCCGGACACTATCCGATTGTATCTACCCTACTCCAAGACCAACAATGCTACAGAAGCCAAAATCTATGTAAGACAGCTACTACAGAGTTCACAGTTATATAATCGCTTTACAGGGGTGAAACTAACTTCACAAAAAAAACTGGAACCTAACAACCACTTATTCTGAAGGTTTTCGGGGAAAAAGTAAAGATATTTCAACACGAGGATCGAAGTAGACAAATCACTAAAAAAAATCACAGTAAAAATTGCCATAATTCTGCCTCTCTTTAACCCATTGCAAAATATCGCACGCACTCTTCCCCCTGCATACAGAAGAGCCAAGCGGAATATCCTCCAAGTACCTATGTTATGTACAATTACTACGATATAGTTTAAATTTTGACAAGCTCTGATTTTAATTAGGCATAACATTACTAATAGTTCAATTAATTAAAGGAAGCAAGTATTTAGAACCAGGAAAAATTACTAAAAACTAGCTCATCTACAAGGTTCCGGTTGTACTAGGGTATTTTAATACAATTTGGTTGGTAACACTAACAGGGTTCCATGGCTAGATTTTTAACGATTTCGAAATTTAAGGCGAAGTTAAATAGAATTCCTATGGTGTTCGTCTCCTAAATTCATACTAGGATTACCATGGCATTATGGTGATTTTCTGCTTATTATATTTTAAGATATTCCATGTAATTAAAAATCACTAGGTGTTTTGGGTCCGAGATTAATAATTAAGTTTAATCACCTGCCGCCAGAGGACAGTTCGATAGACGTCAAAATTTTAACCAAAACAAAAACAACAAACTGAATCAGTTTCTTAAAAACAAATGTTATCTACGGAATCGATAAAGAATTACAGTGAAACCAGAGAAAATACCTCCTATAAACCTGTTTAATAGTATAATTAAAAATGTGTGGAAAAGTTATGTGAAATCTAATCATGTTTATAACCAATGTAATTGTGTCTGTATAGCTCATGTGTCTTTAAACAACCTTTTGTGAAAGATAACATATTAGTGTAGTGATTCCCTGAAAATATATCACATGGAAATACCTGGATAATTGTGAAAACAGAAACAGGAAGACCCGGACAGTACATTTCATAGCGAAGGAAACCTCAAATGTGTATTTAGTCAGGCATACCAGACATTAGAGTAAGATATGTAATTCCACAATCATTTAAAGAAGCCTCTCTTTGTGATATACGTAAGAAAAATTGTTGTAAGGTAACTTATATGAATGAATACACTTGTATACCTGTTACTCGCACTGTGTTCATGAATAAATACATATCCCAGCGTTCTCAAAAGTATAGGCATTATATATTATACAATTATCTACTATTAGTAATGTTATTTTTCATTTTTAAAACCGTACTTTACTTCTCTGCAGTAACATGCCAAAACTAACAAGAGAAGTCAGGTGTGTGTTCGACTAAGGTAAATTAACTTTATGAAATACTGGCTCGAATTTATTTGACTTATTATGTTACATGTGTCTAGAACCAAAATTGCATCTAACAACGTCAAACAAAAATAAAAAGAGCTAATCAGGGCTAACCAAAAACGCAGTCTGATTTTTAAAACACAACTACATAGAAAATTTATAAGTTTATTAGAAAAAAAAGAAACTAAAAAGTTATCGAGATCGAGCGATCGGAACACACCATCTCCATAAATGTATGCCACCTTATACGGCAACCGCATATACACGGGAGTAAAGAGCAAAAATTGCACGGGCTCACTAAAACGCGTGTTACACGTACTTTATTTTATTCTGTTCTCTAAACCAGGATTTTTATGACTAGTGTTTTACTACTAACGTAACGATGTCGTATTTGGAAATAAGAAATATATGAATTAGATTAGAACTTAGTAGGTGAATCTTAAAATATTTAGTTCAAATGATATTAAAAAATGTTCCTAAATTAGATAAATAATACATGCATGCAGTTTTTTTGCAAAAGAAAAGTACCTTATTTAGATACATTAAAGAAACAATATATTAGCAAAACAAAGCACCATCCTATTTTTAAACAAAATAAATATACTCAATAAACAATAAAGAAATACCAAATTAATGTGCAAAACAAAGCACCATACTATTTTTAAACAAAATAAATATACTCAATAAACAATAAAGAAATACCAAATTAATGTATTCTATTAAAAATATTTAATATAACTCAGTATGCTATAAGTTTCTATTACGTGCCTTCACTACTCACTAGCTGGAAATATTCCAAAATCGGCAATACATTCTTTAAGTTCAATAAATGAAATGATATTTTCAAAAATATGAGCAAAGTCACTATTTTGCTTTTTTTCGAATACGTACCCTTGCTAGTTTGAAGTTACCTACTATCAGTAGTTTTACCCTCACTAGTCCCAAATATTCCGAGGTTGGAAATTATTATTTGTTTCCCTTTTAAAAAGAAATAGAAAAATAATTTTGCTCAAAATACTATTTTGGTGACAACAAAAAAGTATCCTCGTAAACATGTCACGAGTTATGTCATGATCTATTCTCAAGAACTGTTGATCCAGCAGATTCGATTCCTTTACAATATTACACCGTAGCAGAGCCCAGCAGTCAGTTAGAAGCATCCATTTTTGTCATTTATAGTTTTGTACATTTAATTTTGATACTTTTGTAAAATAAAACTTTTTAAACAGGGAAACCGTCGGTGGTGTTAGTTAACTAGCACAGGAACGGATATTTGGAAATCGATACATATCGACTGTATTGATTTTTTCGTTTTAACCGAATTAACCGAAGAAGATCTGTTTGCTGTTACGTTGTCGGAGGTGCTTGAAGCAGAGTGGAATTTTCCGAACATCGAAAGTTTCCAATTTATCGTAGAACTGCAGATTACCATCGATCAGTTGATCAGTATCGCCTGCCTTCGCAAGGGTCGAGACTTGGGGAATAATAATTATAAATATAAACATATTAGTGAAAGTTTAGGTTTTACAAAATCAGATATTAATAATAAATCGGTTAATAATTTATTTATAAGCAGTATGTCAAGCAATTTAAGCCAGAATACCTAAATTGTGTTTTAGTACTTATCGATGCCTTTTATAATACAGACAATAAAAAAAAATTATTTATTGAACCCAATAATAGGTAAACTTACTGTGCATGCAAAATTAGTTGTAAATATTTAAAATGTTGGTACGCGCGAAAATATGAAGGACACTCTACGTTGTAATTTTGCTGATCATAGGGACGATGCCTGTCCAAATAGACTTGGGTATGATGAAGCAATTACCGAATGAAAAGCCTAATGATTTTTATGATAGGGCATTACACATTTTAAATCTGTTAAGCTCTTTTAAAACGCGAACTATATAACGACCTTGCTCTTAAGACCGCTTGGTACAACCATAAGGTGTATGCGGCCAGATAATTTAATGCAAGCATTACGATTTGTTAGTGAAGAATAAAATATACACTATTTTCAAAATCAAACGAAACCTACTCCAGCGAATTCAAAAATAACTAATTTTAAGTCTACACAACATAATTTGAATTCTTTTCAACCTAATTTCGCAGTAATTCACAAATAAGCACCAGACAATGCTTTTAAAAACAGCTTGCGAACACAACCTATATCTGTTAGAGCAAATCCAAATAGGCCACAACCAAAATGTTTTACGAATTCTCAAGTTTCCGGTAAACTTGGAAACAGACCAAACGTTTTTAAACCGAACAAACAAAAACAGTTACAAATATACAAGCCTATGTCAGAAATAGAGGAATCAGTCTTTAAACCTCTTCCCAGTACATCCAATTACAACCCACCAAAACTAGTTTTTGAAGAGGTTTATAATGCCGAAACCCAAAATTTATACCAACCAGTACAATTCACGTATTAATATATGAAAACAAACGGCCAATCTGACATATACACGTCTTTTACTGACAATACCCTACCTCAACAATATTCTTATGAAGAAACAACCTAAAGTAATAAAAATTTTCGAGACTCGTTTCAACCAAACAAAAATATTTAAAAACTGAAGTAATTTCTTTCAATATGTCTAATTCTAGCAAACTATCCTATGTCGTATTCCCAGAAGCAAACCTAAAAATGTTATAGACTAAGGTTCGATTAGATCACTCATCGATCCAAATACTGCCAAAAAATGAAATCTCATATGTATAATTAATGACCCATTTTTAGTTTCGACAATTTTTGAAAATTCTGCTCATCAATACAGCGCTTTTATACCTTTATCAAAAATATTTAATTTACCCGAAAACAAAAATGTAAAATTTTATCATTTTAAATTTCACAGTGTATTTGACGGTCTCCTGGGACTCGATAATCTTAAACTCTTCCAAGCCAATCTTGACTTTCACGAGGGATTCCTAGAAATACTTTATGCGCGCATTAAATTGCAGAACAGAAAATCAAATAAATTGAATAACGGTTCCGCCTCGTATCAAGCAAGTTATAAAAATTAAAACCTTCATTAAAAATTAGTGATGTAATCATCAAACATTACAAAACTGAGAGGTCTTTATCAGTTGCGAGAAAACCTTAATACGTCATCTTAATAATTTTGAAGACTCTCCCAAATCGAAATTAGATTTTTCTAAATTTCGATCGATCATTTAAACGACGAGGTAAGAAATAAAATTCTAAACTTAATTAACGGATATTCAGACATATTTTATAATGAAAATGACCCATTAACCTTCACTAGCAAAATAAAACATCGAATTAATACATCACACGAGATACGAAGTCTTCTCTCTACCCCTAAATACAAAAACAAGAGGTAGAAAAACAGATTAAAATGATGTTAAACCAAAAAATTATGCAACCAATGAGTGGTCCGTAAAAAGGCAGATGCCTTGGGGATTGCTAAGTATAGGATAGTTATGGACTATAGGGGTGTAAATTCTAAAACTTTGGACGATAGGTATCCTCTTTTTAATATTACCTACTTATTAGACAAATTAGGCAAATGCCAATACTTAACTTAATACATCATAATGACATTAACAAAACGGCATTTAGCACCGAAAATGGACACGATGAATGTTTGCGAATGCCATTTAGACTAAAAAATGCTCCCGCGACCTTCGCGGAATCAGAACGAAAAATGTTTAGTATATCTAGACGATAGTCTTTTTTGCATCGCTTCAGGAACATCTAGAAAATTTAAAAAGTGTTTTTTAGAGTTTGCGCGAAGCTAATTTTAAAATTCAGTTGGATAAGTTGGAATTCTTGCGAAAAGAAGTGGCATATCTTGGCCTTGCCACAGCAAATGGTGTTAAACCAAATCCGGACAAAATAGAAGATAGCAAAAAATCCCCATTCCTAAAACAACAAAAAAAACTAAAGGGTTCTTAGGATTGTTAGGATGTAATAGGTGAGGAGAGTCGAGGACGCCAAAATAACAAAACCACTTACAAAATGTTTTTAAAAAAGTGCCACTATAGAATACAATAAGGAATTTTTGGAATGCAGATATGTGCAAAAATTTACTAATAAACGAGCCTTTATTAGTTATTTAACTTAACAAGAAACGAAAGTAACGTAGCTATGTTGGGTTGGGTTGTTCTCTCGCAAGGACAAATTAGGCAAGACCTTCCCGTGGGCTACGCATCAAGGATGCTAAATGAAACTGAAAGAAACTATTCCATCATTGAAAAAGAACTCGTGGCAAATTTTCGCCCATATATATTTAGCAAAAACATACATTTAATAACGGATTAGAAACCACTTCAATGGCTTTTCTTTTAAAGAATCCTAGTTCAAAATTATTAAGATAGCTATCTGGGTTGTCCTCTCGCAAGGACAAATTGGGCAAGACCTTCCCGTGGGCTACGCATCAAGGATGCTAAATGAATCTGAAAGAAACTATTCCATCATTGAAAAAGAAATCGTGGCAGATTTTCGCCCATATATATTTAGCAGAAACATACATTTAATAACGGATTAGAAACCACTTCAATGGCTTTTCTTTTTAAAGAATCCTAGTTCAAAATTATTAAGATTGCGTATAATGATCTAGCAGAGGTCAATGACATGACAGCACATACATCAGCTGACGGCCAACCACATGATGAAAATATAACAGTACACACAAATAAAAGCGAAGATCCTATAGTGGGGATTTCTATTTGTGATATTCCTGTAAATTATGGTTCTAATCAAATTATTATTTCTTCAGTATCTTTAAAATTTTAAATATGTGTAAATAAATTAATAGACGTCACTGATAAACAAAGCATCCCAGAAATAATACAAAATTATCACGAATCAAAAACCAACCATCGCGGCATTGACGAAACAATAAACAGAATAAAAGACAAATATTTTTGGCCCACCTTAAAAAACGTTGTACAAACATACATTAATAACTGCGAAATTTGCCAAAAAAGTAATGCATCACACCCACAGCTACTAAATCATTTGAAATTATACATTTAGACACATATACACTTGAAAAAACCAAATTTTTAACAATAACAGATAGTTTCTCCAAATATCTGTGGTAACATAACTTTAAAATTTAGACAATATAAAATACATTTTTGTTCGCCTAATCACCCTCAGTCTAATGGACTAGTCGAGCGACTCCACTCTGGCAGAACACACACGCTTGCTAAATGACCAGAATTTTGATAAAATACCAATAACACAAAAAATGGTCTACGCAATATTAGCATACAACCACGCAATTCATTCGAGCACAAATTTAAAACCCATCGATGTAATTAACGGTTATATTTTTCCAAATGACCAGTTCAATATAAAATTAGACCAAAAACTTAGGTAATTACATTAACACCCACAAAGAAAAACCACAACTAATCTATGTATTGTATATGTGTGTTCAAATATACACCAAAAACTAATCAATGATAAAGAAAAAATTAATTCAAAAATTAATGAAAATCGCGATAATCCCCAATTATATCGCCCTGGTCCACAAATTTATATTAAGAAACATATAAGACAAAAATGGATAATTTACAATTTTGACTAAAATATAAATATTATATTTTAGCCTTGTCGGGGCTGTTATCGGAGACGGAGATAAAGTCACGATCAGACAGCTAGATAACAACCTTGGAATTTGGCCAATAAAGTTAGGACAAGCAAAACTTAAAGAATACACCTACACACTTATTCACTATTATGGCATAAATTCTATTATACTAGAAATTAACAAATTACATTATGATCCACGAACATAACAACTTCGCTAATTACTCAAACAATTTTATACCGATTCGACTAATCCTACTTAAAAATATTAAAACTTACACAAGATAGGATAGACAATAAATTAAAAAAAATTATACCTCATCCTTAAAGGTTTAAAAGAGGGATTATCAACATAGTTGGCTCTGTTTTTAAAGCTGTGACGGGAAATCTATATGCAGCAGCTGGTAAAAACTATGAAAAACTGATAAAAAATGTAAAGGAAAATCAAAGTAAATTGGCTGAAAACATTCGAAACCAAAACTCGATTTCCACAAACGTCATCAATAAATGTAACACTTCTATTCAACAAATAGAACTTATTGAAGACAGAATAAATCAAATTAGCATAATTGTACAAAAAACCACGTAGAAACAAAGCATTCACTTCATTAAATATATACTAGATCAAATAATAAATTTGTATGAAATCATAGACCTAATATTAAAAATATTAAAAATTGAATCGCGTTTGCAAAATTAAAAATCATTTACCAAGTATAATAAAATTAACCGATCTCTCAAGAGAAATTACAAAGCTTGGTAAAATAGTATTTAGTAGCGGTTACCTTTACAGGCTGATTTAGAAAATATTTTCCACTCTGAAAAATTAATTGACGTTAGCTTTATATTCTGTACCAGTGGTACACCAGAGTCTGTATAAAGTTGTCATACCGCATGATAATTTATGAATTATTTATAATAATCGAGAAATTCGCTGCACAGGAATACAACCCAACCTATTCATCTGCGAAAAAGAAGAATTGAAAGAAATAGATCAATGGAGCCCCTGTGAAGTTTAGCTATTACAACCCAGCAAAAGCATCTCCGCGTGTAAACAAGTTGACATCGCTATAAAAACACCATAACAAAGCAACTAGATACTTCCAGTAAATGGTTACTTATAGTACCTAGAAGTATAAATAGACATAAAATCGACATAAAATGCTCCCTGTAAGTACAATGTCGAAAGTTACACTGAAGTTACCTAATTACCTTACCGACTGGTTGCCAAACTTGTTAAAATATCAATAATCAACAACGAGGACCTATTCGAACTCATGCTTTAATGGTCATAATATCAGTATTTCTGTCCGCTCTGTGCCGACTAGTAAACAATCGGATATGTGAAGTGTTAACTTTTTTAAATCTGTTACGAGTATTTCGCGTCAGTCGCGGTTTTAACGAGTTGTGGATAGATAAAACATTGTCCTTGTGTATATATAGATAGGTGTTCAACGCCGAGTTAGTTCTGGACATCACTACTAGATGGCGAGTTGACGAAGTGTGCTCATTCATATTTTTTTACTACTGAAGACGTGGTGGGATATGGCAACGTACCCCTGATTTTTGGAAAGGCAACGTTGTCAAAGTGAACTCGTTATCCGAATAATAAAATATAACTGCCTTTAAGAGGATTTTTTTGTTTTTTTTGTCTGGTCTAAGTCTATTATCCTTGCTTATAAATCTTCATCTATAAATAAGATTGATACCTTTCTTTGATGATGTAAGCGCGCTAATTAAATGTCATAACTGATAATACTTTTTTGACAGCTAATTGAAGACGCAATTTTTGTCGATTTGGCAACATAGTGTAGCCCTTATCGATCGACCGAGCATGGCAAAATTATCAGAAAAAATAGTTCGATTAAAGATAAAAACAGACAACAAAGGCATACAATTTATCGAAATGTATTTCTTATAGTTAGAAATTAATTTTGATGTTTGTAGTGAAATAGTTTTACCAATATAATAATGATAATAATAATAATAATACCTTCTGATGACAACGTAATTCAAAAATATGCCGAAAAAAAGAAAAAATACCAATAATTAGCTATCGAAATAGAAATAATATGGAAACAAACAAAAAAAAGTTATTATACTACAATACATAATTTCAGAGACAGGAATTACACCAGAATCATTTGGAAATAATTTAAAACATTTAAATCTAGAACAGAATGTTCATACATAATCTCAAAAAGCTGTCATCTTACATACCTGTAACCTAATGAGAGCCTTTCTGAATCAAAAATAACATTAACCTACTAATAGACTTGGTATCACCCGTCTATAAGAGTAGTCTAATTCAGAAGCAAAATAACTGAGAATCCGCAGGGAAAATAATAATAATAATGTAATATAATAATAACACCAAAGGTCAAATCAATACTGATCTTGATTATTTCAAAGGAATTATAAGTGGATTTGTCTAATATTAGTTTCGATAATTTCAAAACCTAAACAAAGTAATAAATATCATATATCCCAAACGCTATATTTTAGACTGTATAAACAGATTTATGTATAAACTTTTTTAAGAGGTTACAATTTATACCTTCCTTTTCGAGAGTTCATGGTCCCATATGACACCTGGAAATCTTTCTTTGGCCCGTTGAATTTAACTTAATGCAAATATTAATTGAAACATTTTATTTGGTTCGTTGCAATGATAATAAATGGTCAATTTGCTATGTTAAAAATATAATAGAGTACTTTGTATTAGGAACATTACCGAACAGCCATGTTTTTGGGGCATAGTTTTTCCTACAAAACACATAGGGTTTTTCGTGCTTTTTTCGCCATGACTTTTCGGACCCATAATGTGGATAAGTTAGTGTAGGCATATATATTAAATTATATACATAATATTAGGACTAAGAATTGAAGGGAAATTATTTTAATCGATCTATTCACTTTTTATTATTATGGGTGACACCTCGTATCTCTAAGACGAAGTTCCGAACTTAAAGTATAGAGTAGGGACTTAAGCTTCACCATTCACAGCTTTATTCGTTTCGTCCTGACTAATAAAATCAAAGAGAGGATTGGTCTAAGGGGTGGATCTAGTAATAGCTGAGCTTACTTTGTATTTTACGGGAAGACTAAAAGGCAGTCTGTGTCAGTTTTGGTTCTTATAGTTGACCTTAAATTCTTCTTTTGTGGTGGTTTATGGGGCTTTACGTATATACAGTTTGGATATTAAAGTTGAGGGATATTCAAAGATATTTTATTTTTATTCTATGATTTATCTGGGGAGTAACTGGTTTTCAAGAGTTAAATTTACGTTTTATTTAAAGATTTTTCTTTTTTTTTCTTTTGTACTAAGGTTGGAGATTTTAAGATAATTCCCTCATTTTCTAGATTTAAATACTTTTTTTTGTTATTTGGTTTAAGTATTATTTTTGTACAGTATTTCACTTCATTTACTTTTGTTAATAGTTTTTTAAGTTGTTTTTAAAAACCAAATCTTTTATTTAAATAAACCACTTGCCAGCTAAAATAAATATATATTCAAGAAGAAGATACCATCGTTGTTGCAGTTTGCTTTTGTTAGAGATTAAGTGGTCGCAGAATTGGTGAGATACGATGTTTAATTAAATTTGTACTAACAATTATATTTGATAACATTGTAATTTATAATTTACGAAGAAGCCTATAGAGTACCTTTGGTTTTACTTATCATATCTTTTTTATTGTGATAGGGTTGCCCGCTAGACCTCAAATAAATAAATAAGTTAAATAAATAATTTTAAATATAATAAATAATTGCTCTATAGCCCTGTTACAATCTCAACGTGATAAAAAATATTAAAGGAACTGGATGTCGCCAGGAGTTGACCATATTCACAATTTCTGGTATAAGACATTTGAGTTCCTCTATGAAGCTATGGCCCATCATTTTACCAAAATAATGCATCATCCGGAGACAACTCTCGCATTTCTCATGCTGGGTACCACAACTCTGTTACCCAAAAGCAATAGAACAGAAGAGTCGTCCCAGTACATGCCCATCACCTGTTTGCCCACCATTTACAAGATTCTAATAGAATGCATTGTAAATCGTATTTATCACCATATTGACAGTCATAACCTATTGGCCGAGGAACAGAAGGAATGCATTCGAGACCATCAAGGATGCAAAAAACAACTTATCATCAACTCTGTGGTACTTAAGCAGGCACAGAAAAAACTACCGAATATACACACTGCTTTAATGGACTATAAAAAGGCGTTTGACAGTGTACCACATTCCTGGCTCATAGACGTACTAGGAATTACAAAATGTATCCTATGATCATCAATTTCCTGGCAACTATCAGTGGAGAACGAAGCTGAGGATCTATAATGGCGATCAATCTCTTATCACCGATGAGATACACATCAATAGCAGAATTTACCAAGGAGCCTCGTTAAGTCCACTTTGGTTCTGCTTAGCGATGACACCCCTATCCACGTTGTTCAACAATACAGGACATGGCTTTAACATCAAAGCCAATAAAGACAATTTCCGAACCATATCCCACCTTCTGTATATGGATGATATTAAGCTCTATGGTGGAAACCATAACCAATTAAAAAAGCTTATTGACGTGACATACACTTTCTTGAAAGAATCCATATGGAATTTGGAAAGTAAAAATGTAAAACCCTAAACATCGTAAAAGGCAGTCATTAATGATGATGTAGCCCTACCCAATGGAGAAATAGTTCTAGTGATGAACCAAGGAGAAACCTACAAATCCCTAGGATTCCAACAAGCTAGATTGCTCCAAGGAAAGTACCTTCACTATGCTGTGCCCGTGCTGACCTACAGTTTCGGAATCTTGAAATAAACTAACACGGAGCTAGAGGGACTACAACGAACTACTCGCCTAATGATGAGCAAGTACAAGTCACACCACCCAAGGTCATCAACTCTCCGAATGACCTTACCACGAAGAGAAGAGGAAAGATCCCTTGTTGACTTGACCAATTCGCACTCCCGACAGCTGCAAAAATTGAGACATTTCTTCACCAACAAGGCACAAACATCAAGCCTCCACCGCATAGTGACCTTATATGACAACTCGTACCCTCCAATCTCACAAGTGACAACATCATTCTAAAGTCACTTTCAGACCACGACAAACAAGAACAGTGGGCTTGATATTGATGATACTGCACGGCCGACATCACATTGACTTGAATCAGCCACACATAGATAAGGAACCATCCAACAGGTGGCTGAAGGATGAACAACTATTCCCGGAGACAGAAGGATTTGTAACGGCAATACAGGACCAAGTTATTAACACACGAAACGCGTTGCTCGCATGAGTTTGGCAGCATTATACAGTGTGTCCTTATTTTGTGTTTAATATATCTTATTCCATTTGTATATCTTTCGAAATGTCAAATAATTATTGTTCTGTGGATGGTTGTTTAAGTAACTCTAGTGATGTCTGGCCTTTCTGTTGATGTCCAAAGAACAAGGGATATGTGATATTTATTTTGACACACCTACTATTGTCCGTATATCTTCATTTACTGATTCCATCTGTTGGCAACATCATTTCGAATTATAGATTTTTGGAATAATTTTTTGTATAAATATACCTACATTTTTTGTACTTTACTGAAATGTTCAAACATTGGGTTTTTTTACATTAAATTTTTAAGAAAACTTTGGAAAAACTCCTGGGTTTCGAACGTAGGCTTCCATGTACTTTTGTCTAAATAACATCTCGGCAAACAATTACTATTTTTAAAATTTTGTTTTCGAGACCACCGAGACTTACGAGACCGATACCGAGACTAAGTAGCATCGAGACCGATACCTAGACCAAGACCGTAAACATTTTCCCAGACTGATTCGGTCTCGGTCTCGCGAACCCCTAGCTAACATCATACACAAGAAGCTTGCCAATAAATACGGGCTCTTTAACACCTTTGTGCCCTTTTATAAATACCAACCAAATTCAGTTTTTGAAAATAATGCCTTCAAAATGAACTACGCAATTATCACCGACAGACTGGTGTAAGTAAGGAAAGTAAGTAAGGAAACAAAGACAGCTGATTTGGTAGATGTCGCTGTACCCAACAACAACATCGTGTTGGATACATATCAAGAGAAAAAGGCCAAATATGTGGAGCTGGCCATCGAAATACAGCAGATGTGGCGACTGAATAAGGTTCATGTGATACCGATCATCGATCATCAACCAGACTAGTTCTAAAAACACTAGAACAGAACCTGAAAATCATAGGACTGCATACTAACGCCTTCATCGACATCCAGAAGGCAGTCGTGCTCAGTACCTGCCACATAGTCCGCAATATGAAATAAAGGCTTTTAAAAAATGATGTGTGAAATTTAATTTTGGGCTTAAAATTTAAGGCACACAATTCAGGGCAGTTTTTAGAATATATCGTCAACTTGGGTAGGCAAAAAATACGACACCCCAGTAAAAACAAGCGACTAAAAAAGTACTTTTTGACTTTTTTCGTTAACTTCCAGGCGAATATCTTCAGAATAAAGTATATTTTTACTACAAAATTGAACTATATAAAATATATTTTAAATACAAATTTGAAATAAGTCTGGGAGGAGGCAGCTGTCTCTTTGGCCCCCTGGCTCACATGGCTACGCCTGTGCTAAAAAAACCTCCATGGTATGAACCAGTGGTTATTGATTTACTTTGCTCTCATTTTAATACTGAATTAATATAACGTCAGTTATTACTATTTGTATAGAGGGTGTATATTTATTGATCACTAGATTAAATTAAAATTATAAAACATATATAATAAATAAAATTGTGATTATATCATCATCGATGAGAAGTTCCAAGAAAAAAATAATGTCATAGATACATAAACAAGAAGGAAATAAATGGTGCCTGTGCTAATTTAAGCTTATTCTCGTATACGGTCCAAATCTATCTAAATTATATTGTTAATTAAGTGAAGTTATACTACAGATACTAATATCCGTTTGGACGTTATCCCCTGATTCTCAATACCGGCTTTAGAGACCTGCACCAACTTGCCAATAGTTGTGGTGACGTTGATTTTTATATTGTTGAATTTTTTTACTTAAGAAGAAACTTAACCTAACCTAAAAGCTATCCTAAACTAATATTTGTACCAATAGATATTTGTTTTACATTTTGTTGGTTTATTTGCAACTCAATTTTTTAAAATAAATATTTGATTTAGTACCGGGGGACACGTATTATTATAGTTACTGTATTCCTTGTAATAATTGTGTCAAAAAATATATTGGTCAAACTTCTCAAAAAAGAATCAAAAGGAATGCATTACATAGAAGTGACGCAAGGTTAAACAAAAGATCTTGTGCACTATCAGAATATATAATTGATACTAGCCACACATGCAATTTCCTGCAAACTAAAATCTAACACGTTGAAAATAATACTATCAAACGAACATTTTTAGAAATGGCAGAAATTAAAAAAGAACCTTTGGCCTGAAATAAAAGATATTGAAAATTTAAGTTCACTTTACTCTTATATTTTATTTTTAGATGAAACAAAATTTTCTAATAATGATGATAGTGGTAATAATAATTATTATATAATTAATTATATGAATGATTCTAAAGTTTGCTGAAAGTTTTTTGAAATATGAACATTCTCTTAACCTTTAAATTTTAAACTTTAAATTTTTTATCATCAAAAACAAATTATTTATTGTCATTTGACGTTTGACATCAAAATTCTACATATAAAAATATCTGCTTTAAACAAGCATTTTTTTCTCAAAATTACTACAAGTCTTTTTCGTTTTTATCATATGTAAGTCTAGATGCATATATTACTAATATTATTAACTAAATTTAATTGTTTAAATTTTAAGGATCCTTGACGAAGAAATAAAAATATTTCCAAAGCTTGGTGAAATAAAAATAAAACGTTAATAAACACATTTCCTGGCCGAATTCCCAGTGATTTTCTTAAGTTGTAAAGTTACACGGCCGTTAATCAAGAACATATTTGTATATATATATATATATATATATATATATATATATATATATATATATATATATATATATGTTGATTTTTAGTCCCTCATGGATGGAAAAATACAATGTGTTTTTATTGCGGGTGTACAGGGTGTCCGGATTTGGTTGCAAAAGCAGGGTATCTCGCTTATTTTTAAAGATAGAACCTTGCGGTTTTCACGACCCTGAGCTAATTTTTTGTGAAACTCATGAAGCCGTAAACAAAATTTTCATAGCCTTCTTCGTTTATGAGATACAGGGCGAAATAGAAAATTTTGCATTTTGGGACCCCCCTCGTATCTCGGTTATCCTAGCAGCAATTTTTCCCTTTGCGTTAAGTTAAAGGATAACCGAGATACGAGGGGGGTCCCAAAATGCAAAATTTTCTATTTCGCCCTGTATCTCATAAACGCAGAAGGCTATGAAAATTTTGTTTACGGCTTCACGAGTTTCACAAAAAATTAGCTCAGGTTCGTGAAAACCGCAAGGTTCTATCTTTAAAAATAAGCGAGATACCCTGCTTTTGCGACCAAATCCTGACACCCTGTACATCCGTTCACTACTGTCGTTCTGAAAAGAACAGTTTTGCTGACCTTTCGCCAAAATCACATTTGGCATTTTCGAAGCTTTCTTTCTCGCGTCCGAATAGAGACTGAAGTGTTGGTGACTGCGACGCTTCCTTTTATACCCCCACTCGGGGCCGAAGGTTATATCTGCGCAGGCGTTGGTCGTTATTTATGTTTTGCTAATGTTGTTGCGCTAATTGCGTTTGAGTTTTTGCGATTTTAGATTTGTCGATTATTGTCTGCCATACTGTTGGTAGTCTTAATGATTCGTTCCTTTTATTAAAATCACCTTGTTTTTCAATTTCTATGGCTTCTCGGATTATTCTGGTCTTATAATGTTCTATATTGGCAATCTCTCTACACCCATCGAAATTTATTGTATGGCCGGTTTCCTGATCATGTAGGAATAAAGCTGAGGTTATTTGTTTATTTCTGATGCTGAGTTTATGCTCTTCCACTCTTGCTGATATTCGCCTGTTAGTTTGCCCCACGTACAACTTTTCACAGACCTGGCACGGAATACTGTATACTCCGTGGTTTTCCAGTTTGATTTTATCTTTTGGGTTTCCAAGTAGTTTACCTATAGTTGTTTGTGGCTTGTGTATTGTTTGTATGTTGTGTTTCCTAAGAATTCTTCCGATACTGTCTGTTGTGCTTTTTACATATGGTAAGACTACTTGTTGCTTTCCCGGTTCATAAGTTTTGTTGTTCGTTATTCGGGAAACCCGTGCATTAATAGCTTTCTCTATGGTGTGATTTGTGTAGCCATTTTTCTTCAAAGCACTAGATATTACCTTAAGTTCGTTTTATCTCGTCTGTGTTTCAGTTAATCGCACGGATCTGGATATTAGAGTATTTACCACAGCTTGAATTTGTGCTGGGTGATGGTGTGATTTTGCATTTAAATATCTGTCTGTATGTGTTGGTTTTCTATAAACGGTGTATTTGAAATGTCCGTTATGCAGTTTTGTGACCAAAACATCTAAAAACGGTAGCTTGTTGTTTTCCTCTAACTCTAGAGTAAATTGTATTCTGGGGTGGATTGAATTTACGTGTGTCAGAAATTTTTCGAGCTCTGCATGACCATGTTGCCATATAATAAATATGTCATCCACATAACGAATCCATAATTTAGGCTTTAAACTTGCTAAGGTTATTCTTCACTTTTTGCAGCGGCGGATTAACAGCACTAACAGTAGGTCTGATGGGCGCCCCTGGTTTGTGTATTTTTGGTAAACCATAGAGTTTGGGACATCTGCTCGACTTTTCCCGTGGTATGATTTTTTGTTGAATTTCGAGGTTTATTGGTGAACTTTTTATTTTATTTTTAGTTGTTTTTTCTAAGAACGTTGTCGGGTCCCTTGGAACAGGCCTATAACAATTGTCTTGTAGGATATCCTGCATTTTTTGTACGTAATCTTGAGTATTCATAACCACAGTTGCGTTTCATTTATCTACTGGAAGGATTGTGACGTCTTTACTTTTTCGAAGGTTTATTAGGGCCCTTTGTTCAGTGGCATTTAGGTTTTGTTTTGGTGTTTTGCTTGATCTTAAAATTCTTGCCACCTCTTGTCGAATTTCCTCTGCTTTTGTTTCTTCAGAGGAGTCAAGAACAGCTTCCACTCCGGCTATTATTTCTTCTTTAGGGATTTCCTTAGGAGCTATCACAAAATTAAAACCCCTACTCAGTACAAATTTTTCACTTTCTGAGAGACTGTAGGATGATATATTACGTACTAATTTCTCAATGTCTACTGATGATCCTTGTGGCTGACTCGACTTTCTTAGAAGATTGTTATACTTTTTCGAAAGTTTATCTGTTTTAATATTCTTATTTGATTCTGTTCGTAAAAAAGCCAAAGTTTCTATGCGATTCCACAATAAAGGGTGAATGATGTTACTTAGTTTAAGGTGTAACTTTAAAAGTTCTTTCTCTGTCTCGGCTAGTTGTTTTCTAGTTTGATGGATTTGTTCTTTTAATAACGCCTTACTAGCATTTTGGAGTATAGAGTTAGTTTTTCTAGTTTCAGTATGATAAGACAGCCGTGTAAAAGTAGGAAGTAAATCGCTGTCACGACACTTAATTTGAAAGGTTAGATCACATAAAAGATTAGTTTTCTTACCTCTCAGTTTCTCATACGTCTTGAAGATCTCCTCCCCGTAGAGGTATATAGTGTTGATTTTTAGTCCTTCACGGATTGAAAAATACAATGTGTTTTCATTCCGGGTGTACATCCGTTCACTACTGTCGTTATGAAAAGAACAGTTTTGCTGACGTTTCGCCAAAATAACATTTGGCATTTTCGAAGCTTTCTTTCTCGCGTCCGAATAGAGACTGAAGTGTTGGTGACTGCGACGCTTCCTTTTATACCCCCACTCGAGGTCGAAGGTTATATCTGCGCAGGCGTTGGTCGTTATTTATGTTTTCCGGATGGTGCTGTTGTTGTTGCGCTAATTGCGTTTGAGTTTTTGCGATTTTAGATTTGTCGATTATTATCTAAAACGGCCATACAAATAAATTTCGATGGGTGTAGGGAGATTGCCAATATAGAACATTATAAGACCAGAATAATCCGAGAAGCCATAGAAATTGAAAAACAAGGTGATTTGAATAAAACGGACGAATCATTAAAAACTACCAACAGTATGGAAGACAATAATCGACAAATCTAAAATCGCAAAAACTCAAATGCAATTAGCGCAACAACAACAGCACCATCCGGAAAACATAAATAACGACCAACGCCTGCGCAGATATAACCTTAGGCCCCGAGTGGGGGTATAAACCTTTCAAATTAAGTGTCGTGACAGCGATTTACTTCCTACTTTTACACGGTTGTCTTATCATACTAAAACTAGAAAAACTAACACTATACTTCAAAATGCTAGTAAGGCGTTATTAAAAGAACAAATCCATCAAGCTAGAAAACAACTAGCCGAGACAGAGAAAGAACTTTTAAAGTTACACCTTAAACTAAGTAACATCATTCACCCTTTATTGTGGAATCGCATAGAAACTTTGGCTTTTTGGCGAACAGAATCAAATAAGAATATTAAAACAGATAAACTTTCGAAAAAGTATGACAATCTTCTAAGAAAGTTGAGTCAGCCACAAGGATCATCAGTAGACGTTAAGAAATTAGTACGTAATATATCATCCTACAGTCTCTCAGAAAGTGAAAAATCTGTACTGAGTAAGGGTTTTAATTTTGCGATAGCTCCTAAGGAAATCCCTAAAGAACAAATAATAACCGGAGTGGAAGCTGTTCTTGACTCCTCTGAAGAAACAAAAGCAGAGGAAATTCGACAAGAGGTGGCAAGAATTTTAAGATCAAGCAAAACACCAAAACAAAACCTAAATGCCACTGAACAAAGGGCCCTAATAAACCTTCGAAAAAATAAAGACATCACAATCCTTCCAGCAGATAAAGGAAATGCAACTGGGGTTATGAATACTCAAGATTACGTACAAAAAATGCAGGATATCCTACAAGACAATTGTTATAGGCCTGTTCCAAGGGACCCGACAACGTACCTAGAAAAAACAACTAAAAATAAAATAAAAAGTTCACCAATAAACCCCGAAATTCAACAAAAAATCGTACCACGGGAAGAGTCGAGCAGATGTCCTAAACTCTATGGTTTACCAAAAATACACAAACCAGGGACACCCATCAGACCTATTGTTAGTGCTGTTAATTCGCCGCTGCAAAAACTGGAGAAATACCTTTCTGAAATTATGCAACCAGCTGTAGAAAAAGCTGATTCATTTGTAAAAAACTCGGAGCATTTCACTCGAATTATACGAGATATCGTCCTTGAAAAAAACGATATCATAGCAAGCCTAGATGTCAAATCATTATATCCCAGTATTCCCATCGACGAAGCATTGGACAAGATTGCTATGAACGAGGATTTCCAGGCACATATAATACAACTCTCGGAGCATTGCCTTAAAAATACTTATTTTTCATTCAACGGGCAAATGTATAAACAAATGGATGGTGCTCCAATGGGGTCTTCGCTATCACCAGTAGTCGCGAATTTATTTATGATATACTTCGAGAAAGAAGCTCTTGAGAAAGCAAGTTTAAAGCCCAAATTATGAATTCGGTATGTGGATGACATATTTATTATATGGCAACATGGTCATGCAGAGCTCGAAAAATTTCTGACACACGTAAATTCAATCCACCCTAGAATACAATTTACTCTAGAGTTAGAGGAAAACAACAAGCTACCGTTTTTAGATGTTTTGGTCACAAAACTGCATAACGAACATTTCAAATTCACCGTTTATAGAAAACCAACACATACAGACAGATATTTAAATGCAAAATCACACCATCACCCAGCACAAATTCAAGCTGTGGCAAATACTCTAATATCCAGATCCGTGCGATTAACTGAAACACAGACGAGACAAAACGAACTTAAGGTAATATCTAGTGCTTTAAAGAAAAATGGCTACACAAATCACACCATAGAGAAAGCTATTAAATCACAGGTTTCCCGAACAACGAACAACAAAACTTATGAACCGGGAAAGCAACAAGTAGTCTTACCATATGTAAAAGGTACAACAGACAGAATCGGAAGAATTCTTAGAAAACACTATATACAAACAATACACAAGGCACAAACAACTATAGGTAAACTACTTGGAAACCCAAAAGATAAAATCAAACTGGAAAATCACGGGGTATACAGTATTCCGTGCCAGGACTGTGAAAAGTTGTACGTGGGGCAAACTAACAGGCGAATATCAGCAGAGTGGAAGAGCATAAACTCAGCATCAGAAATAAACAAACAACCTCAGCTTTATTCCTACATCATCAGGAAACCGGCCATACAATAAATTTCGATGGGTTTGGGGAGATTGCCAATATAGAACATTATAAGACCAGAATAATCCGAGAAGCCATAGAAATTGAAAAACAAGGTGATTTGAATAAAAGGGACGAATCATTAAAACTACCAACAGTATGGAAGACAATAATCGACAAATCTAAAATCGTAAAAACTCAAACGCAATTAGCGCAACAACATTAGTACCATCCGGAAAACATAAATAACGACCAACGCCTGCGCAGATATAACCTTCAGCCCCGAGTGGGGGTATAAAAGGAAGCGTCGCAGTCACCAACACTTCAGTCTCTATTCGGACGCGAGAAAGGAAGCTTCGAAAATGCCAAATGTGATTTTGGCGAAACGTCAGCAAAACTGTTCTTTTTAGAACGACAGTAGTGAACAGATGTACACCCGGAACGAAAACAAATTTTATATATATATATATATATATATATATATTGAATACAAATTTCAATTTTTAAAAAGGCCAATACCTATCGCGACGAAATGTAAAAAAATTGCATTGAAAATCGGCTTCGGTTAAACTTTCTAAATTTTTTATATGTGATATAACCCCCTCAAATAGAAGTATTTTGTAAGTTTGTTTTTAAAGAGTGAAATATTTTTTTTGAAATGTTTGTAATTAACAGCAAAAGTTGTGGTCCGAGCGGTGATCGAACCCGCACCTCTGGATCACTAGTCCATGGCTCTAACCAATTGCGCTATCGTACCACTTATAAATAAGCAATTCGTTAGAACTTGTACATATTCAAACATACCAGGATCATAACCATTGTTGTTCCTGCCAAATATTCGATCCCCGCTCGTACTATAACTTTTGCCGTTGATTATAAATATTTCTAAAATAACCCCCTTAATTAATTTTTTGTAAAAAAATGGTGGTTCGACCGGGCATATTTTAAGCTATGACCGAACAAAGGAAACATTTTGGGGCCCTGAGAAATAATACAAATATAAATTAATTGATTAATGTAAACACACTGTGTAAAATACAAGTTTTTAAACAATAAAATTTGGTGTGTGTCTTGAAAAAGTTATTATGCATATTTTATTTTAAGTTCTTATACAAAGTATATATTGATATTTAGCGGGCTTATTTTTGGCCGTTAGTCACAAATAACTGTTGGTTATTGATTTGCTTTGCTCTCATTTTAATACTGAATCAATATAATATCGGTTAATACTATTTGTATAGAGTGTTTTATATTTATTGATGACTGGATTAAAATAAAACTATTCGTAGTTAATTAGCACAAACAAGAACAGAGTTTAATACAGAGTGGTAATCAAGTGATGTCACACATTGTTTGTGTTGGCAAATATTCTTCTCATAAAAAAACAAAAAATATGTAGTAACAGGGGTTCAGAAATCATTTGTTTTGGGGATACAGGGTGTTGAAAATACATATTTTTAATATACCATATGACGCAGGAGACCTGTAACAAGCCGCAGTTTTTTCCTTTAGATCTAAATATTTCATTTTGGCATTTTTCATACCTATATAACTCAATGCAAGGAAAATTTTTGATGAAAATAAAACAATTAAATACTACTTCCGGTTTAAGTTGATTTGGCGGCCAAACAGCCATTTTTTCAAAATTCGACATTGCCGATTTTTGAGAAAAAACTCACTATAAAATACTTGTTTTAAACAGCTCAAAATAAACTTATTTGTTAACCTTTTAGAAAACTTTGATCTAAAGTCTTTTTTTGGTAACAATAGATTTTCTTTTTTTAACTTCTTGTTGTATCGAAAGAGCAACTTAGTCTAATATTTTTAGAGGCACCCAATGACTGTTTTATCGCCACCTTGAAAATAAAAGCTAACATGCCATACAGCTTAAAAAATTATTACACAAAAAAATTTTTAGATCAGTGTTCGAAAAAAAAAGAACAAATAAGTATATTTTAAACTGTTTAAAATAAACATTTTATAAATTACTATTTATTTAACCGGCAAAGATTAATTTTCAAAAAATTACTGTTCAGCCGCCATTTTGTAAACCAAAGATAAATTGTAATATATCGTTGAAAAAATAATTTCATTCTGAATACGATATACTATATAAATATAGAGGATCTTTTTTAAAATAAAAAACTAGAGGCCATTTCCGGTAAAAACAGAAGTATATTATAATTTTTTAGGTGTGCGAAATTTTAAATTGATATGTTGAAAACTAAAAAAATGGCTCTCTGTTACATGTCTTTTGTGCTACCTGGTATATATTTTTTATATCTTATTTTTTCTAAACAGTTCAAAATATATCAAAAATAAAATTTTATTGACATGATATAGCCCTTAGTCAATTTTTTAAAATGTGCGATGCCACTGACTTTTTTGAAAATATTTTATCATAATTGGAAACTTCGTTAGATTTTTTAAATTGATTGAACTGCAATTATTCAAAAATCTTTCTTTGTATCTTTTAAAAACTAAAAAATGTTGATGTAAAAAAGGATGATTTTATTTGCATTATTGCGCTCTCTAAATATTTTAAGTTGATATTATTTCGAAAATGCTACTTTTTTATTAAAAATACAAATAATTTTTTATTACATATTGGAAGAAGAATTAAGGAATTTTTAAAAATAATCAGTAATGGGTAAAATCTATTTATACAAGTTAAATAAGATATATGTCGATATTTGCCACTTTTTAAATGTTTAAAGTATTAGTGGCATGAAAACCTGGTTCGTTAAGTTTAAATGCCACTTATTAATTTTTATTTTAAACCGTTGGAATGAATTTAGCCCCAGTTATAGAATTGTACAGTTTTAAGCCAATCTCTCTCTGTTAATAGTGTAGCAACTACTAATAATAAACAAAGTCTTTTTTTTTAATTTTCAAATTATGTGCCGCTAGAAGCTAATTTTATTTCACATTAGGATGGTGCTAAACATGAATTATTCACTTTATATTTTCTGGGTATGTACTTCAAACTAAACCAAATTTTACTTGTATAGTTATACCAGAAAATAAGAGAATACGTTTTAATTTCATTTTTATAATATCTTAAAAACTTGGTTTACAGACATCATAAAATATAACACAAGTTGATATTTTCCATCGTATTAATATTTGTTTTAAATTCATTCGAATTAAGGTTTTAATTTACTAATCATATTCTAAATCATGTGAATAGTGAATATTTTTTACCAAGTAATAAAACCAATGTAAACCTAATTTAATATCGCCGCTCGCACTTGCCCCCACCACCGAACATTAACAAGACAAGAAGGGGCACATTCCGTCGGAACTTTTATGTTGTGCTTATAAAAACGCACCGACATTCATACAGCTATGCAGGTGCCCATGCTTTTACGAGGTTGATGCAAACCGATTGATTGATGCTACCGATTAAACAGAATAAACGTTTACTTACCGGGGTGATTTTAAACAGAGTTTAAAAATATCTATCCATAATTTTTATTGTAACCTATTTTGCTTTATATGTATTAAAAGAAAAAAGGAGAAAACGTCAAGTTGTTTAATTAATAGATCTTAATATAATTACAAAAAGTACTGTTTGTAAAAATTAAGAAAATTAATTGTTGAAAATTTTAATCCAAGATAGAGGAACAAAAGAGCGGCTTAATAAAGTATTTAAAAATTCAGCCTAAGAAACTAATTGTGGTATAGAGATAAACTAGTAAACCTGTGGTACCAATTCAAGATGGCGGGACAAAACGGCGGCCAAATAAAATATTTGTAATCGTGAAAAAAATCACCTCCTCAGGTTTTACATATTTCCAAAGCCAAAAAATAAGTTTCGTAAATTCCGTCGGTCCGTCTGTCAATTTGTCTGTCGGTCTGTCAGTTCGCGACATAGCTTAAAAGCTACTTATCAGATTAACTTCCATTTTAGGCAAAAATTATGAGTCATATGGGGACGACCTGGTAATATTTTGGTAAAAATCCAATATGCCCGAACAAGATGCCGGACTAGTGAAACGTTAAAAAAACTATTACTAGAAAACGAATTATCCTATTTCCTCAAATTTTGCACAAAAATCAAGTGTTACGAATAAACTGGTAACATTTTGGTATGAATAAAAGATAGCAAAACAAAATGGTGGCCTAATAAAATATTTAAAAAAATCGACCTGAAAAAACTACTTATTAAATTAATTTCAAATTTTGGGCAAGTAATAAATGTGATGTACAGATAAACTGGTAAAGTTGTGGCACGAATTCAAGCTAGTGCAACAAAATGACGGCCAATAGTTTTGTTCAAATTCAATTGACATTAACTTTTATAGAAAAATTAAATGTGATATAGTGATCAACCTCGGTATAAACTGGCATAATTCAACATGACGTAACAAAATACCGGTGTTTGTCAATGTAAAAAGTACTTACTGAGTTTATTTTTAATTATGCCCAAAAATCAAGTGTGGCATAAGTAGAAACTAGAAAAATATTGATAGGAATCTAATAGTTGAAAAAAAAGTGGCACCGAATAAAAATGTTTAAAAGATAGTAATGATTGTTATACTGAACTAAATTAGGCCACTCTTCAATATTCCTAATAAAGGAAAAGATTCATAACGAGGGAAGTTTAATAGATAGCCAGTAATGTAAACACTATAGCATTGCCGTCCGTACTTGAAAGATTTATATAGTCACATGCAAACACTTTTAAACAACTATTTTTGTCATTGTACATAGATATTTTTATATTCTTCGATTATATCAGGAGTTATATTAACCAAAACTTTATTAATATCTTGGATACATTTTGCACCTTCGACCTCATTAAGAAATTTTTGAGTAAATAATTTCTTGAATGCCCCACAAAATTGTATTGGGGTTCGATTTCTCGAATTTCCGCCACAATTTTTTATAAAGAGAAAAAAAATTCGAGGCAATCCTGATTAAGGTTTCTTGTTAAAAGAAATGAATATTTTTTGCGTTTTAAGGTTTCCTATAAAGATAGAACGGAGTTAATCGTAATTTTCGTGCCGGCAAATATAAAGACAATTGGTATATATTAATGTTTGGTGGTATATTTCAATATTTCATTAAACAAAGGACAATCGGTTTATGCATTTCACCCGGCAGCGACTTCGCGTGCTCGAAAAAGCACAGCATCCGATATTCGAGTGAGATACGCATATCAAGGAGGAGCTTCGAGTGCTCCTTCTTGTCTTGTTAACTTAATAATTTCTAAGTTCATTCAATTCCTAAGGTTCCCTTAATAGACTCCAGATGTCAGAAGCTGGTTGAGCAACTATATATCTATAAACAAGGGCATTGGTCAGTTTGTCAATAATATAGATAACTTAATATACAAAATCGGTCCCGTGTTTGGCTCCGTCTAGCGTTTGTAGTCTTCAGGATTTTTTTATTTAAATAATAGAGGTTCCAAATTGATGCTTGTAGTACGTATGTGTTTTTAAGACTTAGCAGCTCGATAAGTTGTAATGTTGCAAAATGTGTATGCAACCCTGGAACAAGAAATATTTATTTAGGAAATTACGTACCAATCTATTTGAGTTGTTAGCCGTAACGCCTGGGTTATAGATTGAAAGCGTTAGCCTCTTGTATCGCCGTTTGCGCTGTCCTTGAAGTTTACTTAACATAAAGCAATGGGTACGGTTATATTTTTGCCGCCATCCGTTTGAGTTTCCGCTAGCCGTCCAAAAGATAGCGATCTTTAACTTTGACGGAAGCGGCTGGCGAAAATCGACGTTTGCGTTAAGCTGCAACCAATGAAATTGCTGGATTTTAGAGGGCCTTTTAAAACGTTGGTCCTTCGTAATAAATTTGACATTAATATACACATATAACATCCTCGTCCATTTAAAAAAACTGCTTGGGGACATTGTCTTTAATTTTAAGAAAATACTGGTAGGAGTTATGAGTATTTCCACGCTCTCTTCTTTGCCGCCTTCTCTTCAACAACTTTACAGCTGCGGCACACATTAATATTTCCACAATGCCTAGTCTTTGCTAGGCATCATTACTATGATTTTGATTATCCATGCTCAGTAAATTAAAAAAACGCAAATAAACTGAAACACAAGCAAGACAAAATTGTATTACCCAAAAAGGCGATAAATATAAACATTAAAGTAAGGTTAGTTCCACAGGCGACGCAAAGCGCAAAGTTTTCAATCTATAACTCGGGCTAAGAACCAGCGTAAACACTTAGCTCAAACCGAGGACGCAAGACGCAAACTTTGCTTAAATTAATTTCTAAGATTTGAATAACTCAAATTCAAAAATGTCAGAATAATGGCAAGCGCGTTATTGTTTCTATTCTTCGTTTCCATGACAACATAGTGAATGTACTGTTCTCCAATGAACGTAGTCTGCATAGAAAGAGTATTCGAAATGAGCAAAATTATTTTAACTGTGAATTAATCACTGCTACCTAAATATCACGAAAGCGATATGTGATTCGCTATACACCACCCAGTCAGTCCCGGCTCCTCCACCTTATTTAAGAATCTCAGTTTTGTTTCGCGATTTCACGTTTCATGACTAGCGATCTCGGAAGAACGGAACGGATCAATCACATATAGTGGAGTAAAAAACGGGGCAAAAGTCGCTTCCTTCTCGATTTTTTTTTGCGTTAGAACACACCGATATATACCTCATTTTATTAAATGGATCATTGTACATACGAAATCACAAAATATTACTTTTTTTGCGGTCTCGACTTTTTTTATTTACAAAAAACTGGAAAAAGTGTTATTTTTTTAAAATCGTGTTTTTTTTATGTTTCCCCTCGTATAACTTCTTACCTAATTAAGCTATCGAGACGATTTTTTTTTACTTAGTAGTAGACATTTTGGCGCTTCTTCCTATGTAAAACATGATAGCTATTATTTATTTTAAATATGGCTAAAACATCGATGAACTTGAAACTTTAGAAATTATGTAAACAAGTTTTCACTATTCGAAAAAAATTTTTGTTTTCGGAAATTTTATATAAAAGCGAATAAAATGTAGACAAGATATCAAAAAAGTTTTTAGTAGCAAAATCGTTAGTGTAGCTTTCATACTTTAGGTGCTACGATTTTTTAAAGTTTTTTACCTCCAATGGGTATACGGGATGCGTCATATAAGTTAGCAATGAATGGACTTGAGTCTCTGTGGACATGGGTTTCTGTAATCCGTATTTCTAACATGTACGGACTTGGAACTTTCACTACCTGCGAATTAATCACTGATACCTAAAAATCACGGAGCGATACCAAATTTGCTCAGCGCAACAACCGTGACGTATTCACAGAAGTTCCATACGCCATACACCACCCAGGCAGCCCCGGCTCCTTCGCCCTATTTAAGAATCCCAGTTTTGTTCGGCGATTTCACGATTCACGAATATCGATCCCGGAAAAACTGAACGGAATAAATCACGTTCACGTAAGAACAACAACGGCCTGCACCACTGGTATCGCGGTCATACGTTATTCACAGAGATTTTTGATCCCATGGTTTGGAATGCCTGATAGTGTTATTAGGAAATATTTTAAAGACATTTTTATTTTTGGGGATTTCAATTCCTTAACACTAAAATTGAAGACGATTTATAAACTTCACTTGAATCCATACAATTTATACTTAAGACTAATGATTAATAATGCTTATAGGTTAATACTAATTTTAAATGTTGTTTTATAAACCCATCATTAGACTATTTAAAATACGTACCTTACAGTCTGAGAGACTTGGCATTATTAGTATCGCAAAATTCTGCAGAATTTATAAAATTGAATTATTCTCTGGAAACATATCGGAAAACTTCACGATTATTAAACTATATAGGTCCCGTTGCAATCATTGAAATTGGGGAAGAGTTTGATACCTTATCTCACTTTTTTTTGGGAAATCACCTTTACAATGACATTTGATGTTTTTAAATATGCAAATTACATGCTAATAAGAAATTCAAAAGTATTGTTTAAATTATTTCAGAAATGTTTTATATCTTTATAGCTTCTCTACTTTTGATAATACAGATTTTATAACATTACATTAATTTAGTCATTAAATAAAAAAAAATACGTACATACATACTACGAGCATCAATTTGGAACAACTTGTATTACTAAAAAAAAAAAACCTGAGAACTACAAACGCTAGAGGAAGTCAAATACGAGACCGATTTTGTATATTAAGTGGCCTATCTATATTATAAACAAACTGACCCATGCCTTTATCTATGATTACAATCACACCTAAAAAATGCGATTCTGTAAACAAAGAAAGGTTATATTCTTAATATAACTAAACCTTTGATCACGTCACGTCTAAAAACCACTGATACTAAAAAATCACGGGAACGACTAAATGTGGTTTAAAATTCATGGGATCGCTCACCTCTAGCCCGGCAGCCAGGACCGCCCATGTCTAGTGTGTATAATTCTTCCTATTTCATAAAGATATAATTTTATATTAATCTATATATTTAAAACACTAAGCCAGATTTATCAGCAAATTCGTAAGAGAGTTGTACTGCAACAATTTACATGATTTTTTTTTGAAATTATTGTCTGGTTACCGAGACCATTCAACACTATTTTTTGTATTGTTTTATTGCGTATTTTTTCTATAAAACCAATATGTTTTCTTCAATAACATTTCTGGACTTTGTGGTGAATGCGCCCATATTCTTATAATTCTACTGGAAACTCATCGCGCCATCTAACGGAAAAGGCAGAACAAGATCTGCCGGGTCAGCTAGGATACATAATAGTGATAGGTTATTTTTCGCACTCCCATCTGACGAACGAAACGCGGCACGATGTAAGCAGTAATGTACTGCCTACAAACAGTCACCATTTCATCAGTATATTAATGTTTTTCCATACAAACTTTGACACCCCTATTCAATTCTTGAATGAACTGATGAATTTTCAAAAACAATAAAGAACGTGTTATTTTTACTTTTAAAGACTATATTTACAAAGTATATCATCGTAGCTTAAAAACATGTTCTTCATATAAACTTTGTGATAATACAACTTTACAGGTGGAATTTTGTAAAATCCTTTCTTAGTGCAACTCTAGAGCACTCAAGAAATATTTGCTCCGAATTCCAAATCTCTTAAATTTAGGCTGTGCGTTGTCTGAGAGTCAGTCAGTCACGGTACCTACTGTTTTATAGCTATAGATTTTAATTTTGATTAGTTAGTTTCAAATATCTGTATAGCACGTATATATAGAGTAATTCTGATTTTTTATGTATAGAAATGTAGGATTTGTAAAGCAAGTGCTTCAGAAAATGGAACAGAATTTTAAAAATGCTCCTATTTTCTTTGAAACAGCATACAAAAATAACAATAAAGTTAAAGCATAACTATAGATATTAGGATTCTTTATCATCAATTGCATGTTAGCTTTTTTTGCTAATTTCCAAAATGACTAAAATATGAATGAATGAATAAATAAGAAAAGCGTTCATAACAACTAGTAGCCCGTTTCTTCAACGATAATATGTGAAAATCGAAATGGACTTCGAACTCGTGAACAAGGCTCCAAAATCAGTATACTTACTACCAAAAATAATAAAAATTTGGGTTGCTGAAATTTGTAATTTATTAGTATAATTTCTATTATTACTGATATTTGAACTTACCATGGCAAAACTATTTGCAGTTCGACGCAGAAGCCTTGCTGCCCGTGTATTTTTACGCCATTCACGCCACCACTCATTGCACAAATCACACTCGAATTCGCAAAAAAAATTCTATAATACTAGAAGCAAACTTCTACAGTAAGCGCCAACATTTTTAAAAACAAGTACAGTAAACGCTTATCTTGTAGAAAATGTTCCTGGCATAAAATCATAAAAAAATAATCAAAATATTCTATTATTATTGGCAACATTGGAACGGTCCCGTAATCACTTCGGCCAAAGTTCGGTAAAACAAACAATGCAGGGGGAGAAGACACAAAAGCGAAGTTAGCTGTAAAAAAATATATATATACGTTTTATTGTTTTTGCAACAAAGACAGACTAAAGAACGAGGTAAGGAATAGGTAATTAACGCGAAGTAGTGTTTTAAATTACGTGTCAGAGAAATGTTTGGTTAGAGTTAATCGTTTTCTGAAATATTTGAATTTTCGCGCTTAAACTGAGACTAATTCTTAATAATTCGGACTAAAGAAAACCTTATTTTGTACAAAAAATATATGCGATATATAAGTAAAACGGTCCAAATTTTGTTACGAATTGATCATAGCCAAATAAAATAGCGGCCTAATAAAATTTACAATAATTGGTGTAAATAAAACACTACTTATTTAATTGATTTTAAAAGTTTCCCAAAAACTAATAAGAACATAGGGAGAAACTGGTAAAATAGTGGCATAAATCTAATATAGCGAAATACAATGACGGCCTATTAAAATAATTCCGTATTAATAACTTGTGTTGCGACTCTTATATAGGTTGATTGCATTTTGATAAAACTGACCTTATTTTTATCGGGTCCTTTCTGTAACAATTTCTGTAAATCTTGTTTTTTTGTTTTACCTCTTAAAAATATTTTAACTGTTTAGTTTTAACTGATGTTTTAACGCATAAATATGTTTTTCTTTTCTGGCATTTTAGTGTCTTAAGGATGCAACAATAAAATTGCGAAACTTCGACAATTTTAAAAAAAGAATTTAGTTTTTTTCTACTGTATCCTAACTCCAAATAATACACCACTCTAAGTGTACGTATTATTAAATAACTACAAGCATCAATTTGCTTGAAAAAAATTCATACCCAGGAAAGTTCCGGCTAAAACCAATTTACCGATTAATTTTTGTATTATTTCTTTTGTTGTGAGTGTAGAATAATTTATTTCCCATTCTAAAATTTGTTTGAAATCGAGATCATGTTCTTCGTAATGTTCCAGTATGAGGAGTGAATAAAAGCATTATTTGCCCATTTGTGACAATTTAATCTAATATCTGGGTATTGTGTTGTCATTCCTATGTACTTTTTCGGAAAATTTAAACATGGAATACACCAAATTTGATTTCTTTATGACAGACAGTTTACGCAGCCGTGTTTAGACAAGATGTTGAAATCTCAGGACAATATTCTAGAGACTATGGCACAATCGGTTAGAACTATTATAACGCTATTTTATTTGGTTATTTTAGTTGTTCGTGTTTATGACCTGACTGTGTTTTGTTCATAGACCACTACGGTTTTCTGTTTTTGACTTTTTTGTTTCCTATAAATGAAAGAAATTAATTTTAATTAATTTTGTTTTTTTCTTACATTTCTGTTATAAATTTTAAATTGGGGTGGAAGTTATTAAAATAATTTCTGGTTTGGAATACGTTTGCTATAATTAATGTTTATTTTATATTTATATCTGCTAATTATATTTATGTAATGAATTAAAAGATAAAAAGACAATAAAATGAATAGACTAATAATTTCTTTTGGGGAAAAAATCAACCAATTGACTAAAAATCTTTTAAAAAAGTAGGTCACAATCAGATTTAAATATCGTACTTACTTTCATACCTAATTCTGTGATTGTGGAAGAAAAAGCAGAACTCAGCAGAATCATCCATATTTTAATGATATATTTTTTTAATTGGTACTTGTTGGTATTTGATTGTCAGAAATACTGTGTGAACGATTTAGATTATTAATTTTACATTATCTAAATATGTATATTTTTGGCAATAAATCTTTAAAAAATTCAACTATATAACGACTGCAAATATTTTAAAACTTTAGGAAGAATTCTGTGCTTTAAGCTCATGTTGGATTTGATATAGAAATCCAATTTTACAGATTTGCCAATCATAAGTCTTATTATATAAATTACCACAAACCTAACAGGAGCAAACAGCTAAACTTTGTGGTTGTAAAGAGAACATCCGAAATCATTACCAGCCTTAATTAATACCCCATATACCTCGGAGCAGCATAACACTGCAGACACTATAAAAGTAAAAAAAAATATTCAGATGAGGAAGCAAAAATAAATGTTTTAATTTTTCATTTTATGTTGTGCCATAATGTGTCAGTTCAAGCACTCATTTGAGTCCCGGAAATAACCGGCAAATTTTTATTTCTCGAACTGTATTAAAATAATGTTCTCATTCATGCCGTTTTCCTCTTTATACGTTTTCCTCCCCTAACGAGTTTAACCAATTTAGTTACATTAGTGTGTTATATTACTAAGTATAGTTGCCTCTGCACATTTTAGCATTATTTTTTCGACTTTTTACTTCCATCGTAAGGGGAAGTATTGTAATCCTGAAAAAATCACCCCCTGATTATATACGATTCAGGGTACCTAGGTGCCGAAAAACATGTTTTCTCAATTCCGTCGACCTGTCTGTCTCTCTGTCGGTCTATCGGTCTGTCTATTCGCGGCATAGCTAAAAAACTACTAATTTGAATAACTTTAAATTTTGGTCAAAAATTAAGGGTCATATGCACGGAGATGGAGCTTAACATTTAGTAGAAAGTCACTATGGCAAAATAAAATGACAACCTAGTGTAATGTTAAAAAAATTATTACTACTTATTCAATTTATATTATATTTGGCATACAAATCAAGTATTATGAGAAGATGCAACCGGTGAAATTTTGGTATGAATCCAAGATGTCGATACAAAATGGCGACATAATAAAATATTTAAAAATTCAACTTGAAAAAACTATTTATTACATCAATTTTCTAAATTAATTTCAAATTTTTTGCAAGCATTAAGTGTGATATAGAGATAAATTCGTAAAGTTATGGTACGAATTCAAGATTGAGAAATAAAATTGATGGCCAAATAAAATATTTAAAAAATCATCGTAAAAAAATTTCAGTTCATTTTATATTTTGTAGAAAAAATAAAATTTGATATAGGGATAATATGGTACGAATTTAAAATGACAACAAATGACCAAAATGTTAATGCAAAACTACTTATTTAATTTATTTTAAATTATACCCAAAATCAAGTGTGGAGTAGGCAAAAACTGAAAATATTGGTAGGAAATGGTGGAACAAACTAATATAAATGTTGAAAATCCAGTATGTATGTATATATATATATATATATATATATATATATATATATATATATATATATATATATATATATATATATATATATATATATATATATATATATATATATATATATCTATGTATATATATATACATATACATATATGAGGATGTAAAAAAATTTTTAGGGTTGGGATTTAAATTTAGCTTACCTTTAAATAAAAATGAAATATCAATAAAAAACTTATTAGCTGATCTAGAAAATATAATAAAATATTACCCTAACAATACAACAAAAAATATCATAAGGGCTAAGTTTACAAATATACTTACTAACTTCTTGAGAAGACCAGTTAATCAAAGTTATCTTAATGTTTTATTTTATAGATCAAAACAATTTTTTAGGAGCCATGGTGAGCTTATTGTAACTAGGGCAGATAAAGGAAATGTCACTGTTGTTATGTCTAAACTAACGTATATAAATAAATCCGACGAGATTTTACATAATCAGACCTACTACAAGCAGCTCACCAGGGATCCCACATCAACTATTCAACAAAAAGCTAACAGACTAGTAAAAAAACTTAAAGATCAAGGGCAATTGAGTGATGAAATTTCTAAAAGTCTCACAATTTACGATCAGACTTCCCCAAAATTTTATGGGCTTCCCAAAATTCACAACCCAGAATTATCTTTGAGACCAATAATTTCTTCACTTAATGCCCCAAATAGTAAATTAGCACAATTTCTCACAGATATTTTAACTATTGCATACAATAAAAACAACGAATACTATATCACAGATTCATTTCAATTTTCAGAATTAATAAACGAAAAACAAATTCCACATAATTATGTGCTAATAAGCCTAGATGTCATTTCTCTCTTTAGTAATATTCCCTATACATTAGCAAAAAATAGCATAACAAAAAATTGGGATTCTATAAGCCAATACACAGATCTCAACTTGAACAACTTTTTAGAAATATTAAAATTTATTTTTGACAGTACATATTGCATGTTTAATCAAAAGTATTATAAACAAATTTTAGGCACCCCCATGGGGGCCACTCTTTCTCCCATCATTTCTCAATACGTAATGGATGATTTGTTGGATGACTGTATTCCTAAACTGTCTTTTCAACTACCGTTTTTAAAAAAATACGTGGATGATTTAATCACTTCTGTACCTGTAGAAGGGGTAGAAGAGGTCTTACAAGTGTTTAATAGCTATAACCAATACATTCAGTTTACAGTAGAAAGGGAAACTGACAATAGTGTTCCGTTTTTGGACACCAAACTAATCAGGAGTGAAAACAACCAGATTTTACTAGACTGGTACATAAAACCTACCAGTTCTGGTAGATATCTTAATTTCCATTCCAACCACCCCAAAAAAATAAAGATCAATCTAGTACTGGCTCTAAAAACACGTATTGAAAGGATTTCTCACCCTAGTCTACTTAGAAAAAACTTAAAAAGATTGTATGATATTCTCCCCAAGAATTCATATCCACAAAAGTTATTAAAAAAACTATTATATAACACAGCTCCAATAATCAACCCTGGAGAGAGAAATGATGGAATAAGTCCCAACATCAGTGCCTTTGATTCTCAAAATAGACCGAGGTACTATTTTTCGTTACCTTACATAAAAGAAATTTCAACAAAAATAACTAAGTTGTTCAAGTATGATCCTTCAATTAAAATCGCCTTTAAACATAATAAAATAGTAGGCAACATTTTTACAAAATTAAAAGGTAGGGATGAAATACAAAAAACTTCAAACATTGTATACAGTATTCCTTGTTCAGAGTGTGAGGGTATTTACATAGGCCAAACCTCTAGGGTCCTAAAAGACAGAATAACTTCGCATAAAAGCGACTGTAGATTAATGAAAAATACTTGTGCACTTTCAGAACACACAAATCAATCATGGCACTTATTCAACTTTAATGATACCCAAATATTATGTAAGGAAACTAATTATAACAAGAGACTGTTTCTGGAAATGGTGGAAATATTTCTGAATCCTAATTCGTTAAATAAGAGAGCTGATATCGAAGACCTTAGTTCTATTTATTCAAATTTACTCAGTCTGAACAATTATACGAACAACAATAATAGTTTAAATAACACAGAATTTTCCTTTTAAAAAATATAAGTATATGTACGTATTATATCCATATACCTTTCTATAGTCAGTCTCTTCAATTCGAGTAGTTTGTCGTGGGCATAAATTCGACTTTTAATTCATACTTGTTCTGGTTTGATTAAGATATTTCTCAGCTACTGATGTTTCTTTGTATCTGGATGTATATCGATCTGATTACATAGCTAAATCCTAGATCTGTGTTTCAATCATCCTGACAGACCGTACTATAACATTCTTTACATGTCAAAAAAACCTACATAAGAAATTTACTTGCTTCGTATTTCAATAAAAATATATGGAGAACAGGAATTCCTGCCAGTATGTAAAATCTAATTTTAATGTTAAGGTCAAAGTGTGTTTGTTTTTCGCAAGAAGTTATCGATACTAATTGCAAAGCAGTGAGTACAATTTTCTATTTTTTTTTCTAAAAATCCTCAAATTCTAATTAATGTGCATACAGAGATAAAAAACAAATTTCTTCTCATATTGCAGCCCTGAAGCAGGTAATAATCATTACCGAAAGCTTGGCGTAGCTTAAAAACAATTTAAATCTAGCCCTAAATTAGGACCGATACCCCAATAATTAGGTTACTTGTTCAACTAGTCGGTCAAGACTACCCTTCTCTTTATATATATATATATATATATATATATATATATATATATATATATATATATATATATATATATATATATTTCATACCCGTAATAGTGTCAGAGAGTTCTTTTGGTACATTTTTACCTTTCGGTTGCTATTTCGGAAACGCTTTTTGGAGTTTTAATAAAAAAAAAATTTTTGGAGTTTTAATAAAAAAAATTTTTTTTTAGTTTTTAGAATTTCCCTTGATAGTATACTGATATGTCGAAAAATTCAAATATCGATTTGAAAATTTTGGAAAACATTCGTTTTTAATATCTAATAAAGTCCATTGAGCCATTGAAAATGGGCGGGTTCGAAGTTTGGGGAGTATTTAAAAAAAACTTAGAGCTCAAAAACAGAAAGAAATAGGGTAACTTTGAAGGCATTTTGCGAGACCGGAACACGTTCTACTTTGTCAGGGAGAGGCGAGAGTTCGAGGAAAATTAAATGGAGATTCGGAATCAATATACCTATACCGGAAATGTCGAAATGTTTACTGGGTTCAAAAGTACCTCCGAAGGTTTTAAAAAAAGCCATTTAAAATTCAAATTTGAGTTTTTTTGTTATGTTCTTGGCTAGTGTTTGAGTGAGCCATCGTTTTAAAGGTTTTTCTGATACGTGGTTTCGTGCTGCACTTTTTCGTTTAAGCGCAACAATTAATTATCGTTGCCTTGGTTTTCTAATGTGACATTTTGAAACGTGCTTTTCAAGTTCGTTCGTTAGAAGATAACATCAAAGCAGTTATCATCTTTAACGAGGCTAACTGGAATTATCACGCTGCAATTCGCATCTTCAATGAACAACCAATTTACAGGAAATTCTTTCAGAATTTATTGTCAAAATTTCAAGTAATAGGGACGGTAAAAGATCTGCGAGGACCAAAATTAGCGAAAAAGTTCAGGTCGTAGCTGAAATAGTCGTAAAGCCTAGACGATGTACTAAGCAATTAGCTGAGACATGCAATATTTCGCGTTCGTCTATTAAGAACATTAAAATTACATTACCTTAAAATCCAATAAATTTCATCCTTATAAAATGAGAATTGTCCACGAATTAACCTTGGCCTTGGTAGTCGACTAGAGTCTTGAGATTAAGGCAAAAGGATCACATCAAGCCCCCATTTTCTGCGTTAGACTGAAGAAAATACTTGGATGAAACCTATCCAAATAAATGGATTGGACGCCGAGGTCCTTAAAAGTAGCCAGCTCGCTCGCCAGATCTTACACCCCTTGATTATTTTCTCTGGGCCTATATGAAATCTCAAGTTTTTAAAATGGCTCCGGATTGTCTATACGAACAGCGTAAACGCATCAGGACAAAACATATTTTTCTAAAATAATTTAGGTGTCTAAAAATTACATGGAACTGTGAATACCGTATTTAAAAATTTAAGTAGTTTAGAAGTTACGGGAAAAGAGAGTTTTTGACATCTCTAAAAATATATATTTTTTAATAAATTACGTGAAAAAATTTTACATGGAAATCCAAAAACTGTATTTCAAAATTTTAAACAATTCAAAAATTAGGGGGAGAATAATTTTTTTTAAGTTTTTTGACAGCTGACATTTTTTTATTAAATTACCTCAATAAAATGTATTTAAAATATTCAAGTAGTTTATAAGTTACCGAAAAAAGACGATTCTTTTTGACAGATATCAAAGTATTTTTTTGTTAACTAAAGTTCTAAAGTTTAAAGTTAAAGTATTTTTTTGTTAACTAAAGTTCTAAAGTTTACATTGTACCAAGTTCTAAAGTTTACATTGTGCCGCAAAGACTGTATTTAATAATCTTAAGCAGTTCAAAAATTACAGGAAAAATCAATTTCTCAATGGAGCTGTCAAAAAAAAAATTAATATACTACGCCTCTAAATGTTTATTATCTATTACCGAAAAACCCGAACCGATAATCTGAACTCTCTAAAAGTTTCAGTAACGCAAAGAAATTAAAAATTCACGGCTGCGAAAACAAAATTTCGCCCATTTATTACAAAAATCTCATCAAATAAAGACACACGCTGAAAAATACACTAGAGCCAATTCTGGAAGATTAGATTTTTTTTAAATTACAATATCCTAGCTATTACCAAAATTCAAAATCGATACTTATAATCCTACAAAAGTTTTAGTAGAGTAAAAAATTGAAAAATACGTAGATGAGAACAAAAATTTCCCAAATTTATTACCCAAATCTCCTAAATCGATACCTTATGCCGAGATGTTTCACTAGAAAAAAGATTTACAGGTCTTAAACCAGAATTTCTAAAAAAAGAAAACAGCTTATATTTACCTACTGCCCCTGTATAGCGTATTATAGGCGACTTATCTGACGTGTACAATAAAGACATTCGTATTTACTGTTAAACACCGTATGTTATGTTATACTACCATAAAAGAAAACAAAATATAGAAAATCTAAACCCGTATACTGAAAACCTGCCAATGTGTCAAAAAATTCCCGCTACATATTGAAAAATATATTTATTCTGTATCTAATTACACGCAAGCATTTCGCTTCTCCAATTTATCCAAAAAAGGTAATCGAGTAGTCCTTTTTTCAAACGAACATCGACGTTACTCATATTGGGAATGATAGCAAATTTTTTTAGATATATTTGACAAAATAAGTATAGTAGTAGGAAGTATTGCACCTCAATTGTAGCTATCTTCCTAAAAATATCTAAATTTTACCATGCTATTCTCAAAAATACCCAAAACATTGTATTTGAGGCGTTAAAATTAAATAAAATTTAACCTAAATATATACTCACTAGTTTTGGCACCGGTTATAACTACGTCAAATTTGAAAATTAAAGCAACTTAAAGCTGTCAATTTTTTTAAAAATTAAGTGACCTCGTTAAAACTTGAAGTTATGAACTATGAGACTGTATTTAAAAGTTTAAGGCAGGTATAAGCAGTTTAGATATTATGGGAGAAAAACATTTTTATTGTTACATGGAACTCTGAAGACCGCATTTAAAAGTCTTCAGCAGATCAAATGTTACAGGAAACATTTTTTTCAGCTGTATTCTTTTTATTAAATTACACCACTAAAAGTTACATAAAACTGTGAAAACCGTATTTAAAAAATTTAAATAGTTTTAATGTTATGGGAAAACATTTTTTTGACAGCTCTCAAAATATTTTTTCAATAAATTACGCTCCTAAAAGTTTCATGACAATGTGAAGGCCGTATTAACAGTTTATAATATACATAGAAAAGGCAGTTTTTTTTGACAGATGTCAAAATATATATATCTTTAAATTACGCTTTTAAAGCATACATTGAATTGTAAAACTGTAAGAAATTTTAAGCAGTTCGAAAGTTATTGAGGCATTTTATTGACAGATGTCATTTTTTTTAATAATTTATGCCACTAAAAGTTACATGGAACTGTGAAAACCGTATCTAAAAATGTTAATATATACTCATTAGTTTTGACAACTACTATAACCACGCCGAATTTGGAAATGAAGGCAACTTGAAACTATATCTTTATCGTTTCCCCCGGGCGTTTTTTAAATTATAAGAATAATGTGCGCAAATATATGCAGACTTTTTTTAACCTAGATTTTCGAGTATTTAGGTACGTCGTAGAAACAAATAGTAAAGTGTAGAGATAAATTGAAGTTTCTGAATCTGCTTTGCTATTTTATAAAAGAAAATCTAAATAATTTTCGTTATATTCGACTTGAAAGTAAATGAACCCTTTGGAATTAAGGTCAATTTAAAAAAAATATATAAATTATATATTTAGTTTTCATCCGAAAGGAGGAGATTTTTGGCAGGACTTCAATATACTTAAAAAAAAATACCCCAAAACTTTAAGAGGCAAGGCTGACTTATATTAAATTTTGAACACACCCTTTTTTACTAGAATATTGAATTGTTTTTAAAGAAGCGGCAATAAATGTAATTAGCACAGACATTTTAGAAGATATCGTCTTACAGACTTTTTTCTCTCATCTCTGCTCATTCAGAATTTTTTTTTTCAAAAACTTAAACTGTTTGACCACCAGAGGGCGTTCATTGAACCTCTGTTTCCGGCCAAAAACGAGGTTTAAAAATTAAAAAAGAAAACTTCCCAAACTTTATCCTGCCCGTTTTCAATAAACTTCCTGAGATGTTTTCTAAAATTTCAATTTTTTCGACCATTATCGTGTATCATAGGAAATTCTAAAAACTCGAAAAAAACATCTTTTATTTCATTCATAGACGAAAAACAAAAATGATACGAAGATCCGTTTGGTACCGTTTAAAAGCTGTAAGTATGTTTTTTGAAAGATGGCAAGGTCATAACAAACTCTTGTCATGTCGAATGTGTATAATAAACTATACTTCACGCCGTGATGTTTTTTCTACCTATCTTACATTATCTTTTTTTTATTTTTGTCGACCATAACCACCCGGCTTGAATAAACTCTCGCCACCGGTTAACCCACTTTATGCAAGTTAAGTTATTCTAACTGTAAAAATCTCGTTTAAAAAAATTACTTGTTCAAACATTAGGAAGAATAGACGTTTCCTTTACAGCTACCAAAATATTTTTCTAAAATAAATTGTGTATTTACTATTACTATTTTTACTCAATTCAGAAGTTATGCGGAAAAGCAATTTTTTACAGTTGTCAATTTTTTCCTTAAATTAAATTACCTCGTTAAAACCACTTTGGACTATGGGACCCGTATTTAAAAATTTAAGACCGTATTTAAAAGTTTTCAGCAGTTCAAAACTTACAGGGAAATTTCACAGCTGTACAAAATTAATTTTATTAAATTACGCCAGTAAAAGTTACATAAAACTGTCAAAACTGTATTTAAAAATTTTAAACAGTTTTAATGTTATGTGGAAAAATGTATTTTTTGACAGTAGTCAAAATTTTTTTAATAAGTTATACCACTAAAAGTTACATGACAGTGTGAAGGACGTATTAAAAAAAATTAAATAGTTTATAATTTACCGGAAAAAGACAGTTTCTTTTTGACATAAGTCAAAATATATATTTTTTAAATCACGCTTTTAAAAGATATATTGAACTGTAAAAATAGTATTTAACAATTTTAAGCAATTCGAAAGTTATCAGGAAATATCCTGATATCTCTAGACTACCTAGGGTAAAATGGATCTGTACCTATAAGATTCATTCTCAGCTCATTAAAGACCTCGTGTTCAGCTAAAATTCATTACTGCCAGAGATCTAGCAAAACTGAAAAAACTATTATATTCCAAATTGTGGCTACTTCTTATATCCATATTCAAGTTTTATTGAATTTCCCATGATACCCGATAACTGTCGAAAAAATTAAAATCTCGGTTTGAATTTTTTAGAAAACGTTCCTTCCTAATGAAGCCTATTGAAAATTGGTGGAATCGAAGTTCGGTGAGCATTTAAACAAAAAAGTGAAAAAATCATGGGGTAACTTTGAAGGCATTTTGCGGGATCGAAACCCGATTTACTTAGTCAAGGTAAGATGAGAGTTCGATAGAAAATTTAAAAGAGATTCGAAATTAATTTAAGGTATAGGTACATATACCGGAAATGACAGGAAAGTCGTCAGAATTAAAAAAATATAATATGAATATAATGCTACAGTTACGAATGTTGTTACAGACAAAGCACTAATTATGAACAGTGCGCAAAAAAAATTGTGGAATCACTGGATTACCCCATTTTTACATTTGGATGTTCTGCTCACAGACTGAATTTGCTTTCAAAGGATTTAGAAGTAATACATGCGAAATACCCACTTGCCAAATGGTACAAATAAAAAGGAGAAAAGAAACTTATATTACCATACGATGTTTGATGGAATACAGTTCCTGGCTGTTTGGAAATTCGTATCAGTGAGCGGCCAAAACTTTTGCAAATTTGTGAGGAACACTAAAATTCAGTGATTTTTCAAAAAGTATCGAATATTCATATCAAACGAATGGCTGAGGATGTTTTAAACCTTCTTAAACCAAGTTCTTTGTCACTGGATATGGTTCAGCTAAAATGTGACCGCACTACAGTGGTGGAGATTTCAAGAAGCCATTCCAGAAATCAGAATCAGAAATCCACACATTATTGTTCCCACTTCATGTGCTTTTTTTAACACTTTTGTAATGTTTTAGTTAGTTTTAAATGTTATACATATAAGAGTTTATTAGAAAGATGCTATATTTATGTTTGGCTTTATTAGTGATGCCGCGAGACGATATAAAGACTTATCTTGTATCGTTTCAGGTTTGGTTGACTAATTTTGTGTCGTCTGGATCTCGTTGTCTCGCCTTTCACGTCTCGACTTACTAGTAGTACATTAATATATCCGGTTAAAAGTTAAATAAATATGTCCACTGAAAATGATTAAATAAATATGTCCACTGAAAATGAAGTTTTAGCCATAAATACTCGTATTTGGGATTGTGTATCAGGGAACCGCGCGCGTTCTTAAATTGATATATTTATCGCACCTGACTGGATGCTAGTTCCTTAAAAATCTGTTCTAACTATTGTTTGATAATTTACAATATATAATTTATCACTAGGTACAAAAATTTTCAGTTTTTTTTCCAAATAACCCAATTTTTATGTTGTTGTTGAGGGGGGAGGGGGGGGCTCAGAAGGAAAACCAACTTGCTTTTGTATTGGTAACAATAACCAACTATCATAAACGATGAATATCCTGGCGTTTGGGTTACAGTAATTACTTCGGTATAGGTAGCTAGTTGATTCGCAGATCTGCGAACTAATAACCAAACTCAATCTCAAATTAGCAAAGTGTCTAAAATAATAAGGAGACACCCCTTAGTGATGCCCGTGACTGGAAGTATCGAAATCGGAACTTCCCTTTAACCAAGTTAATATCAAGTCATAGATCTTTCACAACTGAGATATGAAAATGCAAATCTATTTTGCTCTGAATAAAGCCGTTTAGTTTCTACAGGGAATCATGGCACTAAAAGTGGCACTTTTATAGTTTCTGAGATAAGGTAGTGAAGTGGAAATTTGTTCTTTACTTTTTAGACTGTTTTAATAAATGTAAAATTTTTAGAAATATTTCAGCGTATTATTGCTATCCCTGTTAAACAAAGCAATTCCTCTCTGTTTAAAAATTAATCATGATATTTGTTTGACAAAAAAAGCAAAATGTCCGAATCGTGAGAAGTATTTCATAATTCACTTATTAAAAAATTATAGGGCTAGTTAATAAAAACAAGTCTGACATAAATATTCGCAAAATACTGAAATCTTCTTTTATGTTTCAAAAAAGTTTAAGTACTTACTAACTTCTAAACATTGTTTTATGTTGCTTTTTTTTAATTTTAATAAAAGGGATTTTTAAAAGTAAGACAACAAATCATAATTTCTAAAACAAGAAAATTATAAACAAATAATCGGAGGATTTATTAAGGAAATTTTAGATTAGTATGTGTATAGAGGATGCATCAGAAAAAGGTTTTGAAAACGTATTAATATTTGGTGGAGTATTACTTGACTTAAATTTTCCCAATTCCAAATGTTCATAAAAATTTAAAAATAAGTCAAAAATTAATAATATTTATTCAGTTCCCTAAAAATATATTCACAATTTGTCTTCATTCAAAATTAATAAGCTAATAATTACTTGATATTTATAATCATTTATCGTGCACCTGTCCAGGGTTTCTGTTTGCATTTTGAAAGAGAAAAAGAAACAATTAAAGTTTTTGGGAAACCGTGCGATACAAATTATTTTATTGGCGAAAAGACGGCCCCCAAAGGTATGAAATTTTTTTTAGGCCAAAGTGTTAATAAAAAACAAAATATTAACGTCCGCAGATACATAAATAAGAAAGAAATTAACGGCCATGTTGAGTGTTTTCCGTCATCTCTACCACACAGCTGCATTGGCCTGATGAGCCCCATATAGGGCGAAACGTCGTCAATTATGCCGGTAGAGATGATGGAAAGCACTTAAAAGCTTGTCAGTATAATGGTCCATTATTTTTGGACCTCATACTTGAATAAACTTACTACAGGCAGAATATTTTGTCCGAATGGCCGTTAATTTCTTTCTTATTTATATATCTACGGACGTTAATACTTTTGTTTTTTATTTACACTTTGGCCTAAAAAGCCGGCATCATGGATTTCATACCTTTGGGGGCCGTCTTTTCGCCAATAAAATAATTGGTATCGCACAGCTTCCCAAGAAAACAATGAATGCCTGAGTATGTCGCGCTTAGCTTAATGTTTTTAAACATTAGTAGAGGTATCAATTACAAACCTCGCATTTGTTCCCATAGGTGGCACCTCTTTACTCTATGGGTTATAATATCTCACTGCCTAATATTTTCGTCGTTTATATTCAACATACCGTTGAGTGTTTTCCATCATCTCTACCACACGGCTGCATTGGCCTGATGAGCCCCATATAGGGCGAAACGTCGTTAATTATGCGGGTAGAGATGATGGAAAGCACTTAAAGGCTTGTCAGTATAATGGTCTATTATTTTTGGAGCGTATCCTTGCTCTATAAGCTAATGGTTTGTTTTATTTTTCACATTAACACGACTCGAGTGTAGAGATTGATTGGTGTCGAGACGGGACGAGACTAGGTTGAGACGAGATGAGAGTACACATTTTGTCTAGTCATACGGCATCACTAGGTTTTATTGAAAGCATTTACAAAATGTTATTTTCGTTAATAGGCATTTATTTAAAAAATCGCAGTTTTTGTCGGAGAATTTTTAAAAAAATCAGGATTTTTGTATTAAACATCCTTTGATTATAATCAAGATTTTATTCAACGATCTTATTCAGATGATTAAATCATCTCAACCCTGTAAATAATCATGTCTATTACAGAAAACCCCAAATCGATACTTGGAACCTTTCAAAAATTCCAGTAAAGAAAAAAAAAATGAAAAATTCATGGCCGGGAAAACATAACTTCTCTTTTTATTACTTAAATCTCCTAAATCGATGTTTTATATTGTATGTTTTAGCTGTAAACTGAAAACCTGCCATTTTGTCAAAAAAATTCATCAAACAATAAAATCTGTTAAAAAAAATACACTAGGTCCATTTCTGGAAGATTAGATTTTTTTAAAATTATAATATCCTATCAATTATCGAAAACTCCAAATCGATGTTTTAAATCCTACAAAAATTAAATATTCACAGTTGCGATAGACGACATTTAGTATATTTATTACTTAAATCTCCTAAATCGATATCTTATACCGCGATGTTTCAATAGGAAAAAAATTCCTTTCCTTACCTACTTGTATAATATATGTTAAATATGCTACGATAGGTCGGTGTTGACTACTTACCCGAACATTACAATAATGTAAATTCGTATTAAATAGGTACTCTTACATTCCTTATGTTAAACATATATTACCATAGAAATTTAGAAAATTTAACCCGTATACTGAAAACCTGCCAAAATGTCAAAATATGTCGGCCTATATTATTCTGAAAAATGATGTACCCTGTACCCAATTACAGGCAAGCATTTCGCTGGTCCAACTAATCCAAAAGAAGATAATCGAATAGCACTTGTATCAAACGAATATCGACATTTACCATATATCGAAAATAAGAGGTAATTTTTTAAATAAAATTGGGGAAAGTATTGTACCTCAAAATGTGGCTACATTCTTAAAATCACTCAAAAATCTGCCAATTTCAAAAATTATTGAGGCCTTAAAATTAAATCAAATTTATCTAAATATATTACTTTGATTTTATAAAAGGCAACTCAATGCTTTTACGAGGTTTCAATTGATAGAGGTTTCAAAATAAAAATTGGTCATTTTTTTAAAACAACATTTTACCCAATTTTTTGACCTAAAACAAAAAATGTAAATCTATGCCTTGTATCAATAATATGCAGCTTTCGTTCTGTCCATCGTTTTTGCCTCAGGTGGTACCGATACCCTCTTACGGGGAGGATAAACCATTTAGATGCTACAGGGCCGGGTGTGAAACACTGGTCTAGAACATCATAAAAACTTTAAAATTTTAATTTTAAATTGCTGGTCCTGTATAAACCAAAGCGTAATACCATCCATATAGTTTTTTAACTTTTCGGAACTAACGTAAAGTCAGGAAACACTGTTTTTGAAAAAAAAACAACGAGATATGCAAAAAATGTTTGGACAATTTTTTTTTAGTTTTTTTTTTATTTTGACGACTTTCCCATCATTTCTGGTATACGTACTCTATTTTGATTTTTAATCCTTTTTAAATTTCCTATCGGAACTTCACTAAGTAGATCAAATTTCGGCCCCGCAACATGTCTCCAAAGTTAGGCTATTTTTATTAGCTTTTTTATTTTTTTTTTTGCGCGGCATGCCATGCTCCGATATTGTTGGTTTATAAGATTTTTAGATGGAAAATCTGAAATAATGCCCCATTTAAAAAAAAACCATCGAGGCCTTGTGTTTCAACAGGGTTTCGATAAATACGCCCATATCCGCCACTGCTCAGTTTATTATCAGCTCTACCAAAAATTTGTTTTAATCAGAAAATGCGCCTGTTTATCCTCTACGATTGAAGCGATAGAAGCATATTTCCCGACGTACTGTTACCAAGCAGCAGCAGCGTGACGATTTTGTATATGAAAATTGAATATTTTTTAGTTTCCCGATTTTCAACAAATTTGGTTCTAGTTCGGTTTTATGACATTTGGCACTGCGTGGAAGAAAATAGTGGATTGAAAAGTTGTAGCAAATATATTAAAGTTTTTGAAGCAGCGTTGCATTTGCGTTAAAAAAGTAAAAACTTCGACTATATTAGACATCAAAGTAAAAACATCGTTGGTGGTTAGCTCAATTTTCAAAAAATTGTTACTTTTTTGATTTTAATCCGATAACGTCAGATTTTTGATAGGACATCGAAGAATCGATGTGGTTTTAAGAAAAAAATATCCTAAAACTTCGGGGCATTTTGCTTATTTGTAATAAAATTTAATGTTGGACAGTGTCGGACGAATATGACCAAATGGGAAAAAAACTGAATGATTTACACGCAAGTAGTTTTTCTCCTGATACACTTTGGCTGCAAACTTGAAACGCATATGTGTATCTTTTGCCTCCTTATTAATTTTGCCTTAGGCAATTTTCAATAAAACCAGAGGGCGTTTAATGGACCCTTGCTTTTGACCAAAAAAAAAGAGATTTAAAATAAAAGAAAACTTCTCAAACTTTGATCCGGCTAATTTTCAATAGGATTTATGAAACCGTAAAAAGGAAAGCTTCCTAAAAATTTTAAATCGATATTTCAATTTTTTCGGCAGTTACCGTTTATCAGGGGAAATTCTGAAAAACTCTAAAATATTTGTTTTATTTCATTAATAGACGAAAAACTAAAAAATATACGAATATTCGTTTCGTTTGCTCGAGAACCTCAGGTGTGCTCTAAAAACGTACTAAATTGCAAAATATTATCTGAAAGGTAAAAATGTACACAAAGACTACCAATACGGACATGAAAAAAGACACGCATATAATAAATTCTCGTCGAAGCGAGAGTTTATATCAAGCTATATGTCAGGCTGTGATATTTTGTCTACCTTCCTATGTTTTTTTTTTATATTTTTTGTAAACCATAACCCTACGGCTATGATTTGATTATTAACTTTCGATATTGTCTATCGTTTGATGTTATTGTTTAAATTTTTTTATAGACCAATTTTGACAGCTGTCAAGATATTTTTTAAATAAATGACGACACTAAAAGCTACATGGAACGGTATAACCAGCATTTTAAAAATTTTAAGCAGTTCAAAAGTTACAGTAAAAAAACAATTTCTGTTGCAATTTAATTTTTTTGAACTGCGAAAATCGTTCTTTTTTATAGATGTCTATATATTTTTTATTTAATATTTAAACATTTTAATCAGTTCAAAAGTCACTCAAAGTTACACCAAAGTTACACCCTGAAACCATATTTAAAATTTAACTAGTTTAGATGTTACTGGAAATTTGTTTTTTGGACAGTTGTCAAAATATTTTTTTTGTATATTACTCCACTAAAAGTTAATGAAACTGTATTTAAAAATTTAAAAATTTTAAGGAATTCAAAAGTCGCAGCGAAAAAACAATTTTTTTTTGCAGGTTTTAATTTTTTTTAATTAATTACGCCTCTAAAACTTATATGAAATATCCTATTATCGAAAATCCAAAATCGGTACTTTGAATCCTATAAGGTCTATTTATTCCCCAAACCTCCTAAATGTCTTATACCGGAATGTTTCACTATGAAAAAATTACGGCCTCAAATCAGAATTTCTAAAGAAAGGAATTACCTACTTTCCCTGTATAACACAATATAAGTTTTAACACATATTGGAAAAACCTGCCAAAGTGTGAAAAAATGTCATCAAATAGTAAAACCCGTTTTTTTGATTTTTTCCTTTTTTTAGGAGGCTGTCTCGTCCATTTTGGGGTATAATGGACAAACATTATTCGTATCTAAAAAATTAAGTAAACTTGACGTGTTTCGAAATAATACCTCACTTTTATTTTAAATACGTATAATCGAAAAAAATTAAGCCAATGACTTCCACTATTTTTCAATGTTGGAAAATTTACCCCAACTATTTTCTGTCCCCAACTTGTCTATTATCAGTTCGTTGAAAAATCAAAGATATTCGCCCATGATGCTCAAAATCTGACACTATTTTTGGTGCAAATTTGAAACGAATCAGGTCGGTCGTTCTCAAGTTATTGTTGGCTTACATTTCATTTACATGCGAACATCTATACAGACACATTTTTTTCCTGAATATCTGGTAACCCAAAATCACTTAAATGTCAAGAAATCCCAACTTATAGTTTTCCAACAATTTTGCGATTACAATCATGTTTATAGTAATACCCCTGTATAATATATGTTTTATTATTACTTATCCGTCCAGTATAAATAAACCCCGTAGTAGTACTATTAGGCCCCGTATGTGTATGTATAAGCCTTAATGAACGCTAAAATGTATCTACCTGCCTGGTATATACGAGTATAGTATAAAAACTTGCACGGGAGGTCAAAACTCGATCGAAATTAACAAAAACGTAATATACATACCTACTGCTACTACTACTGTATAACAGAATATATACTTTACTATTTATTCGAACAGTATAATAATGAAATTATTACCATGCACGCAAAATTTAGAAAATTTGATTCCATTTACTGAAAACCTGCCAGTGTGAAAACATCTCGGCCTATATTATATTATAAAATCTCTATCCTCTACCCAATCACCCAATTGCAGGCAAGCATTTAGCTACTCCAACTTAACCAAAATGTAATCGACTAGCACTTGTATCAAACGAATATCCACATTTATCATATATTGAACATAACATCTAATTTTCTTAAAGATATTTTACAAAATTGGTGAATATATTGCATCTCAAATTGAGTTATCCATTTCCAAAACTGGTCTTGTGACTTTTCTTGTCGCATTTGAAATAGTGATATCAAAGAAATCTATACACTACAATGCGTCATATTATTATGAGAAACATGTCCAAAAATCGTTCTATCCTAGTTATTATCCTATAGTACTATCGAGTGTCAAAGTAAGGAACAGTTCCACAACTTGACTTATATTTTTACTTTGCAGATCTAACTGTTCTTTTTTTTGCAATTCCAAAACTTTCCTTATCTCATTATACCTATGCTTGTCACATCAGCTTGCAGTTTCAGAACTGGGGCCGTATGCTCGACCGGTGACATTTTAATGCGTATACGTAACGATTTACTGAATTAGAGCTATTTTACGTATGCGCATTCAAATGTCACCGGTCGAGAATACGGCCCCTGATCTTATTGTAAATCGCAATATATTAAGTAATACAAAAGGTATAAGAACTTCGAGGCCGCACAAATAAAAAATAGAAGCCATAACAGCTTCCTGTCTCTATAAATTAAGGGCAAATACAATCTTTAAACCACTTCGGCGAAATAACGAAGACGAGATTACTCTATCGTTCGACTGCCAGAAAAACATGGTTCTGCCAAAAATTCCAGACCGGCAAACCTATTTTAGTAGGCAGCTTTACCACAATTTTACTTAATTTTAGGAATTTCCTTTTATTTGTTCCTGTTAAATGTTGGTATTGTTCTAAGTAATAAACCTAGTCTTACTTTGATAACCATTTTTTTATAGACATTCCAAAACTTTCATAATCGGTACGATACATTTCCAGAACACTTATTTAGTGTACAGTTGCAAAACTAGCTTTTAGTTTCTCTTGATTTTTGTAAACAAAAACATAAAATTCAGTAACCTCTAGAACTTTAGGGCACTATTTAAAAGAGATTCGTAAAAAGCAAAACATACAGAACCTTTTTTTCGATTATTCTAAAATCTTTCGAAAGTGACAAGATGAGTTTGCAATTGTAAGTACATTCCTAAAAACCTTCAAAATTTAATCTGCCAATTTCAAAAATACACAAAAAACCGCTTTTGAGGACTTAAAATTAAAACAAAATTATATAAATATATGCTAATTAAATTCTGACAGCGGCTTTACCCACGCTTTACTCTGGTTTTGTCAAAGGCAATTCAATACATTTAAGAGTTTTTAATTGATAGAACTAAATAATTTCTTGACCTGGGACAAAAATGCCATGTAGAAAAAATAAAGCTTACTGAGCCCAAAGTACCTTCCAACGCTTAAAAAACCACATTGAAATACATTTTGGTTTACATAGAACGAGCCATTTAAAATTAAAATTTGAACTTTTCGCCATGTTCTCGACCAGTGGTTCACGCCAGACCCTGTAGCATCCAAACGATTTATCTTAGGCGAATTTAGTACCGGAGGAGAGTATCGGTATCACCACGGCAAAAACAAATAGGCAAAACGAAAGCTTCATATTTTTTCTACAAGGGCATTTTTTGTGTCCCAGGTCAAGAACTTGGGCTCAGTAAGCTTTATTTTTTCTACAAGGGCATTTTTGTCCCAGGTCAAGAAATTGAGTAAAATGTAGTTTCAAAAAAATGACCCAATTTTATTTAGTTCTATCAATTAAAAAAAAAGTAAGAGTATCGAGTTGCCTTTGACAAAGGCAAAGTAAAGCGTGGGAAAGCCGCTGTCAGAAGTTTGATTTAATTTTAAGGCCTCAAAAACGGTTCTTTGTGTATTTTTGAAATTGGCAGATTAAAATATGAATAATTATTAAATAAAACAAACGTTTTCGATTTTCACTTGTATTTTGTCAAACATGACGTTCGTTTTGTTGGCACAGCAACTTTTTCAAACCTATCCTGTATGTTTGACAAAATACAAGTGAAAATCGAAAACGTTTGTTTTATTTAATAATTATTATTATGGATTTTCATCAAGTAAAAGCCGAAACAATCAAGATAAAATATGAATGTTTTTAGAAATGTACCCACAATTTCAGGTGCAATACTTTCCCAATTTTGTAAAATACCTTTAAGAAAATAACTGTTATATTCAGAATTATAGTAAATGTCGATATTCGTTTGATACAAGTGCTATTCGATTACCTTTTTGGTTTGGAGTAGCGAAAGCTTACCTGTAATTGGGTGATTGGGTAGAGGATAGATGCATTTTTTAATATAATATAGGTCGAGATTTTTTCATTCACAGAAACTGTTTCTATGATTCCATTTTGTGCTTTTGCCCTACGCGGGGCTTGATAGTCTATGGGCGCCTGATGAGGTTAGAAGAGCGAAATCGCGATCGTAATTTGACTGAAATGGACCATTGCGCCTACGGCAATGCAGGACATGTTCCAGACAGGGATCATTGTATCCTTCTTGTGACGTTGGTTTAATGCGAAAATACATTAAAATTATTTCTCACAACGAAAGTCCATAATCAACAGTGTGTGCCGGGCGTGGTATTAGCTAGTGGAGTAGTTGTTTCTCAGATTCCATTTTGTGCAACAATAATTTTATTAAAATCTGCCTAAGCAGTGGCATGCCAAATTTTTAAGGGCTTCCCCGCAAGACTTTTCTTGGGGGCCCCTTGCATAATTTCTCCAAAAACATAAGTGAACAAAAAATGCCATAAATTTATTAAAAAAAACCATAATATAAAATAAAAATGGCCGACCTAAGGACATTTTTAATTAATTTCAACTTTGAAACTGATCTTTCCGAATGAGCTGAGGTTACAGGAAAGACAAGAAATAATTGGTATGCAGAACACAGTTTTGGTATACCACTTAACAATAATTAATTTTTTTTCGAAAATATAGTTTGCGAATTCACGACTTGTAATAAAGTTTTTAATGTTGTTATACAATAATAAATGTATCTGAATTAGCTCAGTTGCTAGTTGAGAAGTTAAATCATTTGAATATTTCTCCATTAATAACCGAGCTTTTGCTAAAATTTCTTAGCCATTTAATTTACCCAATATCTGAGGATTTAGACTCGAAAAATGTTGAATAAACTGTTTTAAACGCAATTTAATCTAGCTGACTTACTATTACATCTATATACGCAATAAGTGCTTTCACTTCCAAATGTTTCAAAAGGTTTATATACTACGTTATCTTATTATTACCATTTTCAATGTATCCGATGGCTGCAAAAATTGCGAAATCCGTGATTTTTTTTACCAATGGAAAAAATATTTTATATGAACACCCTGTTTAATGCCACTGAACCTAAGCAATAATTTAGTTTGTTTATGAGAGTTCAAAGAGCGGTATGTCGTTTGTTCTTACAAGATCAGGTGAGTTTTTCACAATTTGCTAAGGATTGATTGGTGTTTGATAGCATTTAATTATTCTTTCGAGCGTCATTATTCACGATTATGTTTTTTCTATTGTTAATATAGGCAAAATAAGGCTTTATAAATATAAAACATTTGATAAAATGCGCGGGAAAGTGTTAAAAAAGGTTTTCCCTAATAAAAGGAGGACATTCAAACAAGTGTAAAGAATTTTCTTGACGAGCATTCTTGCCCAACGCCTTTTAAAACCAGTTTTCCAAAAGACGAGTGATACAAGAACTTTTTGCGCCGAAATCCTTTGTTAACAAAAAGGCAGCCAGAAGCAGTAAAATTGGCAAGTGACAACGTTAGTGAAAACGATATAAGAGAATGGTTTGCCAAAAATTAAGCTTATTTAACAAATGAACAGCTGATGGATATTTTGAAAGAACCGAATAGAATTTTTAACAGTGATGAAACCAACTTGCAACTTTGTCCGAAAACAAAAAATGTTGTACCAAAAGGGTCGAGGATCGACTATGAAGTCGATAGAGGTCAGGCAAAATGAAGTATCACAGTATTATTAATGCTTTCAGCAGCTGAAGAAACCAAACCCACACCACCTTTAACAGTATATCTTTATAAACCTCTACCCTTTGAGATTAGCGCGTCAGTACCAAAAGGTTGAGGAATAGCAGTATCAGAAAATGGGTGGATGTAATTATAAATTTTATATGAATATATTGGAAACAGTTTCTGCAAACATCTTAAGCAGAATTTAAAGAAGTAAAAATTCGGAAAAGATGCCATTTGTACTTACATCAAAGTAATGGCAAAACATACAAACTGAACAAAAAGCTGAAAAAACAAAGGGAAGAAGAAGAAAAGGATAAAAGGAAAAGAAAGAAGTCAGAACAAGCTAAAGGGGAAAAAAACGAGTGCAAGTTAGAAAAAGAAAACTAAAAATAACAAAAAAAAAACCAAAATATAGATGAAAAAGTAACATATGATGTGACCAGACTATTACAAAACAAGACACAATTGGATAAGACAAAAACGCAACAAGTTAAAAATGTTAGGATAAATTAATTCTCCAGAAAAGGATCCAGGGAAATCAATATGGAGACCATTAATTTTAGAAGATTGCATTCTAAATAATCAGGAACAAAAGACCACCTTTCTTGAAACATTTTTTTCAACAAATAATGAAAAAATACAGAAAAAAAACCTTACCATGTTAAACAAATTCGTTTTGATCAAGATGATATTTGTGATATATCAAATTTCGAAAATAATCAGAAAGCAGTTTCAGATTTGTGTTTTCTCTGCACTTTTAACATTACTCCAACGCCTAAAATGTTTCTCTCGTGTCCCTGAATTTCCATTTAGGTTGTTTAAAAAAGCATTTAAATATGCCACTAATAATTGGTAGCATATTAATTATTGTCAAAACATTCGTAAGGCCTGTTACACACAATTATCTCTATTTGAAAAAATATTAAACTCTACTTTTAGTTCCTAATATTTAGCTATTAGGTTTTTAAACTGATGGTGTCTCTTAGATAATAGATACATAGATATGTTTTGATCGGTCAGTACGTCAAATTACTTTGATTATTATATTAAAAAAAATGCGTATCAGGTAAAAAAGTATAAACCCATAATTCGGTAATTAGTAGAACAGTGCAAAGTTAAGCAAACTATTGATCAGGTATTACACTTGCATTTCAAAAATTGCTAGGATTAGAATACCTTTAGGTAATGATGAAAATCCTGTAATTGATTGGAGAGTTGGAGACGAGAACTTTCAGTGGTGTTTAGGATTTCGTTTGGTCAATAATGCACCCAATGATAATTGTCTTTATGCTTAAATTGTAATCAACGCCTTTCGCGTATTAAAAATAATAAAAATCTATTGGCCATTCCTATGCTTGTTCGAAGTAGAGGTTACTTTATTTGTAACTGAGAAGATCATGTTAGGAAGAGATTGTAAATCCAGTCTTGTGTAGCCTTCTATGTCAAAACTAATTTATTTCTAGCGGCAGCCGTGACTTGCTGTCCAATTCATTTAACCGAATCCAGACTCGTTCAGTTACAATATATGGAAAATCACATTACAATTACCCATGAAAATTCTTATGACGGGAGCTAAGATATATGAGTAGTTTGCTGAATTTAAATCGGGCGCATCAGAAAACAACTTACGAAATATACAAAACTGAAGAAAACTTTAGTGACAACGATTTTCGTAGCCTTAAGTCACTATCAAAAGAGAAGTTTGTTGAACCAACGAAAAAAAACTGATGGCCTCCTTAATAAAACTAAGGCAGAGAATATCTAATGACTTTTTAAAATCAATAATCAGGCTTTATTCCAGTCAAAATGTAACTCTTGCAATAAACATATCAAGATCTTCCTTAATGAATAACTTTGTACTGGAAAATATATGCTTTACCTATATTCCTATATTTGCGCAAAAGTGCAAATAAGGAAAGATTCATCCAAAGACATTTAACAATTTTACAAATTGGTTGTATAATCCAATACTTGTGTGCAATTTCATATCCTGACTGTACTAAGAGAGCCAAAAAGCTCCAATTTTAGAATACAAAGGCAATCGTATTCAATGCACAAAATGTTTCCACTATTTAAAGCAGGTCTACTTGTAGCATAATGTATCCCTCACATTGTAGATGTACAAGGTCCATACTTCTCGGATGTAAGAAATGACAATGCAGCGATTATTCGCAACGAGACGAATAGGACCGAGAAAACATTCATCAATGGGTGCAGGATGGCGATGTATTCGTTGTGGATAGAGGTTATAGAGACGCGGTACGAAATCAAAGACAGTTCACAAATGGGTAGGCAAATATGGCAAGAAAATTAACAAAAAATAACATGGATAATGGAGACACGGAATCGACACTTTATATAACTTTTAAAAAATTTTAGAGATCTTATTCCCATGCAGCAATATCTTCACTTTGCTGCATAAGTAATGTGCTCTTATTAATGCATTTAAAGAACCCATTTATATGCATGGGGCCAACGAAGAGCTTGCTGAATGAATGCTGGCTATAGTACGAAGGCCAGGAAATCAGCTACAAACAAGAATTGAATTGGGTTATTTTAACTTATGCCGATGGGGTGGTGCATGGGTAAATATGGAAAGTAATAATATTGAATTTCCTGTACTGCCTTTAATAATAATGAATTTCCTGTTCTGCCTTTTGATTATGTTATTTCTAAAACATTTGGCACCTATCAAGTGAGGCTTGATCCAGCCTATATTCAGGATACTGCTAAAATGGAAGCAAATAATGAATATATCTTTCAAGTTTAATAATTTGAATCTGGCTTATTAAGACAAAAGTATATTCAAGGTTTACGTAAGCTATTAAGCATATTATTCATATTTCATATTTGCTTCCTCCATACCCATTTCGGGCACTCGCAAAGGGGGTGCCAGAACACTTGCCATATGTGCCCATGTTGCTAGTGTAATATGGTACCTGGGATATGCTAGGTGTCAACACGCTGTTAAATTTTACTTACAACCGTTTTAGATATTGCACGAAGAGCAGTTGAAAAGCCACAAGTTTTTGCCTAATATGATCTTCTTATATTTGTTTCTATAGTTTACTTAAAAATATTTTAGTTTTACATATTTAATTAGGCTAAACAATGTAGCTTAATTAGAATTAAATAATATATCTTTGTTTTTATAGTTACTAATTATCCAACAAAAATACATATGAAACGTTTAGTTCTGAATGGACCTAATTAAAAAAATGAAAATGTATAGTTTTGAGAGAACCATAAAACACAATGCGGTTTTTTAAAATTATATGTTTACTTTGGTTTCTAACTCTGACATATATAAAGGAGTAGTAAGAACTATAACAATGAAGATTATAATTATAACGTTTAATTTGTTTTATGAAAAAAAAAATAAAAATTGCAACTTGGGTTCTTTTAGAAGCAAACATTGGTTTTTTTAAATAATTCTAAATTTATTTCTTCTTTAATGATTTATTTTATATTACAATACAAATAACACAGTTACAAATATTGAAAAAAGCTACCTACGTTATAAAACACCAGAAAAAATGCCAAAAAATACAAAAAATTACCCTTTCGCGTTTGGATTCATTTTTAACAGGCTTAAATAAACTTGAATTAATATAAAAATAACCTAATAATAATGTTAAAAAATTACTGGGGGATTTTTAATTTAGGTGATTTTGTTTTCCAGGTATTAAAAATACTTCTTTTCTTCAGGTACCCAATGTACTAAACATTTCCAATCGGCTATTTTTGTTTCCAAAATAAGTACCTTTTCGCCAGGGTTCTTTCGGCAATTCGATATTTGGGAAACTTTTTGGTTCGGGTAAAGCCAATCGGAAATGATGAACTCCTAAAATGCTGATAGTATACTCCGATGCAGTAATATACCCAGGAGTTTTCCGAATTGTGCACATAATGATTCAAAGTGGAAATGGAAAAGGATATTTTATTCGCTCGAGGAACATTTTTACTCTCACTCTCAACTGACAAGCACGTGTTTTTATAATATTTAGGCCACCACTGATTAAAATCAAGAATCGCATTGTATTTGACTCCTTTTACTGTAAAGTGTTTTTTTTTGCACTAGAATTTAGTTTATATTTCGGTTTATTCATGAACGAATATTCTATCAAATTTTCTTAATGATCTCTTAATCACACCAAAATCCCTATCATACGTCAAAGCGATTCATATTTGAAGGAGCCAACATAAAGTCTAATAATTGCGTGGTTTTTGCTTTGCCCTGGGCAGTTATCACAGAATAGTTTTAACCAATACAAACCTCGTTAGGGCCCTTACTGGCCTGTTCTTCATGGTAAATATAAAAAAAATATTTATTGTGTTGTATGGTAGGTATATTAGGCAAATGCACATTTTGCATATTGCATGCATCAAAAGCCAGGCCTACTAGGTCGTCCCTCTCCTGGCATTTCTTAGTGTACATTATATATCCTGTACATTATTATAAAATCTTTAGCTCTCTTTTCATGAGCAAACATTTCAGCGACCGCAGCTTTTAACCGCTCGCATTTAACACACGTATCTATCTGTAGCCGACCAAATTTTATTGAAAAATGTTCTCGAAAAAATCTGTAATACTTGCTGTATTTGACTTTGGAGTGGTTAGGGGGGATGTTGGTTTTAAACACTTCATATAATATTTTCACGTTAAGTCTGCTGTCGAAATATGTATACTCTTGAACAAAGACTTTCTTTTACTTTCAATAAGTTAACTAATTAAAATATTTTCATTGTCTGGCGTTGCGCGCTTAATATTCTTGTCACGTTTGTCTCTGGAGTTGGATTATTCTTAATTAGCAATTTTATTTTTTTATTCTTTTTTTTGTTACAACATGCAAACTTAGAAATGCCTCACAACACATTTTTACTCTGATTTTTCTTGATTCGTTATTGTTTCTTGTTTCGTTTTACACACAGCTTTCTGAAGTATAAGTCCTTTAAGGAAAATATCCTGCTGGTCATTGCTTTGCAAACCATAAAAATTTCGGAAAAGTACTATTTTCTGATCATTATTTAATTTTTTAAAGCATTGCATCTTACACCTGAAAAAAACGATATAATATTAGATATTAGACAGTGTGGTATTTTGTATAACGTACTTGCAAAAATCCTCAACTTTCTTTTTTTATTTGTTTGCCTTTATAACTTTTATATGCTCTACCATTGACCCTGGCGTTTTTATAACATTTCTCTAATAATCTTTCTCATTACGTCTTTTCTTGATAACTGCTTCTTCGGGATAATCTATTACATTATTCTCACTATAATCTGAACCTGAACTCTAGGTTCTCTCTGAATTAAACGTCAATTCGCTGCGTTTTGGAGAGCAGTCATTTAAATGTAAATAGTCCCTTTCTGTACTACATCGTAGTTTTTGCCTTAAAGGTATATATATATACGTAAAAAACCAAAATGGCCGAAAATGCACTTGATAATATAAATGATTCATATGTTCTTTTGCACTCACTAAATTGTTAGTTGTTTTTTTACGAAATTATTATAGGTATTAACTATATGGGGTACGATTGTGGGAGATAGCGACCGCTAACTTAAAGACCGCTATGTGGCTCAGGTGTCGCTCGACTATTATATTCGGATTTCCTTATCTTGATTCGTAAAAAACCAACCTACTATGAAAAGTCGCCTTTTCTTTATCTTTCAGTTACCATTCGTGATAATAGGTATTTAATTTTAAATTGTCATTGAATTCGATTTGGTGGAATATAAAATATTTTTCGATACTGGTTACTTGAGTGCTATACCAAAATGTATATACAAAATATTCAAGAAACTTATTAAAACATGGAACATTCAAAGCAGCAGCAAAGTTACGAAACTCTAATCTAAACTAATCTGCTTAAAAACTATGTAAACTTATTGTATTGCGAAACCTATATATTTTATTCATAAATGAATTATCAATTCAAATTCAGTGACTTCTTTCCTGATATATCTTATTTTGTAGTAGGTAAGTATGAGGAAAAACATTAAATGCTATGGTCTAAATTTACTACTATTAAAGTAAGCTTTTATAGGAATGCCTAACTAAATGAAAATAATATTCAAATACTGAGTAATTTATTTGTAAATGGTATGGTAAACACCTCTATTTCTATTACATATTTTATTTTGAAATGGAAAAACCTGTTTATAGTTCTCTATAGTCTGAATTCAAAGCCATCACCGTACTAACTATGCAACCAGGCAACTACATAAACATATGTATCAAAGATACCCCCATATAAAATTTCATAAAATTAAAGTACCATCGGATACTATTTTTTTTATTTATTGACTTCAAAGCCATCACCGTACTAAGTATGCAACCAGACAAATACATAAACATAAGTATCAAAGATACCCCCATATAAAATTACATAAAATTAAAGTACCATCGGATACTATTTTTTTTATTTACTGACTTCAAAGCCATCACCGTACTAAGTATGCAACCAGGCATATACATAAACATATGTATCAAAGATACCCCCATATAAAATTACATAAAAGTAAAGTACCATCGGATACTATTTTTTTATTTATTGACTTCAAAGCCATCACCGTACTAAGTATACAACCAGGCAAATACATAAACATATGTATCAAAGATACCCCCATATAAAATTACATAAAATTAAAGTACCATCGGATACTATTTCTTTATTTATTGACTTCAAAGCCATCACCGTACTAAGTATGCAACCAGGCAAATACATATAAATATATATCAAAGATACCCCCGTATAAAATTACATAAAATTAAAGTACCATCGGATACTATTTTTTTATTTATTTACTTCAAAGCCATCACCGTACTAAGTATGCAACCAGGCAAATACATAAACATATGTATCAAAGATACCCCCATATAAAATTACATAAAATTAAAGTACCATCGGATACTATTTTTTTATTTATTGACTTCAAAGCCATCACCATACTAAGTATGCAACCAGGCAAATACATAAACATATTATCAAAGATACCCCCATATAAAATTACATAAAATTAAAGTACCATCGGATACTATTTTTTTTATTTATTGACTTCAAAGCCATCACCATACTAAGTATGCAACCAGGGCAATACATAAACATATGTAGCAAAGATACCCCCATATAAAATTACATAAAATTAAAGTACCATCGGATACTATTTTTTCTATTTATTGACTTCAAAGCCATCACCATACTAAGTATGCAACCAGGCAAATACATAAACATATGTATCAAAGATGCCTCCATATAAAATTACATAAAATTAAAGTACCATCGGATACTATTTTTTTATTTATTGACTTCAAAGCCATCACCATACTAAGTATGCAACCAGGCAAATACATAAACATATGTAGCAAAGATACCCCCATATAAAATTACATAAAATTAAAGTACCATCGGATACTATTTTTTTTTATTAAGAGATACCTGTTTTACGTTCTGAAACTATTAAAATAGAATTCCATAATGGGTTGTATAATTGTTAATTGTTTTCGACAAAACGAAGGTGAGGACCTTATTTCTTAATAATAATAGATATAATAAAGAATAGAATATGAACTTTTTTTAGGAAACAAGACAAATTATGGACAGTTTAGTAAAAGTACAGTACTGTATACAATATGTCCTACTATCAGAAGCGTGCGGTAAAATTTTAAGAAAGGGAAGCAATTTTTAAAAACTTACCTATTTGTAATGTAATTCGATTCTTCGATCATTTTTTGCAAATTCGTCAATGACGTTATCATAAAAACGTCGATGCTCCGACATATTTTGGTGAAGTTTATTTTCAATGGACAACAGCGATGTATGCAAAAGTCTCTCCTGCCCCGTTGAATTTCTCACGAAATTTTTGATACGTTTAAGTGTTGAAAAATTGCGTTCTCCTGATGAACTTGTGACAGGTATTGTCAATACTAATTCACACAATTTCGACACTTCGGTGTAGGCATCTTTCAGCTCCTTGTCTTTTAAAAATTGCATTCGTTCCTTAGCGTTATTTTTTTACGCTAACGTCATCAGTTTCGTAAATCACTTTTAGTTCAGATGGCAGTAACACTCGGTCGAAGAACTGGCCATAATGAAGAAGAAGATTTAAACGCATCTTCTGGAAAAGTTTTTCCTTTAAATGCATCAAAATTGCAGGGCTCGAGGAATTTAAAATCATTTAAACTGTTAAATCTATAGTTTATTTGTTGCTGAATTTGATCGATTATTTCATAAAAGAGGCGTCTGTATGATGTTTGAACATCTCCGACCTTTTCTGTTCAAAGACGCTTGGCTTGTGGCTCTACATTTAACGTCATCGTTTTCTCCCAAAATAGGTCAAAGTCATCTAGTTTTTCGCTTAACATGAACTTAAAATCATCCACTTTTTTTAGGCAAAAAGCAATATCATTTGTTTTAGTTTGTAATATATTAAAAACATTGTCCGAGAATGGAAATATTTATGAAAATATGTTCAACAAATAATTAAAATTAAAATCTCGTTTCAAACAGTCCAGAAACCCCCTCGAACTTATTGCTTCTGAGTCCCACGTTTCATTATTTTCTATTATATTCTCAAATAGTTCAATCAGTGATTCACGATTTTCAGATACTCTTAACACAAGTCTTCCATTATAGTTCCAACTAGTAGGAGCTACGTTGGGAAATCGTTTGTGGACAATGGAGTCCGAAGCTCGTGTACGTTTTGTTGACTTGGAAAAAAAGCAGCCATGCCACTTAAAGTAACGAAAAATACTTTACACTTTTTAATGTGATTGATGGACTGGGATAAAACTAAATTTAATTTATGAGCAAAACAATGGACAAACACAGCAGTTGGGAAAGTTTCTCGAACTTTAGCTTGCAGACCCCCTAATTGTCGTGCCATCACTGCAGCTCCATCATAGCTTTGAGCAACTAATTTTTTCTCTCCATTAATTTCTTTAGTAACGTTATAAACTACGGTATATAATGCATCTGCTGTACGATTTTCAGACACATTCTTAAAACCTAAAAATCGCTCTTGAATACTTCCATCTTTTTTAACGTAGCGTATTACTATAGATAATTGGCTAAAATTAGTGATATCAGTTGTTTCGTCCAGAACAATAGCAATGAACCGCGCCTCGCCAATCTCCTGCTTAATTATTTTTAGAATAATGGTTACAACAGCGGAAATTAAATCAATCTGGATTCGATTCGACGTTCCGCGAAAAAGGCTAGACTGCTCTAAATGATTTTTTAAGCAATCATCATATTTAGCCATTAAACTAAGTAAATCTTGAAAATTTCCTCTATTTGAAGAAACCCTTGTTTCGCCATGACCTCTAAATCCCAATTCGTGCTGTCCGAGAAAACAAAAAACATCGATAAGTCTTCTTAATATTTGCCTATTTTTATCGACTAGTTCATTGTGTTGGCGGTGACTAATTTCCAACTGTTTATTAAGGGCGTGTTTAATTCTGGTTTTGCCGAAGACTTTTTCTGTTATGACGGCCTGCAAATGCGCTTTGGACATAATGTGTCTTTTTACAGCTTTAAATGTTTAAATCGGAAAAACCAGTTTTATTCCAGATACCTATTTCATTTTCAAAAAGTAAACATGGCCAACAAAATAATTTACTTATATTTTCACACCCTGTTAGCCATTTAAATCGTTCGTATTGTTTTTTCGGATAAAAATGTCTAATACAGTTTTTCATTTTTGTGGTTAAATTTTTCGTAGGCGGTTTTGCCCTTCCTTTGGAAATTATTTAAAGCTTATCAGCGAAGTTTAATGTTGAAAATCCTTTTATTATTAAGACACACACATTCATACACTCTTCTTACTAAATTCTCCAACATTTTCAACGTTATTACCGACAGCCGAAGTTGAGGGTGTTTGTATCTCCACGTCCGTATTATTGTCTTCCATATCGCACCATGCACGACGCGACGTACGTATCACACAACACACGGATAGCCGTTCAAACAAAGAACCTACTTCAACAATAGCTTCCACCCCCACTTAAAGCACGCGACTGAAATGCAAAAATTGCAAACAGCCAGTGGAAAGTTCAATAACCTCTGGCTCGATTCACAGGAAATCAAGCATACAGGACTCGGTGGAGTCAAGGTCGCATTTATTATGGGCTTGATAATTAGGATAATATTTTAGCATTTTTAATATAAACTAAATTAATGGTTTCCTATTTCAAAAATTACATTTTAGAAGATGTTTTGTAATTTTTTTTGGGGAAGCCCTGCTTCCCTTGCTTCCATGGACTGCACGCCCCTGCCTACTATCTTATTATTTGTATATCGATTATTAAGTATATCGAGATATCCGAAACAAATTATCATAGCAATATTTTTACTTAGAGTGTCTTGCATAAGTATCTATGATAGTAGAACAAATAAATCGACGAAAACTTAACTATTATTCATAAAAAATAGTTTTTGTAAAAAAATATACATTTCATATTGAGAAACCTTATTTTTGTACACTGTAGTCATTTAACTTTCTTTATTTGCCATTTTCAAACAATTACTTTCATAGAACAGCTGTTTTAAATCCATTTATTCTTTGATATTTGGTTAGCTGTTATAAGTGCATTTTGAGGAATTTTTTAATTCATACAGGATGTAGTTTTATGTATTTTTTTAATAGATCACTCCATTTATTATAATATATTTAGATTTAATGATTCATTGTATATTTTTTTTATAAAATAGGTCTGGAACCACAATATATAAAAAAATTGCCGAATTTCACTGAAACTGGTTGTCCATAAGGTTTATGGTTTTTTAAGGTATTCCCCTCCCAATTCCTATAAGCTTTGTTCAGCATTATTTTTAAAATATCATTAGTAGATCAACTAGAATGTCATTGCTTCTTCAGGGTTTACCTTTAATGTTTAACAAAAAATTTAAGCATGTTTATTTTGGAATTTTAGAGTATATTTTAGTCTTCTGAACACTTACTAATAACTTCACAAATTGTTTCTTAATCTTTAGACTCACACAGCTTTTCATTTTTTTTAATTTAGAGCCATGAATTTGGAAAACATACATTTAAAGTTTTCTATCGTTTGGGGTATTTAATTGTCTGTTAGCTCATTCAATAAATAATAATGCAAGAGTACAATATTATTTCAGTCAACTAAGCTGACAACTACGTTTATTATGGCTTTAAAATTTATAGGATTTTGAAGAAGTAGTTTATCACCTTTTAAGCAAAATAATAGTAATAGATATAATAAAAATAATAATAGTGAAATTTGTGTTTTTGTCAAACTTTGTCCAGAAAATTTTTATACTTTGTAGGCGATTTTTAGAAATGCAGTTTTTCTTATATTACATTTTGTGCTTCTATTTTTAGGTATTTCAAGCCGAGTCACTTTGATCCTCTGTAAAAAAATAGCACCACCTTACTTGTCATCAGAAATCATTTTTACTGGAAACTATATTTCAGCTTGTAATTACTTGAACAATAAATTATTTTAATCATAACATTTTTTTTTATTTTGAAAATAAATAATTAATTTTTAATAGCTTTAAAAAACTTATACGTCAAATTAGAATTTTTGACTTATAAGATAATCAAAATGGATAACTATTTCATTTATATCATATATCGTATATGTACGTAAATATGTATGTTAATTAAAATTATTAGACTAAATAAGAAGAAACATATTAGACTAAGAAATAGACGAGGCAGATATACAAAGAAAACTAAGGACTTGACGAGGTTTTATTGTTGCAGTTCCTGGTAATGCTGAGCTGCTGGTGCAAGCATCCAGCCCGAGTTTATTAGCTTATGACTGCAGACAGCTGAAGACTAACCTATCTGTCATCTCTACGCGAAATCAATTCATGTCCGGATCCTGAGTCCGGATGTTTTGTAACGGAAGGATTTATACAAGTGCTAGAAAAATGTGAATTTGAGTATGTATGGGTGCAAATTTATTTAATAGAGGTAACCAGAATAATTACATATTGTGGTACGTTCTCACATCAATCAGCAGTTCCCAAAGGAATTCAGACAATCCAAAGGATTAAATGGACATATATTCAGTAAATTAAAACCCAATTGCACCTCCTCAGCATCCATAACCATAGCGGGAAGTATCAGCCAAAATGGAGGCTGTACAGGGACCCATTTTAGCGAAATGGAAGACAATGGAAGGACGTGCAGGTTTCAGAGATACGACCCCTGCGATTTTTCTTATCAGCCTAGTCCATCAGCCCTGTAGCTAATCCCGAGACACTTAGCCAGCAGACCAACAGCAATAGTGGAGACGGTAGGATTAAGGCCTATCTTTAGGAGAAGGACTACTTCCCCTCCTCCGATGGAGACGTCCACAGAAGAGGTCCAAAAACCAGAGTAGGTTTAAGTAATTGGTATGTAGCATCAGTTCATTAGGTTAATATGTAATCGAGTTATTGTAGTATGAGTTAAGCGTGCAGTAAGAATACGTGAAAATATTTAATTAAGCATAGTCAATGAGAACACTGTAATAATGTTCCGTAGTTAAAAAAAAAAAACAAAAAATAGTTAAAATGCATTCTAAAAATATAGATAAATACGCAAGTTAACTACTAAGGAGGGAACTGTTGAATTTTAAAATAAAATAAGTAGCCGCGAGTACCAATGGGATATTTGAACGGGGGAATATTAAATCAAAATAATGCCCTTCGGGTTTGAATTAAAGGTCGTATGTGGTCAACTGAACCTTTTCTATAAACCTTTCAGAACCGTTGTCTTTAAATTTCCTCCTATACGCTCATAAGTAAAAAAAAATGTTGTGTCAAATTCTCCCGAATATTAATGCTCCAAGTATTTTACGATAAACAGGTCGAAACTCCAATCCTAGAGGTTGTTATTTTCAATTATTAATTACATATTTCCTAATATAAGGACGAGATTATCAACTTAGTATGTGTGCAAGTTAATATAGGATGAAATATAATATATAACAAGAAAGACAATTACTGCCAAAAATAAAAGAGTCAATAAGTGAATCTAACATAAACCCCAAAGGAAAATCCTAAGTGGTTGAAGGTAAAACTCGATCTCAGTAACGAGACCTGCTATTATAATCGAAACTTAAAATTGTATATAGAAAAATCGAAAGCTAATTAATGTAAGAATTGAGTGTAATAACATGTATTTGTAGAGAATTAAGTGTAATAAGTGTATGTCTAAAGTATTGATAACAACGGGGTAATAACTTGTGAACTTATCAAAAATAGATTTTAAATAATTGAGAGTAGTTTGTAAGGAGAGCAAAGAAAAAGTCCTCTAAAATAAATATTATGTTATTACAAACTAGCAATAAAAATATTATAAAAAACCATAGCAGTAGTATTGTAAATATATATCACATTTTTCCGAGTCAATTGTTTCACCGGCATTTATATGACCAAAAGGTACCAAACCGTCTAGACTGAAACTAGGGCAAGGCAATAAACAGGCCACAAAAGCCTGGGTTGTCTGAAGGGCCCTTGAGAATTGTGACCTGATCGACGCCGACGGCCCCAAGAAAATAAGTGGGTAAATTAAGAATATAAAATGGGGAGACTTAATAATTTATAAAAAGCAATTAACTTTTTCTTTTTTTGGTAGATGGGAGTATGTGAGCACACAGGTACCGCGTCGGTTATACTAATTATGATAAGCCCGAAATCCGACTAAGAAGTTACATTTACTAAGAAATACAAATCGAAATACAAAAAAAAATATATTTTAATTATAGCGAACATACAAGAATCGAAGGATATTATGTTGTTTTACATTTTTTATATAACTTTTAAGGTATACGTATATAGGAGAGATTTAAAAATTGCAGACATTATCTTCAATCTGTTAAAATTTTTCGTTTTAAATGCAAAAACATAAATTTCTGTACCGCTTTATTCTGAAAATGCGCACCTTGAGTTGAAAAGGGGGCGTCTCCGTACGATAATATTGGAGGTGCGCCGTTCTAGGTTTCTATGGGGACCGGGATGGACCAAATGGAGGCGGTCCCCAAAGTCATGGACAAAGAGACAATTTCGATATTTGGAGCATGGAGCAGGGAAAACTCCGGTCTTTTGCAAAGCAAGAGAAAATTCATGGAAAATTTTGGTATAGAATAAGCCGCAAGCCATTGCATCGTGAGTCTCGAGAGTTCTGGGCGCATGGCGAAGAAATTCTTTTCTACTCAAAAATCCTAATTACAGGATGAGTCTCTGCCCGTTTAAAAATTAAGTTTTTACTTTCTAGTCACGGGTTCAAATGTCCGGTATTCGCCGTATGTGCGTAAGGAAAAATTGCGTTTTGTGACTAACTAAGGCATTTTCTTGTGATGTGCTACTGATTAAAATTGCAAATAATTAATTAATTTAACATTAAGCAAATGGCTCGGATTATTAGTAAGTAATCCTTTGATTCTGAAATATTTTAGTGTCAGGTTTAGACTGTATAAGAAATAAAAAACTGTATTTTTAGAGTAAGCGCCACGCGATATTGGGCTCCTTTTTAAGAGTCATGAACGGCCGTATTTAGAAAGAATTATAAATATAAGTGGGTCACCCTCTGATACATTTTTTGAATAAAGGCTTTACGCAGTAATGTCTTCAAGTATAAGAAAGAGTAAATAAAGTAGAACTAGAACTGTTAGAATTTTCGAGATATTATTTATCTTGGCTAGACAGTTTGATGCCGGAGGAACTTATAATAAATAATTTAGTGTCCATGAGTATATATATATATATATATATATATATATATATATATATATATATAAACACCGATAATCTTTTGGAAAATTAACAACAAGTGAGATTCCTTGTACTATACTATGAATCTTACAAAATTTTCCATAAAAAAATTGGAAAATTCACGGCCGCGAAACTTTTTAATACTCAAATTTCTTTATAGATGTCTTATACAGAAATGCTTCACTAGAAAACTAATACGGCTCTTAAAAAAGAATTTCTAAACAAAATTGTTCTATTTCCCCTGTATAATATAATATATTTTTTACCTGTATACTGAAAACCTGCCATATTTCCAAAAGATCTAATCAAGTAATAAAACCCGTTAAAAAAATTACATTAAGTCCAATTCTAGAGAATTGTATATATTTTTTTCAAATTATAATATCCTATTTAACTAAAACTCGAAATTGATGCTTTAAATCCTACAAACGTTTCAGTGGAAAACAAAATTGAACATCCAAAGCTGCGAAAACAAAATTTCGTATATTTATTACCAAAATCTCCTAAATCAATGTCTTATACCGCCATATTTACTAGGAAAAAAATATCCTTTCACTACCTTCTTCCCCAGTATAACATAATAGATGCTTTACTACCATAGATAATACGATAAGTCACGTTGAATTCAAATTTAAACTGCCAATTTCAAAAAATACACAAAGAATCGTTTTGAGGTCTTACAATTACAATTAAATCAATTTTATCTAAATATAAACTCATTTAGTTCTGGCAGCGGCCTTACCCAGGCTTTACTCTAGTTTTGTCAAAGGCAACTCGATGCCCTTACGTGTTTTCAATTGATAGAAGTTCCAAAATAAAAATGAGTCCTTTTTTATCATCCTTCATTTTACCCAATTTCTTGACCTGGACAAAAAAAATGTAAATGTCTGATTTGTAGCAAAAATATGAAGCTTTCGTTCTGCCCATTCGTTGTTGCTATAGGTGGTAATGATATCCTCCTCCAGTATGAAAATATAGGCTTTTGTCGAATATATTTACTATGTTAACTTATAAACCTTTAAGATGCTACAGAGCCGGACGTGAAACACTGGTCCAGAACATGGTAGAACATTCAAATTATAATTTTAAATGACTAGCCGTGTATAAACCAAAGCGTAATTCTTTTGATGTTTTTTAACTCCTCGGAAGTACTTTGGTCCCGCAAAATTTTAGAATTGTCTAAGCGACATGCCATGTCCGAGAATTTATAAAAAAATGCCTCAAAAAAATTACCATCGAGACCTGAATAGTGTTTCAACGAGGTTTTGGAAAATGTGCTCATATCGGACGCCATTGATCAGTTTATTATCAATTCTAATAAAAATTTGTTTTTACCAGAAAATAGGCTTATTTATCCTCTACGATCGACCCTATAGAAGCATATTTTCCCGACGTTCTGTTACCGTTTCACGAACATTTTTTCAAGTTTGATTATATGATATTTTAGTAACTCTTAGAAGCAAATGGTAAATTGAAAAATTGTAAAAAATATTCTAAACTGCCTGAACCTGCTTTGCTTTGTGTAAAAAAAAGTAAATACTTCGGCTCTAAAGTAAGGGCACCATTGGTGGAAGCAATTTTTTGAAATTTGTATTCGATAGAGTCGAGTTTTTGATATGACCTCAAGGCATCGTTATACTTAAAAAAAAATACTCCAGAACCTCAGGGCGTTTTGCTGATTGAAAATAAAATTTAGTGTTGGTCACTGGCCAACGAATACCACCAAACGGGAAAAATTTTTAAAAACACGAAAAAATATGTTTTATTTCATTAATAGACGAAAATTTAAACGCAATATGAAGAATCGTTTGCTACCGTTGGAGAGCCTCAAGTATGCTCTAAAACGTACCAAATTTCAAACGTTCATCCGAAAGGCATTCCGAGATATAGCGATCGAAAGGTAAAAATGTACCAAAGTACGTTCGGATACGACGCTGACGACAGACATGATGAAAATGGCACGCGTCTTTATTTTTTGTGTAGACCATAGCCGTAGGGCTATGATTTGAATAACACTCGACATTATCCGACTTTATATGGTTTTTACATTTTATTAACGCACTGCTGAAAAACTTGATAAAAAGATTTGCTATATGGCAAGTTTATTAGGTACAGTATCTAACTGAACCGCTGGACAGACGAATTTATACATGCCAAATTTTTGACCAAATTAAAGTTTTTATATTTTTAAAGAACTAAGATAGAGGTTTTCAGCCTTCTCTAGCACTAGGTATGGAGTTTATGGTCCAGAAAAGCGTTAATGTGGCGGACTTCAACAAATGGGTCTTACAGTGTATTATGTAACCTTACAACGACGATTGTTCGAAAGAGATATTTTTATTTTTATTTTCTTTTCGTTTTAATATTAAGGGTGTTTTCAACAAATGTTAATTATTTTATATTATGTTTTTACACCTTATGCATGTATTAAGCATTTTTTCTTGAGTCAGTGATGATCACGAGTAATGTCCATAAATATTTACACATTACACAACTGTTTTGCTTATTTTTACTTCCATGGGAAAAGCGAAGTATTGGCTTTAAATTAACTTTCATGTTACGTCAAACGCCATGTCATTCAAATCCATTACTCTATATAAATTTAAGTGATTATAGAGTTTTTTGCCGAAAGTTCTTTAGCATAGAATAAGCTACATTAAATATTGGTTTAATTTTGGAGAGAGAAAAAAAAAAAAATATATATATATATATATATATATATATATATATATATATATATATATATATATATATATATATATATATATATATATATATATATATATATATATATATATATATATATATATATATATATATATATATATATATATATATATATATATATATATATATATATATATATATCTACGTAAATATTAATTGAAATCAGTTTCCCATTAAAATATTAATTATATATTTTTTCCATTAACCGTTAAAATTATCCGCGATAATTGTAACTTGCTTAGACGTTTTAAACACGATAGTATATAAGGCCGCTTTCTTCTAATTATGACTTTTCAGAAACATGTTCGTTTTTGTAAAAAGCTTAAATCATTAATGCTCCAGATGTCATTAAAATAATACTTGTTTTGGACCTACTCTTTTTTGAGAATGAAGTAGTGATACTTCATAAAATTTGGTTCCAACCATTTTTAATACAATTCGGATTATCGTAAAAATAAACGTTTTTTTGAGAATTTGAAATAATTTAAATTATATATGTATATATATATATATATATATATATATATATATATATATATTTATATCTGTCAAAATCATATTTAAAATTTTTGTGCCGTTCTAAAGTTAGGGGCGACAGCAAACAAAATTAAACAATTAATTTTTTTTAAATTATCGGCGATAATTGTAATTTGCTTAGACGTTTTAAAAGTATATAAGGTTGCTTTAAGAATGAAGTAGAAATACTTCACAACATTTGATTTCAACCATTTTTAATATAATTCGGATTATCGTAAAAATAAACGATTTCTGAGAATTTTAAATAATTTAAATTTTTTCGACAGCTACTGTGTTCTAAACGAAAAGGTTTTTTCATTAGACCCAAGTCCCCAAATGTGCTGTAAAGTTTTACCAAATTTGAAAAGTGTATATAAAACCGTGTCTGAGGTATAGCGACTAAATGCTAAAAAGTGAGTTTTTCCATGACAATAAATATAAGTAAATATGCCTCATATTATACAAGCTATACATATGTAGACAGAATCTAGCGGCTAGGATTTAAATACCACTCTCGACCTATTATCCCACTTTATTTAAGTTAAGTTACATCAAACTGTAAAAATCCCATTTAAAAAATTTAACTGATCAAAAGTTGACAGCTGCATATTTTTCTAAAAAATAAATTAGGTAACTAAAAGTTACATGGAACTGTGAAAATTGTTGAACGTGAACAAAAGTTACATGCAAGTGTGAAAACTGTATTTAGTGCAGTTCAAATTTTACAGAAAAAAACAATTACTTTTTCGGGCTGCCAAAAAAATGTGCTGCACCTCAAATTGTGGCTATCTTCCTATATCCAAATTTTGTCATGCCATTCTCAAAAATACCCAAAACATCATTTTTTAAGCCCTAGAATTAAATAAAATTTACCTAAATAGATGCTCATTAGTTATGACAGCGGCTATAACCAGGCCGGATTTGATTGAAAATTGAGGCAACTATGCCCTTGTGGTTGCTCTCGAGAGTTTTTCAAATTATAATAAAAATATGTGCAAATATATACAGACTTTTTGTTAAGCCCGATTTTCGAGTATTTAGGTACGTCGTAGAAACAAATAGTATTCTAGTTGTAGAAAATAGATCGAAGTTTCTGAATATACTTTACTATTTTATGAAAAAACTAATTAACTTTGTTTATATTCGTCTTTAAAGTAAGAAGAACCCTTCGGAATTAAGTTCAATTTAAAAAAAATATAACCTTTTTAGTGTTTATTGGATAGGATCAGATTTTCGGCGAACCTGGAGGCATCAATACATTTTTGGAAAAAAATACGCTAAAACTTCAAAAGGTAAGGCTTATTTGTAATAAATTTTATTGTTAGTCAATGCAGAGGAAAAAGCACCAAACAACAAACACATTTAATGCTTTGCACGCAAGTAGTTTTTTATAAAGCATTTAGCTATAAAACTTAAAAAGAAGTTTTGTATTTTTTTGCCTCCTTATTAATTTTGTCTTAAGATAATTTTAATAAAACTAATATTTAGTGAGCTACAGAAGAAAATGTATTTATTTTTAAGAAGAGGCGATAAATGTAATTTGTTTACACTTTTTTGAAGATATCGCCCTACAGGAATTTTTTTCTCCTCTTTGCTCTTTCAGAATCGTTTTTGTTTTTGTCGAAAACCTAAACTATTTGGTCACCTGTGGGAGTTCAGTGACCAAAAAACTAGATTCAAAAATTGAAAAAAAAAAATTCCCAAACTTCAATCCACTGCCCATTTTCATGCTTAATGAGACCATAAAATTTAACTTCTAAAAATTTCAAGTCATTCGACAGTTATCGTCTATCATACGACACTCGAAAAATCTGGAAAATATAATTGTTTTTTCATTGACTATTAAGTCGAAAACGATACGAAGATCCCTTTTGTACTGCTCGAGAGCCCCAAGTGTGCTCTAAAGATGTACCAAATTTCAAAAATTATCTGAAACCATCTCTGAAATATGACGACCGAAATGTAAAAAGTGCAGTTTGATACTACAACGAATATGGAATTTTGAAAATGGCACGGACAATATAACACTCGCCAAGTAGAGTGTTATAACAATCACCATCAAGAAGCTGTATGTGACGCTTTGTCTACATTTTTATGCTATTTTTTTATATTTCTTGTAGACTATAACCGTCCAGCTATGATTTGATAATAAACTCTCGATATTATCCGACTTTCTAAATTAGCATCTTTAACAAACCTATCTTACGAATTTTGTATACAATATTTAGAAGCGATTTTTGAAATTTGTTTTGATTTTCCATCAAGCCTGTTTCTAACAAATTTTAATTTTTTTGAATCTTTTTTTGCAAGGCATTAAGTAATATTTTCTACCTCAGTTATGATCAAAAGTAATGTCTCTAAATATTTACAATTGATTGTGATGGTAAATATCTCAAAATCTGTTACTCCTACTCCTCCGAAATTATAAAAAATGAATCAAGCATGTCGAAAATTTCTTTTAGACGTAGGTTTGGGGTCAACTATAAACTAATATAAGTGCCAAATGAACCACTGTATCCTCAATCTTTAAATATCCGTGTACGCATCTCCTCCCTATATTTTTAGTGGTATGATTTTTCTCGTAACTCGCACGGTTTTCGAGTTATCGACGGAAAACTGATTTTTTTTATGAAGTCAATAAGATAAATAGTTTTTTAGCTATTTCGCGAAGACAGGCAGGGACCCTGAAACGTGGAGATCAGAAAAAAATCTCTCAAAATAGTTTCTTGTAAAAAATTACGCCATTAAAAGTTACAAGTGAATGGGAAAACCGAATTTAATAATTTTAATAGATTGACAGATGTCAAAATATTTTTTTAAATGAATTAAAACTAAAAGTTGATGACATATGTCATTTTTTCTTAATAAATTACATCACAAAAGTTGGGATAGAACTGTGAAATCCGCATTTAGAAATTCTTATCAGTTCAAAAGTCACGAGAAGACAGTTTTTCAACAGGTGTCAAAGTAATAAAAAAAATGTGTCATTAAAAGTTACATGGAATTGTCAAAACTCTATAAAATCTTCCAAATCGGTGTATTATACCGAAATGTTTCACTAGAAAAAAACTCTTAAAACAGAGTTTCTTAAGAAAAAAATGTCCTACTTCCTCTTCTCTGAAATGTATCTATCATGTGTAGTATATTCAGGGGTATAAGAAAGTGACTCTCAGCCTTCAAGTAAGAGCGGTTTTAAAGGGTAATAAAAGGGCATTGTGGACTTATTGTAATTTGCATAAGTAAAAAGACAGCTATAGGCCGTACTTATCGTGGTACGTATGTACTTAAACTATTTTAAGCTTTAGATCTGTAATCATTCGTACACGAATCACTTGTATTAAAATAACTTCCGAATGGCAAATATGTAGCGCCCATGGTGTGAAGGAAGCGTTTCTCCCTCAGTTTCTTCCGACGTTTATTTCCATTGCAAATATAGAAAACATTTGTCCGTAGATGCCAAGGAAATTATTAGCAACGTTTATTTAACCCTTACCGAACGCGGAGTTTTGAACAAACAAAGTTTTACAAGAGACCTCTATTTTGACGAAAGTACCAGAATCAACTATTTGGAAAATTGTGAACAATTTTATTGTAGAGAGAAAAACAAGAAATGTTAGCAGTAACTCTTCAATTTTATATCGAGATGAAGAAGTAATACGGCGCAAAGTGTACGAGCTTTACGAACAACAAAATGTGCCCCCGTTGGATAATTTACTACAGAGACTTGAAAAAGATGAAACTGAAATTGAATGTGGTCGGAAATGTATTAAGAGTTGGTTTTAAATAAAAACAAATTATAATGGAATCCAGCAATCTTCAGGAATGGCGTCTGGATTTCTTGACTAAAATTAAAGAGTACCCAATCAAAATAGGTCAATTATTTATTTGGATTGGACTTATATATATATATATATATATATATATATATATATATATATATATATATATATATATATATATATATATATATATATATATATATATATATATATATATATATATATATATATATATATATATATATATATATATATATATATATATATATATATATATATATATATATATATATATATATATATATATATATATATATATATATATATATATATATATATATATATATATATATGCACCTCAAATTGTGGCTAAATTTAAAAATGCACAAAGGCCTTAAAATTAAAAATATATACCCATTTAATTCTGACAGCGGTTTCACCCACGTTTTACTCTATTTTTTCAAAGACAACTCGATGCTTTTACGAGTTTTCGATTCATAGAACTTTAAAAATAAAAATGGGTCATTTTTTTAGACCCATATTTTACCCAATTACTAGACCTGGGACAAAAAAATGCGAATGTATGCCTTATAGCAAAAATATAGAGCTTTTGTTCTGCCCATTCGTTTTTATCCCAGGTGGTTCCGTGGGAGGGCTACGAGGACTAAAAGCTAACCTGTGCATGCATCAGTTCAAAAATGTCTCAAAAATCAGCCTTATCTCCGATCCGGCTAAATGTATTTACTGCCTGGATAAACCATTTAGATGCTACAGGATCGTGCGTGAAACTCTGATCGAGAAAATTGCAAAAAATTTTAATTTTAATTTTAAATGACTTGTGCTGCATAAACCAACGCGTAATTATGTCAATGTGTTTTTTTAACTTTTCGGAGGTATTTTAGGGCACACTAAACTTTTCTTCCTCAGAAACATTGTTTTTGAAAAAAAAATGCGAAATATGCAAAAATGAACAATTTTTTTTTTGTTTTTTGGGTTTTGACAGCTTTTCCGTCATATCCGATATAGATACCCTATTTTGATTTTAAATTTTCTTTAATTTTCCTATCGAACCCTTGGCTTACCTGCGATAAGTATATCGAGTTTCAACCCCGCAAAATGTCTCCAAAGTTACCCCCTTTTTTTAGCATTTTAAGCGCCATGCCATGCTTCGATATTGTTGGTTTATGAACTTGTTCGAAATTTTTGGATCGGAAATCTGAAAAAATGTCTCGTCAAAAAATTAACCTCGAGACCTGAAGCGTGTTTCAACGGTGTTTCGAGAAATGTGCCCATTTCGGACGCCACTGCTCAATTTATTATCAGCTCTACCAAAAAATTTGTTTTTACCAGAAGATGCTCCTATTTATCTTCTACAATCGACCTCCATAGGGCCGATTTCGTCTTTCATCGATGTTCACCAAATTGTTTCCAATTTTAATTTTGTGATATTTGGTATCTCGTGGAAGCAAATAGTAATTTGGGAAGTTGTAGAAAATATTTTAAAGTTTTGAATCCATCTTGCTGTTATGTGAAAAAAAAATGGTTAGCTCAATTTTCAAAAAATTGTAACTTCTTTTATTTTCATTCGATTCTGTCGATATTTTGTCAGGTCCTAGAGGCATCAATGTGCCTCTAGAAAAAAATACCCCAGACTTAAGGGCGTTTTGCTGATTTATAATAAAATGTTGGTCATTGGCGGACGAATATCGCCATACGGGAAACTAATTTATGCTTTACACGCAAATAGTTTTTCTCCTAAAGCATTTAGCTACAAACTTGGAACATATATTGAACTTTTGCCTCCTCGTTAGTTTTGCTTTATGACTCTTTTCAATAAAACTAGTTTTTAGCGGGCAGCAGCAAAAAAAAATTTAGAAGATTTAATAATCATTTTCCTTTGCTTCCTTATCACTTTTTTGAAAATATAGTCCTTTTTAGAACTTTTTCTCTTATCTAAGCTCTTTCAGAATACTTTTTGTTTTTGTCGAAAACCTAAACCATTTGGCCACCAGAGGGGGTTCCATGTTTTTGAAGGTATAAAAATAAAAAAACATAGTTTTCGAATATTTTCAACAGGCTTCATGAGACCGTAAAAATTAACGTTTCCTAAAAATTTCAAATTAATATTTCAATTTTTTCGACAGTTATCGTATACCATGGAAGATTGTAAAAAAACTCGACAAAAACATTATTTCATGAATGGTCAAAATATTTAAAATGATACGAAGATCCATTTGATACCGTTTGAGAGCCCCAAGTGTTCTCTAAAAGCGTCCCAAATTTCAAAAATTTATCTGAAAGCGTTTCCTTTCCGAGATATAGCGACGAAAGGTAAAAATGTATCAAAAGTACGTTCTGACACGATGCCGACGACGACTACAAAAACGGACATTTTGAAAATGGCACGCGCAAAATAAACTCTCGCCGAAGCTCCGTTTATAACAAGCTAAGGTGAAATATGGAATTCGTTTTGCCCTTAATCAAACCATTTAATTTTATCTGCATATGAAAAAAGAAATATCTCAAAAACACTTGAACCTAACTAAAGGGCATGAATCTCGAAAATACCTAAATCTTGGTAAAGAGAATGAAAAACATTTAACTTAAATTTGTATTTAATTTCTCCAAGATTTTATCCACGCACTCTACAGTTTTTATTTTCAGCGTTATTAGTGAAAAATAATTTTAATATTTACAAATATATGCTTTGTTTTATAAAATTTTATTTTATATCTTTTACCCAGTAGAGGTAGGCTTTACAGGCATACAAAAGACTATAGGGAATATCCTATCAATCTAAATATTGTAATAAAACATCTTGGTGTGGAAAATTCATAAGAGCGCAGTTTAATAAAATTAGTAAGTTAAAATGGATGACACAAATAAAATAAAAATACTCACTTTTGCCGCAGTCGATGAATATGGTTCGTCAAAAAGTGACCACAGTTCTGGTTTGGTATGTTGCCACCACGACATAGTACCTTTAAAATAATCTTCTTCAAATCCAAATTTCCTAGCTATTTCTTCATCACTGGGTTTTTCGGTATCTAAATCTAACCTATCTAAAACAGCTAATGTTTCTTGGGTATCTCTGTGCTGAAATTTAAAAAAAAAATAAAATGACACGAGATGTACGTAACGCATAATCGGCTTGTATATCATTAGAGTTTGAAAGCTAAGGAGATGTATGAATCCAACTAAATTTAATAACCATCTATTGGTTTGTACTAGCATAAGTCGTAATGTGCTTTTTTAACTAAACCAAATGAAACAATTTTGAGTCACAAATTTATCAAAAGTATTTTTAAAGAGGAAATTTTTATCAGTATTTTGCTAAAGTACCCTACTTTATTATACATAACTTTGCAGCCACACTTTTTAAAATAAAATTTGGGTATGACGTAAACTGTTTCTAGACCTATTTACAAATTTAAATAGATAGTGCCTTACCGCAAAATAATTTTCCGCCGATGAATATTTATTCATGTGTCATTAATCGAAGACGTGCTTTTTAAACATATTATCCGTTCATTCATTCACAAGTCAATAATAAAAAGAAAAGGATCGAACATGAAATATTGTCTTCCGAATATGAATATATTCAAGAATTGTTAAAAGATTAAATTACTAAACAAACTTTATAGACAAAGACATCAACATAAGCAGGAGTAGTTTCACGTCAAAGCCTCAAATCTCATAGATTTATTGGGTTGCCATTATTATCGTCATTTTAAATTGCTTGTATTCGTGTTTTTATACAGTTTTATACCATTTAATCTTCAATTCAGTCCTTAAAATTATTATTTATATTTGAATCCACGACCATAATGAATGAGGATTTTTTTAATCGAAATTTTGATTTGATTCGTATAAATATGAATGAAGGCGTATGTGTAAACTTCCAACTGTACTTATATCTTATAATAACGGACATTGGATAAAGAATTAGGAGAATATCCCTGGAAATATTTGATAAAATTATCACAGGGTGAATTTTTCGGTGACTATTCCACTTGCTTGGCAAAATGACATAGCAACGGCTTGTTTTTTACTGCCAAAACTCATACCTGGACAAAATCAACAAGATGGTTTTTCAGCAACAAAATTTTGTTGGGTCAAAGTAAAAAATTGATCTTGTCATTTTCGCAAATATCACCTAAGTCAAATATCCTTGGTTACCAATTTAATTACCCTATTTATTACAATACAAACCAATAAAAAGACGTGCTTTTGACAGTTATTGTTTTTGACTTATTGTTTTATTTGATATTATATATGGTAAGACATTGTTCCGTGAAATAATCATGTCGAATATCACGCGAGAAAAAATTTTGAAAGTAAAATTTTCCTCTTGTATTTTCAAGTTTGTTGCTTTTTGGTAATTTCGCTCATGACATTTTTCAAAACCATTCGCCTGGTTACAAAAATGTCATTCGCGAAATTACCGAGCAACAAACTTTCAAAACAATCAGAAAATTTTGTGGTATTATATATGAAAAAATTGCGACGGGGATAACAAAAGTTTCACGTTTCACAATATAATGGTCATTAAGAAATCATGATTCTTGGGTTTAGATCGTGTCAAATTGGAATTACTTTCTGACGTATCACCTCGATTGAACGAAGCATTTTCACTGCACGAGATCCAAACACTGAATGAGCTCCGATGAGCAGAGCTCAGGTATTTCTACCCAACCTGTGCGCAACAACGAGTGACTCACTGTGATGATTATTTTCCACGCGTGATGTAGCACCTAGTCCGTGTCTCTATTGAAATTTTCAGGATGCTTGATAATTTCAATAGATTGTCTAATTTTTTGACCTGTAACTGTAAGAAACCTTAGACTGATGTAAGAACCTTGGTATCTTTTAGGTGCAGGTGTTCAGCGACAGCAGATTGAACAAGTTTTTTCTTGCTTATACATATTTCATGTCCCTTAGGTCTAGTAAAAATAGACCGCCCAGTTTCACCTATATACACTTTATCGCAAGAACAAGGACTTTTATAAACTCTTTCTGATTGCAAAGGAATTACATCGTTTGATGTCCTTAAACCCAATCGTTTTGTGTGTACTAAAAATTGTATCTGTAGTACTCTGAATAAAAGATAAAACTGCACTACTTAATGGTTGAGTATCCAATACTGGTTTAGGTTTGGCATTATTTTAATACTAATCGAACCCCTAATATCTACAGTGCAATATTCGTTTGATTTGAAAGCTTCGGTCAGTTTTTTCTGGTTTTTCTGGAATTCAATTTGCATCACTTTTTGTCAAAGCCATAAAAACTAATGAATTGGTGATGGATTAATTTTGAAATGGATGATGGTGAGAATTAAGTTTTAAATATCTATTCGTATGTTTCGGTTTCCTGTAAACAGTAAGACCTAAGGTGTCGTTTTCTTTCTTTTATACTAACACATCAAGGAAAGGAATGACACCATCTGACTCAATTCCCATAAATAATTTTATGTTAGAATGTTGGTTTATATGATCTAAAAATATATTTAAGTTTTCTTCTCCATGAGGGATATTACAAAACTATCGTCTGCATATCTAGGTTGTAAAGGAGTAGATCTCAAAGCAGTTTCCTCGAAAGCCTTCATAAAAATGTTGGTGGCAACTGAGGTTTGCTCATACAAGGTCCCTTGAAAAATGAAATATGTGGACGTCAAGCATTCTCTTATCAATTCAATTAAGATTGGATTATGTTGAAATATATCAAAACTTGAATCGTCAATAGACAAATGTATATACAGAGATTCAACATCAGAACTGACTAAAATATCACCTGGATCTAAAGTAAAATTGAGTCATTGAGGCTTTTTATGGCTGTTCTTTCTGCGACTGACAAGTTGAATTTAGGATGTTTAAAACTGCGAAGTATTTGCACTCTTTCATAACGAACTGAATCTGCCTTTCTGGTAGTTTTCGGATGCTACACTTGCTATTATGTCCTTTACTGGAACGATTCTTGGAGCAATTGCGAAATTATGTCCTTTAAAGAGAACCAATTCTTTTGCTTCTGTTAATGAAATAGATGATAAATTGATTACCGTATTCTGTAGTGGCTGTACTGACTGGTGTTTGCGTGAACTTCTTCTGTTGTTTTGCTGTCAGTTGGTGGCAAATCTTTTCTGCTTGCTGGAAGGTGATTTTGTCCCATGTTGTAGAATTCTAGCGTTAAAGCTAATTTTAGGGGTACCTGTATACGGGCATTTGTGTCCAAATTACAACGAGTAACCTTGATCTTCTCCCTTACGAGAGTCATGCTAGCGCTACTGTAAATGACGCTAGCTGCCCTTGTTGAAGCATGATGATTGGCTTAAAGAGACTTGGATGAAAGCCAAGTGGCAGAGCATCTTCTTCTGGGTGGTACTAAGAGCGCCAAATATTTTGGTATCTTCTTTGATGTTCTCCGCATAAAGGTTAAATAAATAAATAATAAATAAATAAATGGTTTATTGTCAAAAAAATTTAACAATTTTGTGGACAAAGCTGTTGTAAAAAAAATAGTTTACAAACATCAAAATTAGCAAACAAAACAAGACAAAAACACATCATAAATATTATAGAAAAATAATATTTAAATCAGGAATTTAGAATATTAATATTATAGAATCCTAAAAGAAGTACATTAGAAATGTACTTTGTCAGTCGTACTATGTTATATACATTTTCATAAATATAATGTAAAAAAATAAAAAAGCAAAGTAAAAAATAAAAAAGTACGAAACAATTAAAAAAATACATATACAAAGTTCGGTAAAAATGGTTGGTAATGGCAACTCACATCACATTAGGGGTTCATAAGGATAAAATTATGTGTTGTAAAACTCGTTCACGGTGAAGAAGGCTCTTTCCAGTAAGAATGATTTCAAAGCCTTGCGAAATGAAGTCAGAGATATTATGGATTTGATGTTAAATGGCAGGTGATTATGCATTTTTTTTGCATTGTAGATTACTGATCTTTTAATTAACTCTGAGTGTGGGGTTGGAAGATAGAGATCGTGCTCAGTATTTCTGAGAGGGTAGTTGTGAGAAGGTCTCTCTAATAGAGCAGGTGCGTGCTTACGAATTAAGCAAACCGATTCCAAAATGAATAAGCAAGGAAGGGTTAGTATTTTATATCTTTTAAAGAAATCTCGGCAGTGAGTTCTACTGTTAAGTCTCAGTAGGTAACGAACAGCTTTTTTTTGTAGTATAAAAATTCGATCAAATTAAGTCGCACAACATGTACCCCAGAATGGAATAGCATATCTGAGGTGCGACTCAACAAGAGCAAAATAAACAGTTCTAGAGGTAGAAAAGCTAAGCTCCTCGGAAACAGATCTTAACGCAAAGCAAGCAGAACCTAACTTCCCTGATATGTGGATCCCATTTTAAAGAATCATCTACAAGAAGCCCTAGAAATTTTACAGAGTTTACGACATCAATAGTGGTGCCATTAAGGTCAAAGGGTTGCAGCGTGTTTTTATAAGACAAGACTTTCGTTTTAGAGATGTTCAAACATAGGAGATTAGAATCGCACCAGGATTTAATGGTGATTAGGTCATTAGATACAATCCTATGTAGGTCCGTGACATCTGGGTGGCTCCACGTAAAGCTGGTATCGTCCGCAAAGAGACATATTTTTCCACTAATATTTAAATTAGCCATGTCGTTTATGAACAGAAGAAACAAGATAGGGCCTAGTACCGAGCCTTGAGGCACTCCATATTCCATTGGCCTACAAGAAGACATCCTGTTGTCAACTTTCACAACTTGATTTCTGTTGCTAAGATATGACTTAAACCAATTGAGAGGAGCCCCTCTAAATCCATAGTACTGCAGTTTGTTAGTTAATATATTATGATTCACACAATCGAAAGCTTTGGAAAAATCACAGAAAATTGTTGCCGTAGCGTGATGGTTGTTTAGGCTGGAGTAAACTCTATTAAGAAGGGAAAACATGGCATCGCTTGTGCATTTGTTACTTAGAAATCCAAATTGATGTTTTGTAAGTATTTCATATCTAGACAGAAATGATAAAAGCCTTTTTTTAACCACCAATTGGGCGATAGTTCGAAGCTTCTTCTGAAACACCTCCTTTGTGAAGAGGTATGATTATTGCAGTTTTAAGGCAGCTTGGAAAAGTACCATTTTGGAAAGACATATTTATCAAAGTAGTCAGATGCTCTAGTGTGCATTCCGGCAGACTTGAATACATTTTTAAAGTAAGCCCATCAGTTCCCGAAGAAGATTTATTTTTGATATCATTAATTGTACTACGAAGTTCTGATAAAACTACTGGTGAAAAGAAGAAACTGTGCAGGTTTACCCTATGATTAGAGAGATATGAAATTGGGTCATTAGGTTGAGATACGGATTTAGTCAAATCTTTGGCTACATTTACAAAATAATTGTTTAGGTCCTCAGGAGAGGTAAGGATAGTGCTGGATAAAGGAGTTTTGTTTCTTAAATCATTTACGATAAACCAGGTTTCTTTAGCTACATTTTTGGCGTTAGAAAGTCTATTATTGTATTAAATATCTTTGGCGGCTTTAATAGTTTTATGATAAATTTTTCTGTATGATTTTACATAATTATGAAAAAAGACACTGTCCGAAAATTTCTTTAAATGAGATAGTGACCGCATGTTCTTAGAATATATACGTAAACCTTTAGTGGACCAGGGTTTACTTCTTTTATTCTTGATAGGCCTAAGAGGAAAAGATTCAGAAGCTATATTAGTTAGAGTTTTTATAAAACGAGAAAATTCAGTGTCGACATCATAAGTGTGAGAGTCCCAGTCAGTTATTTGACATAGGTGTTTGAAATTAATGAAATTTCTAACCGAAAAAATACGGCCTACTTGTCTAGAGGAATTTTTGGCTTTGGATGTAATTGAAAATTTTGTGAAAATTGCTTCATGATCGGAGAAACCTGGACTTAAGACATTACATTCGACGGAGCTAGGATCGAAAGAAGACACAACGTAATCTATAGTACTGGCACTTGTCTTAGTAATTCTGGTTGGTGAGTTGACGTGCATGGCAATTCCTAATGACTCAAAGATGGACTGAAGACATTCCTGAGCAGCACACACACAGGAAAAGTCAATATTGAAATCGCCACATAAGATTAATTTGCTTTTTACAGGAAGGGACTCGAGCAAACTTAGAAGGTTATGGCAGAATAATTGCACATCAGCATCAGGTGTTCTATAAATACAAATAATATAAAGGTCATAAGTATTGTGATAAACGATAGAAAATTCAAATACTTTTTCAGATAATAAATGATTATACTTTGATATTTCGGAAAAATCGTTGTTTGAAGACATTATCATGGTGCCTCCATGAGTTAAATTAGTTCTATTAAATCTGGCAATTGTGGTATAGTTTTTAATAAAAACAGGTTGATTGATATTTAGCCAGTGCTCAGTGATGGCAATGACTTCTGGAAAATTTAGCTCTTCTAACAAAAGATATAATTCGTCTGTTTTATGTCTTAAGGACTGAATATTAAGAAAAAAAAGATTAAAATTGCTATTGGTCAATTTTTTAGAGGGTGCTAGATCCTCTTTTCGCGTCATATTGACTAAAAATTTTTACTTTTTGATGGTGAACCACTAGAATAATATTTACCAGTACCTTCACGAATTTTTTGGAGCCGTAAAATTTTTTCCGAGGAGTAGAAAGATCTATACGCTGCAAGGTCTGAGTCCACTTCAGATGAACCAATCCCATAGGCATCGTGGAAGCGATAATACAGCTTGCGCAGGGATTCCTTGTCACTGGGAAGGCCTTCTGAAGCTAGCAATAATTTAATGCTAGTACTTGTATGCCCCTCAAAACACACACTAGATGGCTGGTCGTGTAGATAAGCAAGAAATAGCCTTAAGGTCTTTAGTAAGGAAGGATCCCTTAATCTGGCTAATATATAGCGACCATTTGCTTTATCCGAATCTTGGGACAGCCGCACTCTTGGTGGAGTCATTGGATCAAACTGCAAAAATCATCTTTCTTTGCAGTTTTCTCCATGCTTAATTTAGAGCCCTCCAGTGCCAATGACCTACAAGCTGCTATGGCCTCCCTGTCAGAGCCAATTATGACTGACTTATCCTCTTCAGGCACAAATGTCACTGGTGATTCCAATAATTGAGGCTTTGGTGGAGACAGCCCCCGGCTCTTTGGGATATCTATATTGACATCTTGATGACTAGAAGATGAGACATTATGGGCTGTGGAAGTGGGCGGCGTTTGGATAAGGGTTGGTGAAACTGAATCATAGGTAGGATCAATTATAGTACCAGGTGGCCACAGACTAGCGTTCTTAAGCTGAATTAAGTGATCTTTATTTTGCACCCCAATTTTAAAATCGGAGTGCACAGTGTCTGCATTCTTAAGCATAGGAAAACAACGCACAAAATTCGTGGTTCCTAATTTTTCTTTGATGTAGTGTACAAGCTGATTTGATTTATACGTGGACGGAATTATGGATACCACTACATAATGCCATTTCTCTATAATGGGTGTTTTGTTGGGCTGGAAGGAAACAGCTTTTTTTGGAGACTTATTGACAGGCATTTGGACATCTGTTGTATCGGTTTGGGTTGATATTGCGGTGGTGTATATCTTCTTTATTGATTGTTGTTTAGGCTTATCAGCAAGCTTCTCCAGGGTAAGTGCCATTTGTTTTACACTATGCCTCAGCTCAGCCATCTCTTTAGTCAACTGCTCCTTCGATGAATCATGCACCTGGACTTTGACAGATTCATTTTGAGTTTCCATTAAAATAGATGATAGATTGAAAGTATCCTGCCTAATTTCTTTAATGGATTTAAATAAGGATTTTTGTATACTGTCAGATATTCCAGAATGGAGGCTGTGAATATCCTCAATTTTTTCTAGCAGTATCTTCCATTTGGAGTCATGATTGAGTAAGATGTCGTAAATTTCGCCAATGATCGGAAGGATGTCGTTGTTTTTCTTTAAGCAGGAACCCAGGGCTTCGAGATATTCTGAAGAGATTTGAGTCTTTTGGAGATCTGATATTTTATCATGCAAATATTTCAGAGTTGGAGAGTCGCAAACAGTGCAAAAAATCTTATGTTGTTGAATTTTTGTTTGTAGAGCACTTTTGTCGTGGATTTATCCAGTCCTGTACAGACCATACAAAAATTTCTTCGGCACTCCCCACTACAGCGAATTCTGTAACAGTCTTTTTCCGAAACGATTTTTTGGCAAGAATCGCACTTAAATTCAGCCATTTTATAAATAAATAAAAAATTAAAATTTTCAAAGGAACAAAAAAAGTGAAAATTAAAAAAAAAGATGTAGATAAATTTTATGTAAATATTATGTAAATATTTCCAGTTGATAAATCAAAATCTTTAAATGTTTCCTAACATAGTACGAAAACTCTTACGGCTAAAGTCAATTAAGAAATCTTGGTTCTTGGGTTTAGACCGTATCAAATTGAAATTACTTTCCGATATTTTGCCTGCTATTGCATAAGGCATCTTCAGGGATTTTCACTGCCCAAGACTAAAACACTAAATGAGCTCCGATGAGCAGAGTTCAGGTATTTATACCCGCCCTGTGCCCACCGACGCGTAACTCATTTTGATGATTGGTTTTCACGCATGATGTAAAATTTCAGGATGCTTGATAATTTCAATAGATTCTCTAATTTTTCGTTTATAATAACCTGAAACTGTTGCAAGAACCTGGTATCTTTTACATTAATCTTGAGTTTTGTTGAGTTCTGGTTAGATAAACTTCGATTCGACTAAGATTCGCACAATCTTTAGTACACACAAAAAGATTGGGCAACGCTTAAGGGCACCATAAGACGTAATTCCTTTGTAATCAAAGGAGTTTACAAGAGTACACCAGCACTCAACAAGACATATGATTAATGTAAAAGAGAACAAGGTTCTTGCATCAGTTTCAAGCTACTATAAAGGAAAAATTAGAGAATCTTTTGAATTTTTAATGTATCCTGAAATTTTCAATAGAGACGCGTGTTACGTGATACATCAAACTGGAAAACCAATCATCATAGTGAGTTACACGTCAGTGGGCACAGGCCGGATATAAGTACCTTAACTGCTCATCGGAGCTCATTCAGTGTTTTGATCTTGTGCAATGACGATGCTTGAAGATGCCCTGTGTACTCGCAGGCAAAGCGTCGGAAAGTAATTTCAACTTCACACGGTCTAAACTCAGGAACCTTAATTTCAGCCGTGAAAGTTTCCGTACTATGTTAGAATGATCATTTCTATACAAATTTTTTGCCTGTCTGAGAAAGGTTAATATTTTCCCGTTTTAAACAAAAGTGGTCAGTGAAAGTATTTTTCATAATAGACACAAGTGATATTGTTTTTTCAATATATTATAACATAAAGGCAACAGTACTATACATACTACTCAGCTTCTCTAGAACAAGATAACAAAATGCTTATATCAAAGAAAGATCTTTGTAAAAAAGGATAGTAGATGCAATATCTACGCAAGAAGTTTGATAATATATACATCAATGAAGTATGGCAATTACGCTTTGTTTACTGTTTAAAACCTCTTTATAAGTTAAAAGAAAAACAAGGTTAACAGAACAATAAAAGTAATCTGTGAGGATAATTTACTACAAAGACATATCAATAATTCTTTGGAATGCTTGCTTGAATGCTGTTATATCTGATTACTTCAGATTATTTTTTATATGTACTCATATGTTTTATATATGCTTAATATTAACGTCTATGGTTAATATATCCTAAATATAGCATTAGTATGCATAAAACCTTTAGTTTAAAAAAATTACTTTATAGTATAAAAATAGGGTGGCTTGAACATTATAACCTCAGATTAAGAATAGACAAGATAAGTAACAACACGTCAAAAAGTGTCCGAGAAGCCTCGTCCTCCGTCAGCTATGAAAATATTATTAGAGGACTCCACCGGATTGGTCAGAACTGACACCACGCGGTCCCATCGTTCGGCGTTTCCGAAACTTAACGAAGCGGCTACATTTGTTTATGGTTGTTTGGTTAGGCGCTTTGTCATTTCTTACGTTGTTACGTTTATTTCAAGGTGTTTACGAGTGATTTTATGTAAAGTTTTCATTGCAAGAACGTTTTGATATACCTTGAGACATTCACAATGACTAAAAAATGTGTGTTTTGTGCTAAAACAGGAAAATCTGGACGTTGTTTATCATTTCATAGGTAAGTAAACATAAATATTTCATGGTCGGAACCTCAGAGGAGGCCACTGGGTTTAGTGTGTTCTGTTTTCAAATAACTGTTATTAGATCTTTAAGTTTATAGTGGCAAAACCATTTAAGGAATGAAGATGATTTTTGTATTTCTATTGACAAAAACTAAGAAATGGAAATTAATAAAGGTACTTATTTGAGATTTCATCAGCAGTTCCTACAGGAATGTCATCTTGTGTTAGAGCCAAGGTATAAAAAATGTATTGCTTGAGCAAAGCGAAAGTTAAAATGACTTGCAAATAAACTTTTGTTATCATATCAGAACCCTGTAGATGAGGGTAATAAAATTGTATTTAAATATTAGGAAATATAGAAACTCTCTTCTTTAATTTTTATTTACCAACCAATTATTATTTTAATGCTTGTTTAAGGTTTCCTACAGATGAGAGAAGAAAAGATGCATGGCTCAAATCTCTTGCATTGGAAAATGCTAATAAATGGCATTATGTATGTTCCAGGCATTTTCAAACCGATGATTATGCAATCAAAAGATCTGGCTTAAAAGTTTTAAAATTGGATGCTGTGCCATTTTTGTCTTTAGAATCCAGGTAAGTATATTATGTGTTTATCTGGTTCAAATTTTATAATGGATTATATTATATATATATATATATATATATATATATATATATATATATATATATCCGTCGGTCTGTCTGTCTGTTTTTCTACTTTTCCGATTGACTTGGTTGGTAACAGTTTGGTAAAAATCCAATATGGCGAAACATAATGGCAGCCTAGTGAAAAAAATGTTATTAAAAAAACTACTTATCCAATTTATCTGAAATTCTGCACAAATATTAATATTATGTTGGAATCAAATGGTAAAATTTTGGTACGAATCCAAGATGGCGGAACAAAATGGCGGCATTATAAATTATTTCAAAAATTCGGCCTGAAAAACTACTTAGTGAATTGATTTCAAATTGTATGCCTTCACTAGTTTTATTGTGTTACTAATTCAACATGGTGGGACAAAATGGCGGCCAAATAAAAGGTTTGTAATCGCGAAAAAAAAAATGACCCTCTCAGATTTTACATATCTTCGCGTTTTAGAGTCTCGCGGGTTAGCTTAAAAACTACTTACCAGAATGACTTCAAATTTCAGTCAAAAATTAAGGGTTATATGGGTATGATCTGATAATAGTTTGGTAAAAATCCAATATGGCGGAACAATGCTAAAAAAATTATTACTAAAAAAGTAATTATCGAATATACCTCAAATTTTGCACAAAAATCAAGTGATTTTGATATGAATCCAAGATATTAATGTGATATAGAGAAACACTGTAAATGTAAAATTATGGTACGAGTTTAAAATAGCGAAACAAATGTAGGCTAAATAATTTTTTTACAAAGTCAATTAAAAAATCTTGTTCACCTGAATTTTGCTGAAAAATTAATTGTGAAATGGGACACACTGGTATAAATTCAACATGACAACAAAATAGCTGTGTGTCAAAAATTGCTTATTGACTTTATTTTAAATTATGCTGGAAGGTCAAGGTGACATAGGTAGAAATAAACTGGTAAAATATTGGTAGAAACCTAATATGATGGAACAAAATGGCGTCCAATAGATATCTTTTAAAAGACAGTATATTTAACACATATTATATACTGTGACTATGTTGTGAACTAAATTGGGACACACTTCACTATTTCTAACAAATGGAAAAAAATCATAATGAGGGAAGTTCTTGGTAATATTGAGATTAAATACTTCCTGTATTTTTTCCTTCATTGGCATCCCAAGTTTTTTTTGTTTAATACATTTAACTATAAAGCAATAAAAGTATAAACACAAAAAGAAAACATACATTAGTGGCTAATGCCTTTGACTTAGCGATGATAATAAATTACTTAAATTTTTAGGAATGTTAAAGCAGAAAGTGTTCGCCGAGCTTTATTTTCCAAGCCAGAAACATTATCCAATACAGGAAATTCAAACGATCAGATGATTGACATACCATCTACTAGTGAAGTTACTAGTTCTTTTGTTATGATTCCAGCTCCAAAAAGGTATGTTTGAGTTATTTTTATCATTTTATTATAAACATTTCAAATTGAAAAACGTTTCTACAATCTACTGGGGTAAATGAATATGCCTGCCAAACTTCTAGGGTGGTTAAAGTACGTAAAATAAATAAACTTATCCAGAAATGCATAGTTTTTATATAATTCTTTCTTTCGTAAGAAGGAAATATTGTAGTTTTGTTCCTTTAAATTTTGCACAAAAAACAAGTGATATAAGGATAAACTGCTAAGACTTTGGCCCTGACCCAATATGGCGGTTAATAAATTGTTTTAAAAAAATATTTATTTAATCGACTTCGAATTGGAAAAATTAAATGTTATAATACTAGTAAAATTTGGGTGTAAATCTAGTATGGCAGAATAAAATGGACGCCTATTGAAATGTTTTAAAAAATTAGTAGGTATACAAAACTACTTCAATTGACTTCAGATTTCTGACAAAAATCAAGTATGATTGAAATGAATTGATAAAATTTTTGTGGAAAAATATCGATATCACCAGGCATCCATGATGAAACATTACTTTATTAAATGATATAAAAAATATTACGTTTATTTTATTTCATAATAGAAAATCAAAACTATAAAAAATTATTAAAATATGGGTACTAGTACTAGTCAAGAAATGTTTATTTCTTTCTTAATGATTCGCTAAATAACAATTGTCGCAAGGCATATATTGTCAAAAAACCTAGTCACAAATACTGATAATATTTTTGAGAAAGATTGAATGTTGTTGCCAGAAATATTAAAACTGTATTATAAAATCTCACCTTGATTGGGAATAAAATGCTACTCCAAGCAGTATCGATTCACTGAAAAACTAACCATATAAAAAAATTGCACATCTGCAACGTCCAAACAAATGCATTTTTTTGCTACTTCTTCATTGTTAAAACCAGGTCACCTGAAACTTCCCTCTTTAGAAAGTGAACTATGGCCCAGTTTAGTCTTGCATGTAGTTATTTAGTAATATGTAGAGGGTTTTAATTATATTTTCACATCTACCTATAGCTTTAAATATAAGAGATACAAAATAAATTTTAAATTCAAAAGTAGAATTTTTTTATTATCTTTAACCATGTATGTTATTATTTTATTAGTTGGATCTCTTTTAGCTGGTTATAAATATAGAGTTTGATGTCTGTATCCTTGAGAACACTCGAGAAAATTGACAAAAACTGTCATAAGCAGCATTGTATTCCTGTTGATCACATTTAGGTATTAAAAGTAAAAATGTTCATTCTCTTTGTAATACATTGTGTCTTATGACAGGGTTTTTTTTAAGTTTTATGAGTTGTTTTTTAAGATAAGGTATAATATTTACAATATTGATAATTGGCAAGAAGAGATGGATTTAATAACACTGATAATCCATTTGAAAATATATATACATTTTCTGTTTCTTTTTTTAGACAATTTTTTAAAGTTGACGCATGCAAAATGCTACAACTTTTGTACTTGTTCTTTGTATATTTTACAGTTAAAACTGTACATAGGTATCAAATTATAAATGAAATTCATTACCATGGAAATTCTGGTAAAAGTCCTATACAGATGAGTTTTTCTCGATTACCCAGAAGTTCCATCATAATGAATCTTTCATTTTGTGTAAATAACGATAATTAAGTAGTGAGCCTCTCTCTCTGTCTAAGTGCAGTACAGAAACTATGCATTTCTGGACATGGGTTTATTAGTAAAAGTTTATTTATTTTACACTATCTTGGTTTTCTTCGTATAATAAGAATGTAAATGTTTTTTAGAACGGGTGTACATTCACCAGGTTGTTTAACATCAAAAACTCAGACTGCTTTTGAGGGTGCTTCAGAATGTACTTTATCACTATCAAATAGATCTGAAAGTACCTTGACAGTATCTGAAAGTAGTACACTAACTGCTTCAGAAATTGAGGAGGGTAATTCAGAGCACTCCAGTCCTAATCTTAACATTGCTGTTATAGCACAGATTGGGGATCAACTGGGCAAAAGGTAAATGCTGAAACTAAAACTAAAAATTGCATTTTCTATAATTAATAACATTTCAGACATATGGATCATTCTACTTCCAGTTCTTTGAGTACCACAACATTGTTTGAAGACAGTATTGACGTGGCCCAGAAAATTGAGCAGTCCATGGAACCACCAAAAAAAAAGGTAATATATTTTTGAGTTTTAGAGAACCTTTTAATTTGGTAATTTATTGATTTATCAAAATGCAGCCCTGATCCCAATTATTGGTTATAGTTTCCACTCCTAATTAAATTTTTAAAAATGTATGTAAAAGTTAAATGTTTTTTTCTATTACAGAATGAAACGGAAAATATATGTTGGCGATATAACCAGTGGAGACTTGGCAACTCCAAATAAGGCAAAAAAATCCTTCAATTTAGTTAAAACCCAGTTAACTAAATACCGAAAAAAGGTGGACACATTGCAGAGAATCAACAGGAGAATGCGTGCAAGAGTGACAAACTTGAAAAGTCTGTTGAGATTTTTAAAACAGAAAAGTATGATCTCTGAAAGTGGTCAGGAAACTATTGAGGTAAATAACAGATAAAACTATAAAACTGTTGGTAATTAAATCAAATGCAGTTGCCTTTTAAACCTCTATTTGTATTTATATTGATTTAAGTTGACATTACACATTTACATATACTATGATTGTATATTAATGATAATATGTGACTCAAACATATTATCCAATTTCACCCTAAAGATTTTAAAATGACGGCAACTGAAAATAGGTTTTAATTTTAACATAAAAATATTAATCAAACCGTACTCAAATGTATGGATTATTAAACAACAGCTATTTTTTTTGTAGGCTTCACTAGCAGGACCAATATCTGAAATGGTTAAGAGGATTTTATAAGGTTCTTGAAGTCAACAGTATTCTCCAGCATTACGAGCTTTTGCTTTAACTTTACGTTTTTATTCGCCTCGTGCATATAATTATATGCAGGAAAAGTTTAATAAATCTTTACCTCATCCTTCCACTGTGAGCAAATGGTATCAAACAATTGATGGTTCTCAAGAGGGTTCACCCAAGAATCGCTAAATGCACTGAAGGTAAAAGTTTCTGCAAATAGAGAGCGGGGAAAAGAAACCTTTGGTAACTTAGTTATGGATGAAATGTCTATTAGGAAAAAGGTAGAATGGGTGGGAAAAATTTATAGGTTATGTAGACATTGGGGCAAATTTAGAAGCTGATTCGTTACCCGAAGCAAAAGAGGCTATAGTATTTCTTGTTACGAGTATAAATGGAAACTGGAAGATACCTGTGGGGTATTTTTTCATTGATGGGTTGTCAGGTAACGAAAGTGCAAATTTAGTCAACCAATGTCTACAATTTTTATCTGCCTCGAGCATAACAATTGTATCACTTACATTTGATGGGGCTGCTTCTAATATTAGCATGGGTAATCAACTTGGTGCTAACTTTTCGGACCCTAAAAATCTTAAAACATATTTTGATCATCCGATCACAAAAGAAAATGTGTTCATATTCTTTGATATTTGTCATATGATTAAATTAATAAGAAATTGCTTAGGAGATATGAAAATTTTACAAACTAGAGATGGCAAAATAGTCAGTTGGCATTACCTTAATGAGCTTGTAAACATTCAGTGTAATGAGGGGTTACATGCAGGAACAAAAATTAAAAAACGTCACATGCAATATGCTAGAGAAAAAATGAGGGTCAACATCGCATCTCAAACGTTTAGTAAAAGTGTTTGTGATGCACTGAAGTTTTGCGAGGAAGATCTAAAACTAGATGCTTTTCGTGATTCTTCTGAAACAGCTAATTTCTGCTTGTTGTATGATTTTGACATCTTAAACTCTCGAAATAAATTTTCTTCATACCCATATAAAAAAGCATTTTCTTCAGAAACAGAAGACATTTTTTTACATAGATTTTCAGATCTAAGAAAAATGATCTTATTACTAACTTTAAAAAATATTCCTGTAACATATGGGCCACGAAAAACAGGGTTTTTAGGATTTCTTATAGGAATGACTAGTTTTAAAGCTATATATAAGTATGTAAAAATCGAAGGTAGGTTAGATTTTTTGTTAGGATATAAGTTTAGTCAAGACCATCTTGAAATTTTGTTTAGTTCAGTAAGAAGTATGCATGGCTTTAATAATAATCCAACCTGCAGGCAATTTCAGTCAGCATATAAAAAATTGCTTATATCTAGAGTGGTAAGAGGTGCTGAAACGGCCAATGCTATTACCTTGGATAACACTCTTATTTTAAAAGTGTGAAGTAGAAAAATTACCATTGACGACAATAAAGAAGATTTAGAAACTAGGGAGGAGTATAAATTACTATGCCAAGGATTGGATGATCACGATTTTTTTTCGCGAACAGGATGGCAATTCTCATCGTTTTTGTCTGAAGTAATAACGTACATCGCCGGTTTTGTTGTTAAGTCTTTAAAAAAATGTGTCACTTGTTCTAAATGCCTTGCTTTATTAGAAAGCAACGAGACTACTTCTCTTTTGCAAAAAAGAAAAACTTTTGGAAACCTCCTCAAAGCTTCATCATTTGTAATAGATATTTGTATATGGGGTGAAAAGGTGTTCAGGCAGAGTGACATCATTATTTTTAATTCTAAATCAAATAAAATTATGGATGTAATCATACATAAAACTATACAGCTGTTGCCTACCAAAATTTTTTCGCAGTTTGGTGACCATATTTTTGATGGAGAACTTTTGGATAATCATCAATTTTCGTTAATAAAACTTATTTTAAAGAGATATTTCACGATTAGATTTCACCATAAAACCAGGAAAAAAAGCGATGAGGTAAAGAAAAGAGTTAGGAGCATTCTGACACATCTGATATTGTACCAAAACCAATAGTTATTAAGTTTAGTTAGTATATTATTATATTGGGTTAAGGTTTTAATTGGATTATATAGTTATTTACAATATAGCTTGTTTTTAGTAACTCTTATATTTTTTTTCATTGTTATTTTGGCCATATCCAATTTCAATGGAAAGTGACCTACCTCAAAAGAAGAATAACTGTTTCTACAAGAGGTTTTGAGAAAGACATTATGTTATAGTTTTTATATTAAAAGTGCTAATATCATATAGTACTGTTTTTTTTGCAATTTTAATTACTTTCTTTGAATCATTTATGCCAATCGGCCTAAAAAACATTGAATTCCCATAACCATAACTAGTCATAAAGGTTTTAAAATAAGTTTTTAGCTAAATTCACAGCATAATTGATAAAGAAAGTGTCTAATTTATTACGAAAAATATTCTCTGGCTTGATTTTTTTCCTACCTGTTTCGAAATTAACAATGACCAAAAAAGTTTTATTGTAATCACAGTAATCCAATTTTTGTTTGGTAATTGTTTTTCTTAGCCTCAATAAGTGTGTTATTACAGTTTTTTTACATTTGTTATATAAATCTATTATATTTCCTTGTATTGGGTGATTTTGTTTCCATAACACAAGAGTATTCTTAGCATCTCTAATCTTCTAAGTAACCCAGTGTTCCAATGGAAAAATATAGTAATGAAAAGTTTCACGAAAATTGCTATATTTTAAATCAATACTTTTCTCAGCATAAACATCTAGCCTACTTTTTTCACATAAATATAAAGCAAAATTGTTATATTGGTTTTGGCTTAAAATAGTATTGTAGCAGTGCTTTTTTTTTCTATAAGTTGTTATATAGTTTACTAATTATCTGTGTATTTTTGTATACATTTTCTCTTAATTTAAAATATTGATATTATTATTATAGTAAATTTTAGATAACTTGCGTCATCCGCAAAATATGAAGATAACTTCACAGTACAGATTCTATAAAAGTGATCTGTTTGTTACGAATACATTTTAACCTTTTACATCATATCATCTGAAATTCTAAATTTTATTGTATAAAGCTTGTATTAGTTTTGGGCTACTATGAATTTAATCTTTACGTTACAGTCTGTATATATGATATATATATATATATATATATATATATATATATATATATATATATACACAGGGTGTTATAAATTCGATGGGATATCATTGTCATCTCAAAAATCGTCACAAATACGAGGATGATTAAATTGGAGGAAAGCTGCACAATTTACTGACGAATAATATGCTATTGATAACGTTGGAAAATTTCGAGTACTTCCGTAGATATCCGTAAAAATACGAAAATGTCATTTTCGTATTTTATATTTTTTCAGTCTGCATTTGAAGAGAAATTACAAAATAAATTTTGCATCCTTAAGCCGCTTTTTTCCTCTACAAGGTTAGCAACAATATTTAAAATCCGAGGTTTCGTCCCAAGGTTTGACCATCCAAAACCAACGATGTATCATAATGATCAGAATAATTTAGATTTCCCCATAACAGACAATGTATTAAAGAGAGAGATGGAAAACCAGACTCGCCAAATTCACGAAGGATAGTTTTAAATACTCTAAATTATGGGTGCATTACATCAATGGTTTTGCTAGGTCAAGAAGTTGTTGATGAGACCTGGAAGATGAAACGTCGGATTTTAAATCTAAGTGCACAATGTTGTAGGGGAGGAAAAGCGACTATAAATATGTAAATTTTATTTTGTAGTATCCCTTGAAATTCAGCCGAAAAAAATAAAACGGAAAATTAAGATTTAGAAAAAAATAAAAAGGAAAATTAAGATTTTCAGGGATATCTTCGGAAGTAGTCGGAAATTTCAAGTTTATCACCGACATGTTATTCAACGTCTCTTTGCCCTGATTTAAATTACCTTGTATCTTTTAAGATTTTTTTAAATTCCAATGTTATCCCATCAAAGTTGTACCACCCTATATATATATATATATATATATATATATATATATATATATATATATAATATATATATATATATATATATATATATATATATATATATATATATATATATATATATATATATATATATATATATATATATATATATATATATATATATATATATATATATATATATATATATATATATATATATATATATATATATATATATATATATATATATATATATATATATATATATATATATATATATATATATATATATATATATATATATATATATATATATATAATATATATATATATATATATATATATATATATATATATAATATATATAATATATATATATATATATATATATATATATATATATATATATATATATATATATATATATATATATCTATGTCTATGGCGGCCTGATGAGCTCTAATAAGAGCGAAATCGCGATCGTCGTTTGACTAAAATGGATCATTGTGTCTGCTGTGATGCAGAACATGTTGCAAACAAGGATCATTTTCTTGTTATGACGTTGGTGTAAGTGGAATGAAAACATATTATCATATATATATATATATATATATATATATATATATATATATATATATATATATATATATATATATATATATATATATATATATATATATATATATATATATATATAGTGGGTTAAAAATCCATTAAACAAGATTTAAACCAGGCAAACAAACAAAAGAGTGAAACTAATAAAAGCGTGATAAAAATATCGCAAAATATCATATGCCGAACTCAAAAGTTTCATTAATGATTTAAGGATCATTTTATTCCATTATAGAAGGTCGAGAGAACGTGCAATTTTTTTAAAATGTTTAATTGATTACCGACTTCCAATCCTTGCAGTCATTCAAATCCTCGAAAACGAGATTCATGACTATCAAACAAAAATAAACTTGGAAGTATGTATACCTACCTATATACACTTGTACAATAATCCAGGAACAACAAGAATCAAAAATATGTTGTTTGTTATAATTATTACAAAATACAATTTTACCTTTTAACCTTTACAAAGCAAATTCAAACTTTTCCATTCTCTACAAAAATTTTCATACTCTAAAAATATTTGGAATATCTATGAAATAATTTATTTAATATTTCTTTTCTGATCCTGAAATACTGACGCCGTCTATGGCTTTTGTTTTGAAAACGTGCGAGAGTAAACAAGTTTCACGTCAGTTTCTTGTTTATTTATCGGACCCAACATCCAATGCATTTCTTATGAGCGTTATGTATCTTGTCTATTCTTAATCTGAGATTATAACAGATCTCTTAATCTTGATTTGTGTATCATAAATTACCTCTCTTGCATTTAATTATTAAAATAACTAAAACTAAACCTCAGATTTCAGTATTCCAAGACTTCAACAATATTGAAACCTTTATTAGATTTACAATGACAATGCAAGTAATATATTTCCATATGTACTACTCCCACCGCTTTGTTAAAGCTCGTATCAAAACATGATTCTATGCGTCATTGTATCATCTATAATTACTTTTCTTATGTCTTTGGATCTGCAACAAACAATATATTTGTGTTTCTTAGAACCCATCGTAGTCTCTTTTACTAGAAAAACGGTATATTTACTCAATGATTTCATAATTACAATTTTGAACTTTTTATTTTTAAAGTTAAAATTTTCATGATAGACGTCAAAGGCAATGTAGGAAAATTATTGATTTTCGAAACAGTCATCATGGCTAGTAGAATGGCCTGCAGACTTTTCCTATGGGAAACGGCTTTCAGCTAGGCTTCTAAAATATTGATAGGCCCGATCGAGGTCTTTCATTTGTATTGTCTTTGAAATAACAAATTTATCATGTCAATGGTTCATTACTAATTAAAAGTATCAAGCATAGAATTTTATTAGAAAAAATCTCGGTTTTTTTATTCCTAATTCAGCTAATTAAGCTACTTCAATCATATTTCCTATTTTTTACTCAGTATGTGCAGTTAAATGGGTATAATATAATATTTATCAGAGGTTCCCACTCCGTACGAAATTTCGCAGCATACGTGAGACTCTCATTGAATCTTGTCTGGATAATTGAGTGGTATCAGAGAAATATCCTAGAGTTGAAAGTTGAAAAATGCAAGGTTATATCTTATTCAGACCAACAAGATCCTTATTTTTAACTTATTGCAAAGGCCATCATTCTTTTGAAGGAACTAAGGCATTTACTGACCTAGAAGTTTTGTACGGCCTTACCTGTCGAATATTTACTAACATTAAAAGCTTTAAGACCCATTATTAGGCTTTTGTAAGATATAAGCTAGAATATGTCTCAGTTGTCTAAAATCCTCTTTATATCGATTAAATAGAAACCGTACAAAAAAAAAACCTCCCGCTTCCAAACACACATTCTTTAGATTGTCATTTACATACCAAATCGCGAATGTTTATAATAATCTCCCTGACATATTAAAATCGTACCCGTTAAATATGTTTCAAGAAAAACTTAAAAAACATATGTTGATTGATCAAAGCATTTCTGTAGTGTAAGTTAGAATTTTATTAACTTTGTACTGCTTGAGAGCTTTACGTTTTTTTTTTCTTACTAGGTCTTAATAGTTTTTAAACATTCTTAACATTTAGGACTAGTTTAATTATTTTTGATGCTCTTAATTGTATCTACCAATTATTTATATTTTTTTTCTTTGGCTTAAGATGAAAAACAGAGGAAGGCTCACCTGATTTTCGGCCTTTTTCTACAAGTTGTGTTTTTTTTTGTAAAGATGTGTATAATAACTATGGAAAATAAAGACCTTCTAACTAACTAAGTTTTTTAAAATAATTAAGCTATATAATTTAAAAAGCCTATTTTGCTATTGACATATCTCACATCGTTATTGTCAAGCCATTAAATTATAACATAAAATTAATTTTAATGTTCGGCATATAGCCTTCTGATACATTGTCTTGACGAAAAATATTTCATATATTAAAATGACTTGTTTGTTAATAGTTTGCCTGGTTTGCAAAATAATAGCTAAGCCTGTAATTTGAAAATAACAAATAATAACAGTATACCAAAAGAAATACTATTTAACTCATCTGAAACCAGCGAAAGTAACGCGCCTTTCAGGAAATTACAAACGTGTACATCAACAAAACAAAAGTTTTTTTTTATAACTAAAATTACCAATACAACGGCCTTGTTTAATATTTTCAACCAGTAACGTAAGTTGGTAATTTATTTTCTTTTTCAGCGTTTCGGATTTCGGACCATTAACGGATTAAGTGCATTCACCGTCATCTAAACGAATTTTCTGAATTTCGACGGTTCAGGCTCTTAATAATATAATGCGTTAAATTGACTGTTCGGATCAGTGAAGTTTTGGCGGAAATACACATTACCGTTAACTTAGAGTTTTTTGGATGCTGAGTTAAGCTGCTCTTGATACAAGATCTTGCGCAGAGGTCAGAACTAGCAAGAACAGTTATGGCGTGGTATTGTGTAGAACTAGCTACTCAGATATTTTGAAATCGTGTCGCCGACATATACCAGAAACGAGATACTAATTTTAAGAAGACCCTTGAAAATGTTTGAGAAATGAAACCATCTGGAGCCGTTGATATGTAAAACATTTTTAGAATATTTTAAGTTATTAGTTATTAAGTTATATTAAATTTGGCGTATATTCTGACTTTGTTTCAAATAAGATTAATATTTTTCCGAAAGTTCGTATTTGTGGAGTGTAGTAGAAACATCTTTTTAACTTAGGACCGTATTGTATACGAATATTTTATGGGAAAAGAAAAATATTATCTAAAAGTAGTAATAATAGTATTTTGTAATACTTACTTGAGTGTACGTCATCCAACAACAGGGTTCAACTTGATTAGCATCAAGACCCCAAAATTCCAATTCTTCTTCGAAGAGAGGACCACAAACATCTGAAGGATAATGTAGTTTACCAGTTCTAGAGCAGCAATAAAATTTAAAATGAGAATTTAGCTACTTTTATTCAAAATATATTTTAAATAGGTTACCACCCAGATTAAATTTTAATTATCCATCTTTCGTTGAGTTTGTAAAAGCGAAGAAAAAAACCAAAAGTTTTGAACCAACCTGTGAACAGGCCATATACAGGGTATAAATTAATTCCGGCTTAAAACTGTGAAATAATTTATCTCAAAATCTCAAATAGTGGTCCGCAAGCGCTTCTTTTCAAGATGTGATGGAAACCTTATTGTTAAAATTTTAATATGGTTAATATTTCTTTGATACACCTCGTATATTTGTGGAGATTTTAAAGAAATTTGGCTCACGGTTTTCTTTGATTTGATTCATTTGATTCCTACTCACGTCCAGGATTCAGTTCGCCATATTTTACTACAAACATACATGTAACAGGCAGCCTGTGATTAGTCGTTCGCTACCATTGTGAAAATGCTATGCAAAAAACAATCAGTCTGTATATTTTCAAAAATTCATATCATCCCATTATTGATATTAGTCATATTACATGGGTACCAAATTTCTTTTAAAATTCTTTAGAAATGTATGAAATGTATAAAAAAATGCATTTTTTTTTTCATATTTTTATGAGATAAATCGCATAATGTAAGGATTCCTATTTCCGGCAGTGCCCAATTCTCAGCAGTTTTTAAATTTTTAGGTCATACTACTACTAAGTATTACCTTTTTTATATATGACTGAACATTAACATCCAAAAAACTATCTCAAAAAAGACCTACTGAAGTACTAATTAATTTTTTTAATGTTAAAATTTAAAGTACTGCAATATTTATTTTTATGATGAACAACGTTTACAGTAGCGTGATGGAAATGTACAGACCTTGTAAAACATTTTGTAAATAATATTTGGATTTATTAAGGCAATGAATACTGTGGCCAAAATCAAAATAAAAGTATCGGAAATGTTATAGGTAGCAAAAATGAGCAATTATTTGAAATAAAATTGTTTACCCATAAATTAAGTTTGAAAGCTATTCAGTTAAAATTTTAGGAGAGAAAACAAGGTTTGAATACTTGGGTAACACCTACTATCCAAAAAAAAAGTGTAAAAAATAATTTTTTTACGGTACTAATTTACAAACCAAAATTTCATAATGATCGGTAAAAGCAATCTTTTTTAGTCTAAGTAATAGAATTTTTTCTTAAACGATAGATATTAAACCCCTATCCAAGAATTTTCGGACAAAGAAAAGCTTAAATCGTTCTATTTTGCCTCAGAATTATGCGGTATCATTTTGCACAGCATTTGTAGCATTTTGTAAATAATCAGGAATTATTATCAAAGCGGTTAATACTTTTTCTGACAGAAATATTACCGATAACAAAAATGACCAAGGGACAAAAACAATTTTGAAATAAAATTATTTACCTGTAGTGTAAGTTTAAAAGTTGTTCACCAAATTGGTGAATAAATGCGAGCTTTTCTCTAATGATGGTTTATTGATTACACACTTGCGTTCCACCTACCATCCAATAAATTGTGCCAAAAAAGCCCTTTTATAGTACTCATTGTATTCATTTTTTTCAGTACTACCTAATTTTATCCTCTTTGCTAAAAGCAATATTATTTTATTTGAAATATTAAGATTCTTCCGGACCAAATAAGTTGCCTTAAATCTCCCTATTTTGGTCTCAGGAATACGTCGAAATCTGTTGTCCAGATCTTTTAGACTTCCTGTATATATACTGTTACGGGTTCGCTTTATAACACTTTTTAACAAATAACAATAACTATTAAATACAACACAAAGACTTAACGGTAAAACATCTAATATAAGACAAATTCTAAATCGTAAACGTCCTTTTCTTTATATATGAATTAGGGATTTACTAAAATCGTTTAGAAAGCCCTTGACTGGACTCAAGTTTTGTTTACTTCCAGCCCACGTACATAAACGTTTGATGACTCATTTAAGTAGTTTTTGCAAGACCGACACACTACACCCCTCTTAATTCTGATAGTCCCGATCAGCTTCTTGGCCATGATATTTGGTGAGTCTGTCCAAGTCTCCCATAATGCTTTTCAGATTTTTCTGTATCCGATAAACCAAGTCACTAATACTATTGTTTATTCCGCAAGACCCTTCCCAGTGTTGAGTTTTGGAGATAACCCTTTTTTTCGTCTGGGGTTATAAATCCAAACCAATTCATTTTCATAGCAACCAGCTGAGTTACCCTGATGTCATATCTGGTGTTTATCCGATCACTAAATGAATTTATGCGGTCACGAGTGGTCTCCTAAATTCGAAGACGTTCGTGGATTTCATCAGCATATATAAATTTGTCTTTTCATATTAGGCATTCCAAACATTAGGGGAGAACACAGCCTTAATTCTCTTCCAAAAATAATTCTGGCTGGAATCTGACCCGTGGAATCATGAACCGCCCTAAGCCAACAAGAATAAGGGTAGGTGTTGGTGTTCGCTTATTTTTGGCAATAATATTGGAAAAATGGTCTTTTATCGTCTTGTTATAAATAAACCGGAACGGGCTATTATAATCGTATCCTCAAAGTCGCGACAAATTTTGTTCGAAAACCTGTTTTTTACCTTTGCATAGTCGTTGTTTCGAAACGGTTATAAGTAGGAGGCTAAATTTTCGCACGACGTCGAGGGTCTTGAGTACAGGGCTCTGAGAAGAAACACTTTCCAAAACTGATGGTTTATTACATATTTACGAAACTCTTCGGAAAGATGTCCCGTTATGAGGTATATTGGCCTATTGTTTTTGACCGCGATTGGCGGATCGCATGTCAACTTTATTTCTAAAAGAAAAATTTAAAGCAGGATCATTTCGGACCTTTCGGGCGTCTCAACGGTGCGTCCTAGAAACTTCAAAAACCAAAACCTTTCGACGGGGACATCAAAAGAGATCAAAATCCTAAACGGAAATCTCGAATTATTGTAATATGTTAGAGAATTCGAAAAAAAAATTTTTTTTGCTGATGAAACGTCTCGTGAAAACGTGTCTTTTACCTTTAATCTAAGATGAAATATCTTTAAAAAGCCGCACTTCGCCTATCGAGTTTCTTTTTATACCGTGAGCGAAATTTTAAACTAAAATCTCTTTTATTTTCACAGTTCTCAACTATTTATTTCATACATTTTTTGAATTTATCTGGCCTGTACTTGCTAGATACGATATTGGGCCATATTTTGGCCAAAACCCCTAAAATTTTCAGATTGCAGGCTTAAACGGTCTCAGGCATACAAATTGTTTTTATCGAAAGACAAGTTCCGAATTTTGTCGAAGATTCTGGGTGATGTGACCCCTTTTTTTAAAAACTCTAAAACCGGCATATAGCTTATTTAATTAGCTTTGACTCCCTATTTAACATTTATTGCTCGCTCTTCAAATAACACGTGAAACAAGCGTTCGAAAAAAAAATTACGGATTTTATTCATTTTCGTGTAGTTTATAGTAAATTTTCATCAAAATCGCATGCGCTTTGGTGTCATCTGTCAGTATACAAGGTGACTTTTTCTTTCGGAAGGAATTTTTTTTAATTTACTAATAGCTTGCACCATCCGACTAGATCGCGCCGGAAAAGTGTCGAAACATAAAATTCAGAAATGTTTTCGAATCCTATTAGCTTTTAACAAGATTTTAAAATGATTTCTTTATGAAATCTCGGTTATAAACGCATTTCAAGATTTTGCAACGATTCTATTAATGAAAATTATAACCTCAGAATATTAATTTTGACTAGTCAGCTATAAGAGGGCAACCTGAGAACAGTCAAACTGATTCGATTCAAATTTGCAACAAAAATATTCTAGATTAGTGTCCTGCCGGGATTAGACTTTAGTATCATTTTTTAGGAGCATAAAAACGTAAAAAAATCATATTTTAAACATGCACAAACAAACCGATAATAGTCAAATGAAAAACAGAAATAGTTGAGGTAAATAGTCGGACATTGTTTAAGTCATTAACGTAGATACTTGATTTTCTTTCGATCATATATATTTAAAATAGAATTTAGGTAATAATTCGAAAAATGGTGGAAGAGGTCAGATTTGTTTTACTTAATATACACTGGTCGACAAAATTAGTGTCACACTTTTTGAAATTGTCGGCATTTTAGCAGGGGTGAAGCTCGTGATGCCATTTGACCTGAGGATGCACCCAAGGTCCTGGATGACGCTCACCGAGTCTCAAATGTATGCGTGACTCTTACTGGAGTTTGCAACGCTTAGAATGTGTCAAAATGAAAAAAAAAGTGGCTTTATTTTTGGCTTTTTGTTATTCGAAAGAGCTGATTTTTGGTGAACTGTTCCGGAATGACCTCCTTGACATGCCTGAACTACCGTTTAAACTCCCCTGCTAACCCACCCCCTTTCACGTTCATCCCCACTCCAATAATGGGGACAGTTTACAAAAAACGTTTTGACCATTCGGAGGGTTGCATTTGTACGCAAGGAATTCTCGTGCCAAGTGCCATTCCATCTTTGGCTTTGGCACTTTTGGGCCTTTAAATGCTTTTGCCAGTAAAAAAAAACGTATAAATATTGCAGGTGTCACTTTAAATCGTATTCAGTTCACAAAATCCGCCCTCTTCCTTCCCATCTCCTCTCGTGGTGGTACTCACCCCTTGTCAATTTATATCCCTTCCAGGGGTGGTGGGGTATTCACGCTGTGCATCCAATATGGAATCCCTGTGCATATCTACGCTATATTTCACGTTGATACCTCAATCCGTCCTCGGACCAAGGGACGAAAGCCCCTACATTCGCCCCTTGGTTTGGGATGAATCTGCAGATCTGGAACAAAATCGGCTCTGCACTTCTAAGGACTCATCCTATCTCTCCTTGGAATCCAACGAGCAAGTAGTCACTGCTCCAGAGCCACTGGAACGTATCCCTGTGTTGGGGCTCTGATAGAGCGGATGCACCTGATGTACCTGGAAGGTACAGGTAGCCAATCCAATTGTCATCTTTGACAAATTTCCCATTTTCTACTGCTCTTCACCTTTAACGTATTAACGTTTTACGACGATCTCAGATAAATCTCTCATTGCTGACAACTGTGCCACCTTCACCTTTACTGATACTCACATCAGAGATTGAGTAAGTACCTACTTATTCCTCTCGTACTTTCGACTGATGTCTCAATTTGTACAGATTTTTCGTTTTTCTGAAATGCGGGACCTGACAGAGGGCCGGGTCATCTAGGCTCTGGTTATGGTTCGACAATGCATAGGTAAGAGGGCGGTTGAACGCCATTTTGGAGTTTCTGACTCGTGATCTGACGGGTAATCCGTAGATACGACGAGGACAGCATCGTCACGCAGCGACCAGGCCAAGGGCTCCCTTGATACTCTACACGTCGAGAAGATCGCGCAATGGCCCACGCCTTACTGCAAAATACTTTTAGAACAGCATTGTCCATTGCAGTGGATCACGCTAATGCAACACTATGGGTGATCAGCTTTGGAACGGTACAACAACGGCTTCATGGAAGGAAGACAAGGCTGCGCGACGGGCCTACATCCAGACATGTGGGAGTATATCCACAACAATCCCCATGGCAAGGTCGCCTTCGGCAGAGAGTCCATAATATTTGGGAGTGGAATCAAGATGGGGGGTAAAAACACCACTGGCCCTCATCCCTTCACCAGGCACGTGCGCTTACTCTCTCGGAGTGCCAACAAAGGGTTACATTCCAGTGACTCTGTAGCCGAAACGGATGGCAGTGGTCAACTGCTCATTGGGTTCCGAGGACATAAGGATGCGCCCCAGGAGTGCAAAGCCAATTGGGTCCCAGATCTGCAAGTTTATCCCAAAACAGGATGTGAACGTAGGAATAAGTTTCTGCGATTTTTTCGGTTTTCATCCACTGGTACGAGGACAGATTGAGGTATCTACGTAATTCCATATTGGGTGCACAATGTGAATATCCCGGACGCCCCCTGGAAGAGACATAAATTGACAAGGGGTGGCTATTCCCGAGTGACAGGATGGCAAGGAAGAGGGCGGATTTTGTAGGCTGAGTACAATTTAAAGTGACACTTCCAATATTTATACGTTTTTTTTTCTACCGGCGATTGCATTTAAAGACGCAAAACTGCCAAATTCAAAAATGGAATTACACTTGAGGGGTGGATTTTTGGGAAGTGTAAATTTTAGTAAATGAACTAATAATATTTTTAAAAAACGGCACGACATGATTAATTTATTACATATAAACATTAGTCTGAGAAAACCATTGTCGTTCATATTTATATGGGGAAGTACTAGGTTTGCCCAAAGGTTAAACCTACTACTTAAACCACTAAATGCACTATAAATCTATTTAACTGCAACCCTACTATAGGTTGCATAGGTGGAAAATGTCTGAAGATGACCAGTTTCTCGAAAACTTTAACTAATACGCCTCTAAAACTACGAAAAATAAATCGGGCGGGTTGAAAAACCCTCTAGACGAACGTTCGAGGTCAACTAAAGATTAAGTTTGAAAGGTCCGAAAAAGGAGTCGCTGGAGCAAAAAAAAACGTTTGCTTTGGAAAAACCTTACTAAACTTTTTTAAATGTTTCGAGTACCACAAAAAAAACTAAAATTCGATCTCACTCTTTTCGTTTGGCAGACATATAGAAAATTTTGTTTTTGACCTACAACTGCCGAACGGATCACTGTGTCCCCAATACTAAAAAAGTCTACGTATATACAGTATCCCTCTACATTTTTCGTGTTCTGACTTTTTCCCGTAAATCGCACGGTATTGGAGTTACCAATAATTTTCAATTTTTTTAAATTTTTAGCAAACATTTTTAAGAAAAAAATGCTTCAGCTTTTTGTTTTCGAATATTTGGAGGTGAGAAATTATCGTACGTATTCACAGAAATCCCTAAATGTAGCCTAAGCTCGTCTGACTACGCCTCTACTATACGTTGCACAGGTGAAAATTGCCTGATAATGGTCAGTGTCTCGAAAACTGTAACTCATACGCTTCTGGAACTGTGATAAATGAATCTTTGACATACGTTTAGATATAACTAAAAATTAGCTACTTACGTGTTTTTAAAAATACAAATTAATAGATTTTAGTAATTTTTTTTTGAGAATTTGACTACTCCATTCTATTTTAATCAAAGCACAGCCGTTAAGGTCGTGTGTAAAAAATAATGTGTAAAATTTGAATATTAGCGTAAAAAAATTAAATTTTACGAACCTCAGGAATCTTTTTCTTTGCCAGCAGGTATGTTGGTCAGTTGGGCCTGGAAACCTTTTCCAGACCCGCGTTGCCGCAGTTAAGAGCCGCCCAGGTCGACAGGGCAGGCATGCGTAGCAAACAGGCGACAGAGCGCAGACGCAGAACCTTGGCGGCGCGGCGGTTATTGTCATTCGGCTTCGAGCTCAGGTGGGCGGGACGTTGGTAAGGAAGTCATTTGGTCTTGCGGGTTACAGTCCCGCGCGAGAAATGCCGCCACTTTTACGTTAATTTTTCGGTTTTCGTGCGCATGAAAGTAAGATCATGCATACGAGAAATGGAATAAGCTGGTCTTGTACGTGTGCCCCTACTCTGGAGGCTGGTCTTGCGTATAGTCGAACTCAGGGCCGATATAACAGGGTGGGGATTTTCGATGATCAAATTTCATCAGATATTTAAAAACCTCACCCTCCCTAGATAGTTTTCCAGTAATAAGTTACGCACATTAAAAAACTGACAAACTGACCGACGGAATTGATAAAACATATTTTTTGGCATCTAGGGAGTCTGAAACGTAAATATGTGTAAAACCTGAAAGGGTAATTTTTTTAACTATTACAAACATTTTACTTGACTGTCATTTATTTCTGCCATCTTAAATTAGTACCAGAATTTTACAAGTTGACCCCTATATTAAAATTAGTTATGGCATACAACTTGAAATCAACCCATTAAGTGGGGCTGAATTTTTAAATATTTTATTATGCCGCCATTTTGTTCCGCCATCTTCGATTCGTACCAAAATTTTACTAGTTGATTCTAACACTATATCTTGATGTTTGTGCAAAATTTGAGATAAATTGGATAAGTAGTTTTTTAATTAAAATTTTTTAACACTTCACTAGGCCGCCATTTTGTTTAGCCATATTGGATTTATAACAAAATATTATCAAGTCATTTTCCCGCAACACCACAATTTTTGACCAAAATTTCATGGCAATTAGGTAAGTGCCAACTGGCAGGCAGACAGACCGACAGACGGACCGACGGACATTTTATTTGGCAGCCATTTTGTTCGGCCATCTTGAATTAGTACCACAATTGATCCCTAGACCAAAATTAAATTAGTTTAGCGTACAATTTGAAATTAAGTAGTTTTTAAGCAGGTTTTTCTGGTTGAGTTTTTAAATATTGTATTAAGCCGCCATTTTCTTCCAAAATGTTGCCAGTTGATTCCAACATAATATTTGATGTTTATGCAAAATTTGAGATAGAGTGGATAAGTGGTTTTTTAAATAATAACTTTCTTAACACCTCAATAGACCACCATTTTGTTTCGCCATATTGGACATTTACCAAAATGTTATTAAGTCATCCCCACATGGTCCTTAATTTTTGACCAACATTTGAAGTCAATCGTCAATGTTTTCGGCACCTAGGGACCTTGAAACGTGAATATTTTAAAAAATCTCCGAGGGGGATTTTTTCACGATTACAATACTATCCTTTTACGAAGGAGGTAAAAATCGGTGTTGACCCGCTGATTTGCTTAAGATCCATTGACTCCATTAGTAAGTACATTACACGCTTAAGCACGTTACTGTACAGTTTTTTGTTTTTTTTTATTTGGGAAGGTTATCATAGAGGTGAAAAATATCTTCTTTTTTTCTTAATTATTTTAGCTGATAGATAAAACGAAATTAAAATTTATTGCGTGTTTACAACGAGATATTACAATTTTTTATATAAAATAACGAACTTTGTTATGTTTCTGTAATCTCAAACACGTATTTCGGCTTTTGAGGCCTTTTTTAACTTTTCGCTTGGATTTTAAGAATCTGACAGCGTATGGACTATTAAAAACACACAAACTAGTTGTCTCACTAAAGACATTAGTAGATGCTCCAGGTCCATCAACTTATAGCTTAATAATTAAAAACCTAATTTTTCTACTTCAATAGCATAGAGGAAACGCGTTAACGACTCCAAACATTTTGTGAGCAAACGTCATGACATACGAAGCAAAATACATATTGGTCAGTTTGCTATTTAGGTTATTGCGAGTCAAAATAATTGCTCCCGACTAAACGAATTTTTTAAAGCACTAATGCTACGGTATTTCATTCGAAAATAGAAACTATTGTAAATAGGGCACAGTGGCGGCTATTCGGACTAAGTCCTGGGAAGAGCCGCAGTTTAACGTTTCCGTTTGTATTGTAGGTAAAGTAGATCGCGGCGAACGCGCTTTATACAAAATTTCGGTCTTTTATTTTATTCTTTGGAGGAGTGGCGCTTGTGTGTGTGTGTGGTTGAAAATGAATTCGCTTGGGCCCGTTAGTGACATTGTAGTTTGTTAGAAACTCCATTTTCCGTTGGAAAGAAGATGACAAAAAGGACCTTTTAATTACGGATCGACAAACAAATTTGCTGACAATTAGTGCTAAAAAAGACATTAAAAATTCTGGTAAATCCTACAATATTCATTTAATAAATTCTTGGTTTTCTGAATTTAAGTGGCTGTGTAGCAGTGGATATTTGCAAAAAATGTTTTGCATGCTGTGCCCTTTTTAGACCTTGTCTGTCTACTTTTCTCTAACTAACACTTCCTCTATTTTTTTACCCACAAGCCGCCACTGATGCGGCAACGTAGCGGGTTACTTATGATATCTAATGGATCGACATTATATACAATAGGGCTTCTCATCAAATGCGGTAAATATTTTCTAATTATATACACCTTACGTCCTTCCCCTAAACCCGGGCTACCTTTCACCTGTAGTACGTACCGGGCTTGCTAAGAGATGCTATATATATATATATATATATATATATATATATATATATATATATATATATATATATATACTATATATATATATATATATATATATATATATATATATATATATATATATATATATATATACCCAGAACCTCTCTGCATAATTGGATTGTCATGACGTTTGCTCACAAAATATTTTAAGTTTTGATGCGTTTCCTCTATGCTACTGAAGTAGAAAAGTTAGGTTTATAATTATTAAGCTATTAGTTCATGGACCTGGAGCATCTACTATTGGTTTTAGTGGGACAACCAATTTGTGTGTTTTCGATAGTCCATACGGTGCCTGATTCCTAAAATCCAAGCGATACATTGAAAAAGGCCTCAAAAGCCGAAATTATATAAAAAATTGTAATATCTCCTTGTAAACACGAAATAAATTTTAATTTGGTTTTATCTATCAGGTAAAATAATTAAGAAAAAAAAAAGATATTTTTCGCCTTTATAATAACCTTCCCAAAATGTTTACACAAAAAACTGTACAGTAACGTGCTTGAACGTGTAATGTACTTACTAATGAAGTCAATGGATATTAAGCAAATCAGCGGCTCAACACCCATTTTTACTTTCTTCGTAAAGGTAGTATTGTAATCGTAAAAAAATCTCCCTCCGAGATTTTTTAAGATCTTCACGTTTCAGAGTCCCTAGGTGCCGAAAACATGTTTTTTCAATGCCGTCAGTCTGTCTGTCTGTCTGCCTGTTCGCAGCATAGCTAAAAATTATTTACTCGATAGACTTCAAATTTTGGTTAAAAATTAAGGGTCATATGGGGATGACCTGGTAACATTTTCGTAAAAATCCAATATGGCGAAACAAAACGGGGGTCTAGTGAAATGTTAAAAAATTATTATTAAAAAACTACTTACTCAATTTTTCTCAAATTTTTCACAAACATCAAGTATTGTGTTGGAATCAACTGGTAACATTTTGGTACGAATCGAAGATCGTGGAATATTAATAAAATATTTAAAAATTTGGCCTGAAAAAACTACTTAATGGATTAACCTCGAATTGTGTCCCATAACTAATTGTGGTATACGGGTCAACTAGTAAAATTGTGGTACTAAGTCAAGATGGCCGAACAAAACGGCGGCCAAATAAAATGTTTGTAATACTGAAAAAATCACCCTATCCCATCCAATATGTCTAAACAAAATGGCGGTCTAGTGAATTGTTAAAAAAATATAATTAAAAAACTGCTTATCCAAGTTATCTCAAATTTTGTACAAACATCAAAATATTATGTTGGAATCATCTGGTAAAATTCTGGTACGAATCCAAGATGGCGGAACAAAATCACGGCTTAATAAAATATTTAAAAATTCAGCCTGAAAAAACTACTTAATGGATTGATTTCAAATTGTGTGCCATAACTAATTTTGGTATAGGGGTCAACTAGTAAAATCCTGCTAGTAATTCAAGATGGCACAACAAAATGGCGGCCAAATAAAATGTTGACTGAGGTTTTACATTCTTCACGTTTTAGGGTCCTAGAAGCCAACAAATATGTTTTATCAATTCCGTTGGTCCGTCTGTCGGTCAGTATGTCTGTCAGTTCGCGGATAAACTTAAAAACTACTTACCAGGTTGACTTCAAACTTTAGTAAAATAATAAGGGTCATATGGGGATGACTTGGTAGTATTTTGATAAAAATCCAATATGGCCGAACAATGTTAAATAAATTATTACTAAAAAAACTAATTATCCAATTTATCTCAAATTTTGGACAAAAATCAAGTGTTACATAGGAATGAACTGATAACATTTTGATATGAAACCAAGATAGCAAAGCAAATTGTGGTACGAATTTAAGATGGCGAAACAAAATGGCGCCCAAATAAAATTTTAAAAAAATGAACAAAACAAATTTTGTTCAATCAACTTTAAATTTTGCACACAAATTAAATGTGAATATGGGATAAACTGACACGAATTCAACACGACGTAACAGAGTGGCGTTATGTGTCAATGTAAAAACTACTTATTGAATTTTTTTTTTAATTATGATCATAAGTCAAGTGTGGCATAGGTAGAAAGAAACTTGTAAGAATCCAATATGATGAAACAATATGGCGCCCATTAAAAATATTTGAAAAGACAGTATAGGCAACACGTATATACTGTGGCTATGTACTGAACTAAATTGGGTTACACTTCACTACTCCTAATAAATGGAAGAAATCATAACGAGAGAAGTTCCGGGTAAAGGAAATTTATCGATTTTTTTATAACGGCCACGAAACTGTCAAAAATCACTTTTGCACGATAACATTGGAAAAGTGTCTATAGAGCCAATGAATGTAAACACTTTTCATCCTCTACATTTCGCTATGACGCTCGTTTAAAGTTTTAAGCGAGAAAGTGAAAAGGTGGGACTTGACTTTTCTGCGTTTTAATTTTCTATGAGTATGACGGTGCGTCTTGGAGAAGGGAGTCCAAGAACAAAAAGTGTTTCTTTTCAGAGAATTTATCGGAAAATTAGCGCGCAAATTTTCCTTTTACCAAATTTTCTTTTTCACCTTTCTCGCCTTATAACTTCTAAATGATGCGTTATAGCGCGAAAAAACGCAGATAATGAAAATTGTTTATTTTCATGGATTCTATCGAGTGTACACATGTCACTGTGCAAAACAGGCGTTCGATAGTTTTGTAACAGTTAAGCTTGGGTTATAGATTGAAAAAGTTTGCGTCTTGCGTCGCCATTTGCGCTGTCCTTGAAGTTTACTTAACGCAAAGCAATGGGTACGGTTATATTTTTGCCGCCATCCGTTTGAGTTTCTGCTAGCCATCGAAAAGATGCCGATCTTTAACTTTGACGGAACCAATGACATTGCTAGATTTTAGAGGGCCTTTTAAAACGTTCGATCTTCGTAATAAATTTGATATATACACATAACATCCTCGTCCATTTAAAAAAACTGCTTGGGGTCATTGTCTTTAATTTTAAGAAAATAGTAGTAATTATGAGTATTTCCACCCCAATTAACAGGCCGAATTCGCGATGTTCTTTGCGCCTTCTCTTCAACAACATTACAGCTGCGGCACATATTAACATATCCACAATGCCTAGTCTTTACTAGGCATAATTACTATGATTTTGATTATCCATGCTCACAAATTAAAAAAACGCACATAAACTGAAAAACAAGCAAGACAAAATTGCATTATACAAAAGGGCGATAAATATAAACATTAAAGTAAGGTTAGTTCCACAGGCGACGCAAAGCGCAAACCTTCTCAATCTATAACTCGGGCTAAGAACCAGCGTAAACACTTAGCTCAAACGGGCGACGCAAGACGCAAACTTTTTCAATCTATAACCAAGGCTTTACAGTAGCCAGCTATTCATCGCAGAGAGGGCAACTGAAATTTTTGGTGGAGCAATTATTTTACACCTGTAAATAATTTAAATACGTGCAGTAAATGGTAAGATAAAGTCTTTATTTAACTCAAATAAGAGAGCGCAATGGATGAACAACTTAGATAAAACCGAATTAACCTAATATACTCGTAAGTATTCTCTAATATAATTGTAGTTTTAGAAAGCTAAGGTTTTAAAAAAGCACAGGATTCTGCTGGGTAATTGTCATCCAATAACGTTGTAACATTTTGTAGATTTATTCTTACTTCAAGCCCTTTTGTAACATATGGCAAAAAACTATTTAAAGTTAAATTTTATTTCAACCAATAATAGAAGCACACACTTAAAAATAATAAAGAAAGAATACAATATACACAACCAGATTTTTGTTTGTTGTAAAATAAAATACGCAAATAATCCCGTATTTCATCTTATAATGTGTTGGACAGCCCTATCGTAAATAGTTGATTTTTACCCCATTAAAATGTCAACTTTTGAACAGAATTTGAAATATTCGTTAATTTTAGAGAAAAAGAATTTTTAGTGAGTCTATAACATAAAAACAATTATTGCCACTATTCAGTGTATCTTAGGGGGAACTGCCCCCAAACTATTTTTTGTTTTGAAATTATTTGTTAAAAAATCGGTAAATTTTCTTTGCCCGGAACTTCCCTCATTATGATTTTTTTTTCATTTGTTAGGAATAGTGAAGTGTGACCCAATTTAGTTCAGTACATAGTCACTTTATATATATATATATATATATATATATATATATATATATATATATATATATGTTAGATATACTGTCTCTTCATTTTAATTGGGCGCCATTTTGTTCCGTCATATTGGATTCCTACCAATATGTTTACCATTTCCTTTTTACCTATGCCACACTTGACTTTTGGGCATAATTTAAAATAAATTCAATAAATATCCCATTTTCACATTTAATTTTTCTACAAAATTTAAAGTTCAATTGAACACAATTTTTTTACGTTGACTTTTAAAAAATTCTATTTGACAGCCATTTTGTTTAGCCATCTTAAATTGAAACCCATATTATTAGTGTTTACCTACTCCGTTGGTCCCAGATATTGTTGTTATGTTAGAGTTTTGTATTACGTTGTAGTGTTCCAGTAAAAAAAAACCAAAAGCTTTTTTTAAACTTTCGACGTTTCGCCAATTTATTGTTGCATCCTCAGGACACAGATTTTATATCCTGCATGAAACCCATATTATCAGTCTTTACCTACTCCGTTGGTCCGCAGATATTTCCTAACCCCAAATAATACACCACTCTAACATAACAACAGGAAGATCGTTAACGAAAACCATTTCGAAATATCTGTAAACAACGAGGTAGGTAAAGACTGATAATATGAGTTCCATGCAGGATATAAAAATTATATGTACAATAAAATTATATGTGTCCTGAGGATGCAACAATAAAGTTGCGAAAGGTCAACAATAAAAAAAAGACTTTTGTTTTTTTTACTGAATCCTAACCCCAAATAATACACCACTCTAACCATAACAACAAGAGGATCGTTAACCATTTAGAAACTTAATATCTGGGAAATATATGCGCACAAACGTACTAGGTATAGGGATCAACTAGTAACATAGTGGTACTAATTCAAGATGGCTGAACAAAATGGCGGCCAAACAAAATGTTACACAAGGTTTTACAATCTTTACGTTTTAGTGTCGCTATGTGAGTACAAATATGTTTTATCAATTCCGTCAGTCGGTCTGTCTGTCTGTCTGTACTGTCTGTCATTTCGCGAGAGACTTCAAACCTTGGTAAAAAATTAAGGGTCATATGGGGATGACCTAGTAATATTTTGGTAAAAATCCCGTATGGCGAAAAGAAAATGGCGGCCTAGTGAATTGTTAAAAAAATTACTAAAAAACTGCTCATCCAATGTATCTCAAATTTTACAAAAAACATCCAATGTATCTCAAATTTTGCAAAAAAACATCAAGTATTATGTTGGAATTAACTAGTAATATTTTGGTACGAATCCAAGATAGCGGAACAAAACAGCGGCTTAATAAAAAATTTAAAAATTCAGCCTGAAAAACTTCTTCTTAAACTAATTGTGGTATACGGATCAACTAGTAAAATTGTGGTACTAATTCAAGATGGCCGAACAATATGGCGGCCAAATAAAATGTTTGTAATCGTGAAAAAATCACCATCTCAAGTTTTACACATCTTTACGTTTTAGCGTCTCTATATGCCAAAAAATATGTTTTATCAATTCCGTCGGTTCGTCTGTCGGTCTGTCTGTCTGTCAGTTCGAGGCATGGCTTAAAGACTACTTACCCGAATGACTTCATATTTTTATCAGAAATTAAGGGTCATATGGGGATGACCAGGTAATATTTTTTAGTAAAAATCCAAAATGACAAAACAAAATGGCGGCCTAATGAAATGTTAAAAAGATTATTATGAAAAAACCGCTTACTTAATTTACGTCAAATTTTGCATAAACATCAAGTGTTGGAATTAACTATAACAAGCGAACGGTTGCTCTTATGAGAAGGTGTTCAGCGCGCTACGTTTTATTATTATTTTTTGAGTATATAACGCACTAGTTTGGATAAAAGATAATGGTACAATTAAGTAAATAACGTGAATTTATTTAAAACATACTACATGTTTATAATAAAAATGTAGATTATAAAATGCTTAATATTTTAAAAATATTTTTGTTTTTAAGTAAATTGATTGGAAAATGTAGGTGAAGCGCCCCTGGCGAGCCGCCACTGATTTACATTAATTCTTCAATTAAATTCTTAAACAAGCGAACAAGCTGTTAGGTTCGTCACCAAACTCTAACATAAAAATAAAATACTGTCTTTCGGCTAACTGGATTTAAACTATTTATTAGGTACTTATCTGAAAATTAAAAAGTAGGTACAATGACAATCTTGTGGCTTCAAAATACAAAAGTGTTCTCCATTAAAAACTAAAACTAGACTTAATTTTACCTTGTTCTAACCATTGCTGGGGGTGGTGCTAACCGATAAGGGTGTTTATGACCAAAGACGAATAACAATATTATATTGCTTAATGGGTTTCGGTAAAATCTAAGTTCTTGGGGATTCTCCCGTAATTTGGAAGTTTGTTTATTAGATTTAAATTATTTTATGAGGTTTTACAAATAAAGCTTAAGAAACATATCTGTCTAGAGTCTAGACCTATTTACAATAAGAAAAAATATTAATGGTTTGCGAACAATAGCACAAAAATAATTTAATAGAGATGAGTAATAATTTTGGGATTACAAGACCTCCCCCTTGGTAAAAAAATGTATAAAATGAAATTTTTGTAAAATTTCCTTTAACTAAACTACCGCTGATAAAATTTAAAAATTACTACATTTTACAAGAATTTTAAATCAAGAATATGTATGTCCAAATTAGACTGATTTAACAAATTTCTTATGATTAAAAGAAATACCTAAATAATTACTATACAATTAATTGTTAAAAATGTGATTTAATTATTTATATCTACTATTGCTACAATTTCTTTATTCATAATGTTTATTAATTAATATCGAGTATTACCTAAAAATATAAAAAGGAAAAAAAATATATCTAAACTACTAAAATACTCTTATTATAAAATAATAATGAAATAATACAAACACATTTTTTTTTATTGAAGTCGTCGCTTGGGTGCATAGCTTATTGCTTTGCGGGAAGTACTGAGAATATTTATTTCAAGGTTTTCCGACAACTCAATATCAGAACTTTCAGTTCTATACTTAACTATAGGGATAGGGCTATTCCTATTATGTTCGTAATGTGATGGCTGAATATTTTGATTAATCCTAAGGCATATGTTTGGAATACCACAACAGGAACCTTTTTTATATATACAATTTTTATACATTTTATAAATAATAAATGCTAATGCTAAAAATGTTAAAATATACGCTAATAGAGAAGTAGAAAAGGTATAATTGGACGTAACAGCACGTTTTTCAATATCATCTGCCAATGGTTCTATGTCATCAAGTTTATGACTTGCGATATTCAACTCAGGTATATGTTATGAAAGAGTTTTATAATGCTCATTCAACAAAAAATCACTAATATTAATTCCTTTATTTTTAATTTTTTCGCAACACTCCTCACTAATTTCAAACGGTGGAACAAATTCACTAAAAATCTCAGTATGAACAATGTTGTCATGTGGGACTAGCATACTCGAGGGACTGTAAGCCTTACACTGTTTTCCAATAGTGACACTACCATATTACTTAAGAATTACATCTTCCGGATTATTTTGGTTTGAACATGAAATTGTTAAACTTTCTGGGTGAGGTACAGAAAATAGTCATGTGTTTGAGGTTAATAATTGATCGAAAATTGCTCTATTTGACGTAATGACACGTTTGTCGCAAGTATCCGTTATTCTACTTTAGTTAATTGAAGAAGTTTAATGATACTGGTTTTTGCTGTTTACATACTAATTTATTTTTTGTTAATTTTAAACAAACAGAGTATTCGATTTCTGAAAGTTGTTTGGCCATTACTATTCTTTCTATATCTGAAACGTTGGCTAAGGCAGAAACAATAGTATCACACCGCGGGGGAATAGTGACTACTGAATCAGAAGGTAAAATTTTGAAAACATTATCATCAAAATAAAGGATTTCTTTTTCTTAATTGATTTTGGTTTTGTACTTCTGTAAAAAGTCACGCCCTAAAAGACCGTCGCTTTTGAAGGAAATATTATTGGGAACAATATGAAATACATGTTTAATTTTGATATTATTTTGCAACGAAATTGAAACATCGTAAGTGCCTAATGTAAAAACAGGATGGTTACTTATACCTTTTAATTCGACAATTGAATTTGAATTGAGAATAAAATTGTCTATTAGTTTTGATTTTCTTAATGAAAAAACATCTGCTCCGGTGTCTAATAAAAGTTGAATTTCCGAATTCTTTTACATCAGAGGACTGCATTTTGTCTAATTGTTGGCAGTTTTGAGAAAACAAAACTGTTCTACAAGTATTTTTAACTATTGTCTTTACTTCTTTTTTCGTTATTAATAATATCTGAACAGCTATTACTTAAAAACACTTAGACGGCTGTTCACAACTAAGGTTTTCTATTCGTTTCCCGACGGACTAGTTGTAGATGTATTATTTTAATCGTTTTGTGATTGAACTAATTCGACATTTTGAATTTGTTGAATACTATGATTTTGTGGATCATTTGTTAGCTGATTTCTATTATTATAACCATTATTATGATAATTTTGAGGAAAATTATTTCTGTTGGTTGTTTGAGAGTTAGGGTGACTATAATTGTAATTATTAGAATAATTATTATTATGAGAATTATGAAAATTATGATTAAAATTATTATTTAAACCATTTTCTCGGGGATATCTAAAGTTATTGTTACCGTTATTGTTAGAAGACTTTTGAGGAGTATTAAATTGATTATGATTATTTCGCCCGTTGTTAAAAAACATATTTCTTTGCGAGTTATTTTGGGGTCTACCCTGAAATGAATTATTTTGCGAAAACTAATTAAACCTATTTTGCATTGGGTAATTACAATTTTAAAAAGAGTTATTATTGCTTATTTGGCCTCGTTCATGCCTTCGTAGTAACCTACACTCAGAAGTCGAATGGTTGCTTTTAGAACAATATAGACAAAAATTTTGATTTGTATTGGGACCAAAATTATAATGTCCATAACTTTGAGACAAATTTACGTTTTTATGTTATATTTTCTTATCTAATTCCATTTCCATTCCAAAATAAATTGTCCTATCAAGATCATTTGTACATTCCGCTATTATTCGCAAATGAATTTTTTCGTCTTGCAACCCTTTTCTAAAACAATTAACTATTGTAGACTGTAAATTTTTTGCTAGAACTTTGGCTTCTTTTGTTTCGTAATTTAAGTTACAAGTTTCCTTATATTTTCCAAAAAGTTTTTTAAGATGTTCCCTGTATTGCTGAAGGTTTTCGCGAAAATGTTGATTAATACCCATTATTTGGGTTAAAAAATGAGAAGGTGGGTTCTATCTGTAAACTGTTCAACTAAAAATTCTTTAATATCATTCCAACTATCAAATTCCCGGTATTGTTTAACCTCTTGAGCTTTTCCTTTTAATTTAGTATCAAAACTAAATTGACAGAAATACTATTATGTATACCCTGGTACCTGTAAACTAGGCCGCAACGATTCAGCCGCTCCAATTACCCCAAAAACAGTTACCTATCCTTTTAGGTATTTTTTTCTTAATCCCATACCCTTTGTCCTGGAAAAAAAAATTGACAGAAATACTCTTCTATATGCTCTGGTACATCTAAACTAAACCGCAATGATTCAGCCGCCTCAATTATACCAGAAACAGCTACCTACCCTTTTAGGTATTTAATTTTTATCTTAACTCAGTACCCTTTGTCCCCAAAAACTAAATTGACAGAAGTACTCTTCTATATTCCCTGGTATCTCTAAACTAGGCCGCAATGATTCAGCCGCTCCAATTACCCCGGAAGCAGTCACTTACCATTTTAGGTATTACATTCTTTTTATAACCCCGTACCCTTTATCCTCAAAAACTAAATTGACAGAAATACTCTTCTATATGCCCTGGTACCTCTAAACTAGGCCACAATGATTCAGCTGCCCCAATTACTACGGAAAAGGCCACCCTTTTAGGGATTTAATATTCTTAGATAATATGGAGTCTAACTGTAACTGGAAGTTTCTACAAGAGGCATACAATACTCCTGTGAGTACATTCTGATATATAATTTATTTTTACTGAACCATAAGGCTTTCTTTTGTTTTACGTCTGTTATATCTGTCGATCGAGAGCAAGCTGTTAAAAAACTAGTAATCACTGTTTAGCATATAACCGTTATCACAAAATGATAACTAGGCTAGTTCTCTGCATGAAAGGGAATTTTATAGGCAATAATTAATTATATTTCATTTAAAATATATACCCGGTAATTAAAATATCGATACGCCACTGCTAGGAGCAGTCTGAGCGGCTTGAATTTGACGGTAGGGTGGGCAACCGTCCTTCAGGAGGTAGGATAGTCCTCCTTTGGCTTCTATTAGAGAAGTATGACTTTATTAACTCCACTCATGCTTCTTGGACTCCAAAATATTTAAGTTTTGCTAATAAAACCTCACGGATTATGGTATCAAAATCGAGAAGAACCAATGCAGTATTTAGTTGTTTATCAGCAGCCATAATATCATCCGTTATACTAACTAACGCGACAGAAGTAGTAAAGTGTTTTCGAAAACTACACTATCCGGAATAATATTATTAAGAGTGCAATACTGATATAATTGATTGTATAAAATCTTTTCAAAAATTTTACAAAGAAGTGGTATCACTAAAATGTGTTGGATTCTTTGTTTTAGGTAACGGCTTACCTATTGAAATTTTCCATTGATCAGGAAAATAATTAGCTTCAATGCAGCAATTCAGGTTCAGGTTAGTTTTTCACTTGGTATCAGGTCTTGGAGTGACACACAACCATGAAGACGTTATCGGTAGGATGTCCGGATGGCGAGCTCGAAACTCCCAGACACCCAATATCTTTAAAATACTTCTTCATTTTTCCTCCTTAAATATCTGAAATGCATCTTGGCTTCCACTAGATGCCCCTTGAGAGTACTACTGATATCACGAGATGACCCTTTCTTTCAAGCTAACCCCTTACCCCTCCCATTCCCGCCACGTAGCGGCCATTACGCTAATATTATTTGTAGAACTGCGGCAGACGAACGGGATAGAATGCAGGAACAACTAGGCCTCACACGTTCACAGCATCTGCTCCCTTTCTAGCGGAGTCGTTAGTTTCCACACTGAGCGGTTGAGTCTCCCGTTTCCCCCCGAAATAAAGCAGCAAAACCGAACACGTGGAACCACTTATCTTAATAACACAGAGGTCTGCCTTCGACGGGACGAACCGGAAGACTCCAATGCAGCAATTAATTATATGGGTTATATATTTATCTATGAAAGAACTGCATTATTTTAGCATAATAATATTTATTTCGTCTACACCAGAAGCCTCAGTATGTATATCATAAATAACCTCTGCAAAATCAGTCATTTTAAATGAAAAATTTAGTTGATTATTAAAAATATTGCTTTTATAAAAATCAATTTTGGTAGTACAATCTGAGACTTTTTGAAGAAATTCACCAAAATAATTATTAATTTTATTTGAGTCCGACAGATCATTAGGAATGCTAAAGTTTTTTCTGACGCACGAATTAAAGCATTTTAAAGAATTCTACATTATCTTGGGATTTTTCTCTGTGCAAATAGCATTTAACTACAACTAGTAAAACAAGATACATGTATTTAAATACAACTAGTATTTAAATACATGTATCTTGTTTTTCTTTAGATTTCTATTAGTCCAGGAAAGGAATGAAAGCCATTTTTTAACCCTGGCATCAGGAAAATTAAGACGCAGGCCATTTTTAACAGCTCTTTTGAGCTAATCACATTGCTAGACCCTTAACAACTTAAAAAAATACAAAAAAGATGAAAAAATTATTTTTTTCTACAAGCGTGCGGAATATATATTTTTCAACACATATCTTAGTGGGGAAAATTTGTTTTTCAGCACTAGTGCGGAAAATGTTTTCACCACTAGTGCGGAAAATTTTATCAACAACCAAGGGTAATATAAGAACCAGGTTAAATTTGTTGTGATTAACAATCCGTTGAATACACATCACGACCCACAGCAATTTGGTTAAGTTGTAGCTCGCGAACGGAAGATGCATTAATTGACATTCAAATTAAAGATAACATTATTTTTTGAGCATTTGTATTGTTTTACTATATACGCGGTCAGCATACATATTATTATAATTTTCCATTAATTTATTAATTACCTGATAAAACTTACCTATATAATTACTACCTGTGTATCCAAGTCATGCTATTTTGTTATTGTCAAAAATGACGACGTCAAACATTTTCTATGTATGAGAATTCAATTTAAGTCCGAGATTTTTTGTAAGGTTTATAGTCCATATCGCAAAAAAATGGATGTAGTTGAAACCCCAATAGAAAGAGGCCGAGAGGAGATTATTGAGGCCGTAAAAAATGTTAATTCGTTTTTACCTGAAAAATCGGAAAGAAGGTATTACAAAAAATATGAAATATTTAGCCAATGGTGCCTCCAAAAGAAAATAAAGCAACTTCGAAAAGGAGGAGGTAATTTTAGTTTATTTCTGTGAGCTTTCAAACCTGCCAGCCGTCAACTCTTTGGTCGAGATTTTCAATGCTGGAAACAATGTTTAAAAACAATATTGATATGAGTGAGCAAATACTTCAAAGTAACCGCTTTCCTAAAAAAGAAAAGCGGAGGTTTCCGCCGGAAAAAATCTAAAATTTTAACCCAAGATGACATCAACAAGTTTTTGACAGAAGCTCTCGATAATGTTTACCTGTTATTGAAAATTGCTATAATCATCAGGTTTGCGGGAGCTTGCAGGCGGGAACAATTACTTAATCTTACGTTAGACAATATTCAAGAACAGGATTCTATGTTTCTTTTTAAAATCCCAGACAACTACATCGCAGTAGAAATTTTGTTAACCTAAATTTAATTAAAAAATATGCATCGTTACGTCCCAAAGGTACCCCTCATCAAAGATTTTTCGTTAACTACCAAAACGGGAAATGTACTTTTCAATGCATTGGTATTAAGAAATTTGGGAAAATGCCTGCAGAAGTTGCAGCATATATAAAGTTGCCTATTCCAGAACAATATACAGGGCACTGTTATAGGCGGTCATCTGCGACTATATTGGCAGACGCCGGAGTGGGTATAACTAACTTGAACCGCCATGGGGGATGGATGTCTACTAAAGTAGCAGAGAGATATTTAGATGAATCTGTAGAGAACAAAACAAAAATGACGAATATAATTCTGAATCCAAAAGATGTTCCCACACCTTGTTCATCAACTTGCTCACGACCTCCAGCTACCTTTAAATCAAACACGATTTTTCCAGAACCGTGTCCCAGCACGTCGAGAGAAACCGACATTCAAACAATGGAATCTGAAGAAATTAGAATAACGCCAATTAGAGTCAATCGACATAATATGATGCCAAGCAGAAGCAACCAGTTGGAACCGACCATCAATCTGGTCAATGCAACTAATTGCACTTTTGTTACAAATTATTATATAAATAAGCAATAAAATGTAAAACTTTAAATAAACATTTTAATATGACTGTTGGGCACTGGCTATTTCCACACGCTTGTAGAAAAGTAAATGTTCCTAACGCGTGTAGAAAATGTGTTTTCCGCACTCAACTGCTTGCACTAGTGCTGAAAATATTTTCCACTGAAAAACAAATATTCCACACTAAAGATGTGTTGAAAATTAGCTTTTTCGCACGCTTGTAGAAAAAATACTATTTTTGCCGAAATATGCTAGAGCAATTAAATGCGTAAAACAAAGGTCACGATATCATATGTAAAAATTGCTCCTGATATTTGTTTCCCTGGATACGATAGTCTCTGAGATAAATCGATTGGAATCTATATTTAAATTTCTTCTACTGACATCTGTCAAATTAAAAATATGAAAGTTGATTTCTTTTCTCCACGTACAGTTGGCGTCAGATAAATCCGTACGGTGTCAACTGAGTATAACTTCATTTTATGATATTTTGGTAATACGGACTTTTATTTTTACTTGTTACCAGGTTACAACCATACGGATTGAGTAGTTTTAAAGGTATACTAAGGTTTTTTTAAGTAACTGAAGGATTTGTTCTATATTAGGTTACATTCAAAGACATATATTAAATTCACTAATACCAAAATTAGCATACAATTTCAACTTTTGGGGAAATAAAAAAACCTGTGGCCTGGGCGCTTATCTAAGTCCAAACTTTCGTCGGTAGACGCGAATTTACCAATTACAAGTAGACTGAAATAGTTTTTCGTCAAAAAATATCACCTTTTCCCAAAAATCTGCATTTTGCGGCACTGGACTATATATATACACACGTCGATACAGCCGTTTCAAATGGATTTTTTCCGATCCGGATTTTCGCCGGTCTTTCCAAGGCATGTTCCTCACGTCACTTCCTTTACGATTCATATGATTCCCTGAACAGTGACCTTAGCTATACCAAAATAATTGGACACCAGCCTTATTCTATTAGTGTAATTATTTTTGTAGCAATACTTAAACGTGGCATGTTTTGTGCTATTATTTTACCCTCGACAAAGCAAGACGGACATCAAAAATTAATAAACGTCAATAATTAATCATGTCATCATGTGCTGTTATAACTGTCAAATGCGAAAGGTAATTCAGGTAAATAAAGGAAGGCGAAGTACAATTTACAACGAAGCAATTCAGCCGTACGGATTTATCTGTCGCCAACTGTACACAAAAAACGATGATCAGCATAATGCATAAGAAAATCGTGAATTCGTTTTTGATTTCATATGTAAAATAATCCCAGAGAAAGTATGGAGTTATTTAATAGAAAAATGCCGATTTTGGATATTCAAATTTCTCAAAATTGGAACCCTAAAAAAATGGAAAACCTATTAAATTAAAAAGTACACATTTTAAGCTTTCTCAAATTTGTCAAAATAGGAACCCTAAAAAAATGGAAAACCTATTAAATTAAAAAGTACACATTTTAAGCTTTCTAAGGCCAGTAAATGTAAATCGATATGATAATTTTGGCTGATTTAATGAAAACTGTTCATCATGAGATTTAAGAAAAATCTGGGAAAGTCTAAAAAGCAAGTAATGATTGACCACCTAAACAAAACTAGGTTTTTAACTAATCTAAGCTTTTAATGCATTACTGTTGTTTCAGGACCTGTAAGCAAGATCATACCTGACGAACTTAGTGAATAAATAATTAAAAAACGATTTCCTAAATCTGCAATACCGTAAAAATATTAGGTAATAAAATTTAAATTTGTTTTTAGTATTTTAGTAAGTTTACAGATAAAAAACTAATTATCACATATATTTTTGGTATTCCCTCTTTTAAATTAATTTTTTAAACATCTAAAAATAATGTTATTTCTTTTTTTTTTGTTTATTGTAAATTTAGTTTGTGCATTCCCAATTTTCAGATTTTTCTCTTAACATGTCAGTGGTAGAGGTTTAACTGTAGTTTTCCATCGGCTTAGAAACTATTACATTCCGAAAAAAATCAGACGCGGGACCATTGAGTCACTGGCACTTTGGTACATTTTCTCTGATCGGGATTGAGATGACAACCTGAAATTTGTACTGGTAATGCGAAAAAGTGAATTTTTATCACAAATTCAATGTTCGACTGGGTCAAAAAGACTTTACATTTGCACTAAGATAACAATTTTGTCAATGTAAAACCGTGTTTTTTGCTTTTCTGATACTTTTATTATTTTTTTAAGTTTATAAAAATAACACATCTGAAAAGGTATGAAATGCAAAATCAGCGGCGAGGAATTCTTTTCTAACATTTTTTTTTAATTTCTATCAAAATGCTTTCATCCCCATGAAGTCAAGTTTTTAGTTATGCCGCGAGAGAAACAAACAGACCGACAAAATTGAGAAAAGAAAAGACCCCGAAAAGTGAAAATCTGAAAAATTTCATAGGGTGTCTCATAGGGAAGTAAAACAATGGTTAATGTGCCAGATAAATTAATAGCATTATTTTAAATGCGAGACTATATTATATGATCCGCTTTTGTCCTCCTTTGGACCTGTAGAGTTGGCAACCGGTGAAATATATCTTCTAGTTTCGTCTCTTTAAGCCACACCATAATTTTCATGAATACTATATTACCCTGAATGTTATGTGAAACCCTGATTTTTTTTGCAAAAGTGTGCCCATCGAAGAATCTGAGATAATTGTTTTTTGGAAATATCTTTTCATGCCAAGATGATTCAAGGACCAATGCAAAAAAAAACAAAATTATGCAATTCTGCCTATCTTTATATATATATATATATATATATATATATATATATATATATATATATATATATATATATATATATACAAAATTATAACTTTTCCCAATCTCACAATTCGTCTTCAAGTGTAAAGCATATCATTTAAATTTATTGATTCCTATACCAGTATTGTGGAGACGGGACTTTCCGGATTGACCTTTCGAACTTTTAGTTCAAAATTGGAAACTCCATCATCAATTATTGTAACACTGTACATAATGATCTAAAGAAGAGTAATAATGCTTTATATCTCCGTCGCTATAAAACAAAAAAATGTTAAATATAAAGGTAACTTGGATTTCTATAAAAAATTGTCCGTGTTTTCAAACTCATTTTTGTAAATCAGCTCAAAACGATGCAATAAATCAAAAAAGTCCAAGGGATGTAAAATTCATAAAATAAAGCAGAATAGATAGTAGTACTAAACTAAGTCAGTGTCGCGGCATAAAATTTGTTGGGGCGGTCAAGAGAGTTCTGTTGCACACTGTATAATTCTCTAATGTGTATTATAGGTATTTTATAGACATTAATTATACTTTATCGTTTGTCAAACTTGAATTAAATATATCTAGAAATGTACGAAGCACATCAATAAAACTGAAAAAAAAATCAAATTTCAACACCACGTATTTTGTATACAAAAATTTTGTATTTTGTATCATCCATATGAGCCCGTGGTAATTTAATAGAAAATCTGAAGGATTTTTGTATATATTTAGTGCATTTTTTGTACAGGACCATTTTTTATAATTATGTGTTTGTTTTAAAGTTAGTTATGACAAGTGAATACTTTTTGAAACTTCGAAATGAGAACCCCGAAGTCACCGACCAGTGCAAACAAAATATGTTTATAATTAAAAATTAGACCTTTTGAAGTGTAGATCCAAAGGACTTTCCCCCAGTGACAAAGATGAACATTGTTAGTTACCTAGTTGTTCATTTTAAATTATATGTATCCAAGTTAAACTTAGTACAATCTGTGCGTTTATTATTTTGTACTTCACCCAGTATATATATTTTTATAAACATATATATTAATAAAAAAACCTGTTTTTATTTAAATAAATTGTCATGTATGTCGGAGTGAAAAATATATAACGTTTTCAACGTGAATATTATAAAAATAAAATGATATATCTTTACAATAAACCTAATGACAAGTGTAAAAGAACTCAATTTTTTTCAACGTAATGAAACATTTACCCTTTACTAGACTTAAACGTACTTATGTCTAGAAAATATTTAATTATATACTTGCACTCTAAGACAGAATTATACCAAAAAGCCCCTAAAAAAATAGTTACATTTTATTATTTTTTTGAGAAGTTATGGAGAAACTCAAACTGAGTCTGGAATTTCTACGCTTCATAATTTAATAACTTTAAGAACTCACATCCTGAATAGATCTTTCTTCATCCGGTCATAGGTTTTGCTGAGACACTTTTGGTAAATTAGTTTTAAGTAAGTAATAGCCCTGTACCTGTATATAGTTATCATAGCTTCATTTATAATTTAAAAAATCGTAATATTATCAATCTAAAAAGCGTACACTATTTAGTTTCTAAAGTGTGTAATAAAATTCCACATAAACTGTAAATAAAATATGTATTACTCGTATATTGAACTATAGAACTATGAGTCTTTTAAATAGAATTACCTCGATTTCCCAAACAAAAAAAATAATTACAGTGTGCATAAAGGTAAAAATTATTTCAAATATCTCTTTCAAGATGATACATATAAATACTGCTAATTATTATTTAAGACCCGTTAATATTGGTTAAACATAAAAAAAATAATACAGCATTGAAATACATAAAGGTACAAAATGTTATGTAACTTTTTCAAACAACGATTAGAAATATCTTTGATCAGAGTCTCGACGGAGAAACATAATAATTGTTAATTAGCTAGATAATTTTAATTTTTTAATAATGGTTAATATGAAATGTTTTCCACACACTTGAGCCTAATTTAATTTAGTAGTACGTAAATCATCTCCTTATTGCAGTAATCCACTTCAGCCGCATCGACGAAACTTCATTTAAACGTTTTCTATATCTAAAATTGAAAATTTTTGATATTTAAAAATAAAAGTTGTCTCTTATCCCTCTACTTCCACAATTTACAATACAACAAAAACACGGCATTTTAATATAAAAAAATAAAAATAATTAGCAAAAGTCCCATATACTGCTGTGTTTGTTTGTCCTATGGCCTCCAAAAACAGCTAATCGGTGACGTTCAACTGACAGATCGTTGGAGTGCCCTATATATAGAACAGCCCATCCAAATAAGGGAACGAAATTTTTGGACACACTATATAGATCGTTACATTAAAAACAAGGAAAAATAAATTTCTTCATATGATTTTTCAATTGATGTTCAAAATTGTTTTTTAAATATAGATTTAAATTCTTTATAAAAATCCCAGTTACTTTTATATTAATTTTCAGAATCAGAAAATTGTTCGACCATTTTGATACCGCCGTCTTAAATTGTATTATGTAAAAATGAATTGTTATCTACACCAGTACCGCATCTACAACTTTTGGAGCCCTAGACCCACTTGAGATTACGGGCCGCTATCGGCCTTATCCCCTAAAAGCATTGCAGCCAGAGCCGGATTATTTTCGCCCAAACGTATTTACGGGCCCCAAGCTCGTGGGAAAAAGTGACGACCAAAAAAAGTCCTCTCTTCCATATAGCAGAAACTTATCCTCACCTTCAATATAATAATTATATAAAAATTACCTACTTTACTGATAAAATGAAACAAGCAAAATTATATCAACTTCGGCGGGTTCTCTTTTCGACGGCACGGGCCTAATGGGTAATGTGGCCCTGATCCACACTGTATAAATATGCTAAATTTTAGCTCAATATAAGGTGTCGAAGTGAAACAATTAATTAAACTGTTCCTATCGGTGGCCCCATCTGGAATTCCTAATTTTTAACTAATGTTCGAAATCGGTCAATCCGGAAAAATTTAGATGTTGATTTTAAGTGGAATCCTCGGTGGAATCAGACCATAAATGGCAAAATTATTCGGCTATTTTAACATCACCGTCTTTGCTTATATTATGTAAAAATGAATTGTTATCCACCCTGTATAAATGTGCTATATTTCAGTTCAATATATAGTTCAAAACTAAATTACAAAATAATACGATCTTCTACAGTAACAAAAAAAACACTTTCAAAAAGTGATAGTGCATCTAGCATTCAAACTAAAAACCCGTTTCGACAAAAGGGTCCTGTCTACCCAACACTAGTATGGGAATCAATAAATTTAAATTATATACTTCAAAGTTATACTTTTGTATATTTTTTTCTATTAAGTATAATAGAATTTACTATTAATAGAAGGAACACAAACATTTAAAAAAAAAACGGGATTTCACATAACACTCAGTATAATATGTTGCCTAACCATGAAGTGTGTGGTTTAAATAGATGAAACTAAAAGAATGCGTACTCATGCTAAAAAAATATTTCCAAACCTTTTTGTGTTTTGAAATTATATAACTTTAAGTTTTAGCAAAAATATTGTTTGGTACACTTGATGTGTCCAGCAATTTAATTATACGTCTTTGAAAAATGCATTTTATATCTATATATCGATAAATTGATATCTATTGACGCTTCGATATCTATCGATACTTCGATTATTACCGATACATTAATAACTATTAATATAATAATAATAATATCTATAACTTTCGATAAGTTTGGTAACTATATATAATGTGGTAAAAAGAGAAGATGCAGCTTATTATACTAAAAACTTTTCTTAGAAAAATAAATCGGTGTTTAAAAGAAAATTCAAATTAGATTTTTCAAATTTAGCAACGAATAATTTAATGCTGAAAACAAAACATAAAAAAACTTTATATTTTTTATGATCTTAAAATATTGCATTTGGCCGAAATTGTGTTATATGCCTGTTTCAGACAACATTAATTAAGACAGAAAATAGCTCCTATAAAAAATACGAATTAAACAAAAAATATATTTGATGAAGCATTGAAAATCCCAGCAACATTGCAAACCCAGCAAACAGGAGAGAAAGTTCATTTACCATTAGTTAAATAGTTTAACTACCACGTAACCTGCCCAAACGTACATCAACTTATTTAGGTTAAATAAAATACATGCAACATTTATCAGAAGTTATTTGCAAGCTTTTAGGGAATTAACAGCCTCTCTTTACATTAAGATAGAAATACTGCTTTACATCAAAGTGACATTTAAATCGACTGCCATAGACACTGGGAAACTAAGCCAGCAGGGTAACACTGACCTTTAACAAACATATGTAAAAGGATACTTACACTATAATATACTTGATGCTTGAGTCCAAACTAATCACACCATACAAACTCGAGCAAACAACATGGCTCGGCTCTCGCTAGTCGCTACAATCTTCTGCGCTCCGGCCAGCGTTACCAGATGCTCAGAAATAATCAAATAGGTAGGTAAAAATGTGTATTCTTTAAAGAAAAGTCTAATTTTTCACATTTACTTGTTCGCTTCAAAACGGTTCGGTTAACAAAACAAAGCCAAATTGTTAATATGAAAACATAAATCATTTTTAAAAATAACTCAAATAATAAGAAATAAAAAATCGCAAAGAACCACCTATATTCACATAAAACTTTTTTCTCTGATAAAATATGAATTTCACGTTTAGCCGACGGGAATTTACACAAATCTCGCCTCTCTGAAAAAGGTTGACAAGACGGGACTGAGCTTTAAAAAGCGGGACTTTCTGTCTACAAAACGGAAGGCAGTACGTGTCTTAACAAAGCGGGACAATCCCGCCTAAATCGGGATATCTGACAACTCTATGTCCTCAAGATTAGTGCATGGTTCTTTTTAGGACTTTTTGTTATATCAGATATGTTTCTAAATAATCGTTTCTAATATTAGCAAGGCTGTCAGACAATTATGTTTCTAAATGATTCTAGTTTCTAATAATTATCAGATCATTGGCAACACTGGCTCTTGTTCTTGCCTTCTATGATTTTTATTCGTAACGCACACGTTGCCACGTTTCACTAAAGAACGGGAACCAATAAAATCACGTTTATTTTTACATTTACCTCAACAGACTTTGCATTTTTATACGGTACATTTTTTTAAACAATATTTTTGAATACATTTTTAAGTCTTTCAACCTAAAAATAATGCATGGTCATTATGAAATATTAATTATAATTTTGATGTTTTTTTATAGCCTATAAGGAATACTTCCCCTTTCGGTTCCGATGCCACTGCTTATAAATATTCTCGGAAATTTGCTTGTCTCATAGGTATTTAGTTTAAATAATAAATAATTGTTTAAATAAAGTTTTTTTGTTAAACTTACAAATCTGAATTCTCGGCAGAAAAGTGGGCTTCAATATCTGTAAAAAGCATACAAGTATCTTGCTCAGTTTGAGTGATTGACAACCGAGAACACAAAGAAAAATTTAAGTTAATCCACACTAAGACAAAAATAACAAAAATAATACTTTTAGTATGTTATCATGCTGATATATTGTACACCGTGTTCCACATAAAAGTACCAACTATACTATCTGAAAATCCGTAATAGATACGAAAAAAAGTTTCATACAAAAGTTTCTTTAAATTTGAAGTTTTTTTAAAATATAATGTTTCCATGTATACACGGTGTCTCAATTTTTGCTGGCACGACCTCAACTATAAAATTTTAAATGAGACATCCTGTAGTTTTGTCCATTATTTGATTCCTTGTTAAAAATAAACATAAGTTACCAATTTAAATTATAGTCGATTTATGCGTAGTTTCCGAGATAATTAAGGTTATGTGTAATTTCTTGAAAACTGGAACTATTTTTCAAATCACTAAAATAGCAAAAATCTGGGCGTTTGGGTGGTAATTTGCAGTTTATAAAGCATTATTGCATATAGAGAATACAAAATGTTTGTCCACATCTATACAGTTTGGGCATACTACGAAATCAATCTTGCATCATTTTAAAGTAGAAAAAGTCGATTTTTTTAAATAGAACACCCAGTATGTGGTATATTTAGGCAAATGATGATAAAAATACCTACTTTTTCATATATATATATATATATATATATATATATATATATATATATATATATATATATATATAATCTTAATTTTATTCTCGATTTATTTATCTCGATTTATTTATTGCCAAATTTTCAATTTAAAACCATTATTGAAAATTAATATTAGAAACAAACTTCTTTAGTTTTTTTTAGTATTTAAAACAAATAACTATATAAATGATTTTCTACATACTGTCTGTTTTCTGCTATACACAGCGTATATCGCACTTGAATGTGTGCCACAGCGTTTCGGACTGCGCCGTCAGTACTATTAAGACCAATAATTTCTTCACGAATTTTTTGTTTTAATTCACTTACAGGAGAATTATTTGGAAATCGGGACTTCGCGGCAGACATGGGATCTCACCGTTCATTAAAAATGCTCTTATATCTTCTCCACAGTGGTATGGAGCATTATCTTGTTGATATACCAAGTCCACACAAATATGTTCCAGAAGATCATTGAGTTTTTCCATAATTTGATTTCTTAAAAGGTTTTAAAATGTTGGTCTATTCAAATAGTGGTAAAAAACAGCACACCACACTTTAACACTTTGATATCCTCGCCTTTTAATTTGTTTGTTAAGATGTTTATTTGTTTCAGAATAGTAGTGAGTATTTTTTTGCTATGCATTCCCGCAGTGGAAAATATCGCCTCATATTCTGTCCAAAGGATTTTATTCAAAACCCCCTCAAAATGTAGGTCCATCATTTGCATACAAAAATCCCGTTTAACCCAACAAAGACAGTATCAAACTGTCGCACAAGTAATATTTTGTTTTAGATGGTAATAATCGTTTAAGGCCATAGATTTTTTTAGACGCATATAGGCGATTTGAGGCTTTTTTTTTAAATGCGAATCGAACTGTAAGGATGAGTTAAATATAATACCGCGGTTTTTGGCTTCATTGGTTACAGGTATTGTTGTATTTTGGACTTTAAGGTTTAAATTATCTTTAACCCTACGTTCGGCGCATGCATCTTATTGACGTGGTTAGGCGCTTGGGCTACGATTGTAGCCCATCATTTAATTATTTTTATAAATGTTATAATTAAAAAATCTCAAGAATGAGTCTTAAATATGGGATGTCTGACACTATAACAAGAAATAACATTTACATTTTGGATGACATACATGTTCATTTCAAAAAGGCAACAAGAAATGTTATGATGCAATTTCAAAAATTATTTTTGAACCAATTACAAAAATTATCAAAATTTAAAAAGTCAAATCGTTTTTTTCTATCATTTATTGGAAAGAATTATATAAAAAATAACAAAAACGCTAAATATTTTAATAAAACACAGAAACAAAAATTGTATCTTTGAAAAAAATGACAGTCATTATTGCACACATTCTATGCATATATGTATTTCCTTCAGGTGTTCCTTGCAGGCATATCTATGACTCTTTGAACAGAATTTTCGGGTAGATCTATCGCGCTTCCTATCGCAAAATGAACATCTTCTGACAGTATTTGGAGCTATGTGGGGCTGTGGAGTAACTAATTCTGGAATCCCTAGTAAAACATGGGCGCGACGGCGAAGTTCAGGAGAAATCTGGATAATTGTCGATCTGAATTCAATTTGAGGCCTGATAAATTCCCATGCAAGTTTTTCAATAAAATTTGCTCTTTTTACATGTTTTTCCCAATTTTTGGCTTTGTAAATACATAAGGAATTTATTGCTGTAGTATTCAAAAGGTCGTAAAAAATTACCATTGGGTATCCACGAGTGTTTCTTGCTACATTATACTTTTGGCATAATTGGTCTAACCGATCTACAGCAATTTTGGTTTTGTTGTACATTGTAATAATTTCAGGCTTTTTGGCGTCTCTTGTTTCATCATCAATAGCATCGTCGTGGTGCATACTGGAAATTAGTAACACACATTTGTTTTTTTTTTTGAGACAGTAAGATAATAGTGTACAGTTTTCCTGGAATCCAAACATAGAAGTATTTATTTCTCTGGTTTTATTAGGCAAGAATTCTTTAGGCAATTCAGCATTGTTTTTCCGAATTGTTCCAACGTAGGTGAGTTTCTTTTCATTAAGTAACTTTTCAAGCAGTGGTAGACTGGTGAACCAGTTGTCGCCAGTGATATTTCGATTTGTATTTGCCACTGGTTCAACCAGCCTAAGAACGATTTCTTCTCCTGAATTTTTTAATCTAAATGGTCATTCCGGTTGGGTATCTACATAAGTTTCACGGTTAAATGTGTACCCAGATTTTACATCTACTAAAACAAAAATTTTCAATCCATATCGGGCTGGTTTGCTAGGGATATATTGCTTGAAAGAGCAACATCCACGAAATGCCAGAAGTTGCTCACCTACCGTCGAATATTCGCTTGCTATAAAATATTTTTGAAAATTTGCCAAGAATTGTTCAAAGATTTCCCTGATAGAGGCAAGTTTATTTATTTCTTTCCTTTGGACTCGGTCTCTGATATCAAAACGTATACATCTCAAAAGGAACCTAAAAAGTTTTTGAGTCGTTGCTAGATAACACATTTCTATGCCACTACCTTTTCAGTTATCCCATAATTTATGAAGACTTTTTCTTGAAGATCTCAATACTCCGATTAGATAGAGAATTCCTTCTGATTTCTCGTTCATCAGTATGTCGTGCATCTGGTTCCCTTTCAAACCGTTGCTTTATTTCACCAATATAAATATTTGTACAAGTAGTGATAGTTCGTACAATGGTATTATCCAACAAAAGATTCAAACATTCGATTCTTGATTTGGCATTCCGTGCAATTCCCTTTGATCCAGGTAAATGGGTTATTATATTATGAGCTCGTGTTCTAACATGCATATTAGGTCTTTCTTTCCGCCATTTTGTTGTTTTATTTTTTCCTAAATAATAGTTAATATTCGGTTGTTGTGACTCACCGTCATCGTCCGAGCTGTCCAAAGCTTCTTGTTCTGATAAAGACTCGTGCTCACTTTCATTTATTATACTGGCTTCTGGGATGTCAGTTTCATCTTCACTTTTGTCATCGGCTACACTTTCTCCACTGCTTAACTTTTTGTTATACCAACGCAGCCAATCCTCTGGATTTTTTGACGTTTCTACTCGTCTCTTCTTTTGCTGTGACATTTTGCACTTAAGATTTTTGTCTAAAAATAATACAATTCAAAATTATAAATAAAACATATGAAAAAAACTTTTGCAGATAGCTTTCTGTAAAAACAAAACAAAAATTTAATACAAAATCATAATTTTATGAGTAAAAAAACTTACCGAGTTTAGGCGCACGAGCTACAAGTGTAGCCCAGACGTAATAAAACACTAATATCTTTGAAAAATACCTCTGTTGCAAACCAATACTGCTGGACAGTGCTGGACAAGGTCTAACGAGCAGCTACTAGAAGCAATAATAGTGATGCCAAATGTTTGTGTAAGTTATAGTAAATTAAATACAACTGGGCTACGATTGTAGCCCACGCGCCCAACGTAGGGTTATTTGCCTGTCCGTTCGTTTTATTTGAACTAAAAATTAGAATATGTGATTCTTGAGCGTTCATTTTAAGATTATGTTCCTCAGCATAGATATATATATATATATATATATATATATATATATATATATATATATATATATATATATATATATATATATATATATATATATATATATATATATATATATATATATATATATATATATATATATATATATATATATATATATATATATATATATATATATATATATATATATATATATATATATATATATATATATATATATATATTATTTAAATCGGTATTAAATCGTTCTTGAGATATGTTGAGATTTTCTGTATGAAAGGACATATATACCTGCATATTGTTGTATTTTGGAATAGGTCAAAGAGCCGTTAATATCCGCTATCCGCTACATAAAGGGAAAACAGAGGTAGACCCAATATTAAACCCTGCGGAACCACAGCATATATTGAAATATATTCTGGTTTTTTCATAATATCCTTTTTAGCTGCAACACATTGCATTCTATCTTTCAAATAATGTTCTAGAAATTTTACGGTGTTTATCGAAAAACCAAAATAGTGAAATTTTGCTAACAATAATGTATGATTTATTGTACCAAAATCCCTACTGAAATCCAACATTGCTAAAAGCGTGTTATGTCCATTGTCTCCGTTAAACCTTATGATATTGACCATATTTGCAAGAGTGGTGTAGGTACTATGATGTTTGCGAAATCCTGACTGACAGTCGTGAATTATTTTGAATTCATTTGCGTAGCTTTATATCTGGTTATAAATATGCTTTTCTATAATTTTAGATAGAACCGAGAGTATACTAGCTGGTCTGAGATCTGAAAAGTTTTTAGGATCAGCAACTTCTGCCAACGGTTTTATTACAGCTTTTTTCCATATGTTGGGAAAGATATTTTCCACTAAGTAGCTGTTTATTATATTTATTAAAGGATTTAAACAGAAGGGAAGGCACAGCTTTAAATCTCTTATTAATAGCGTGTCCTCACCAACCGCATTAGTTTTAATTTAATATATATATTTTTATTTTGGATCTCTGTGGAATTTATCAACTTAAAATTTAGGTCCGTATTATTAGAATACCTATTCGAATTGTAAAATTGTATTTTCTCCCTAGATACAGATACAATACTTTAGACCAGTCTCTGAAAAACATATTTAATTCTGTTGGACGCAATAGGTCCTCGGGGATATCATTAATTTTATTACGCATAAACCTAATTGTTTTGCGTTGTGCCAAAAATCTTTTCCTCCTTTTTGCGACACCTGATTGTAATATGTAATTTTCTCTCTTAGGATTGCATGTTTGGTGTAATTTCTAAGTTGTCTACCCTGCAAATTACCTGGAGTTTTATTTTTTTGGTATTTTTTATGTGGTTTATCTTATATATCAGTTATACATAATTTAGTCACTCTTGACTTGAATATTGAGACATTTTTAAAATAGAACAAGTAAACACCGATACATGGAAACGTTTTTAAAGTCTAATTATTTTAAATTTAAATGATATCAATAAAACGACAACCACTATAGTTTTTTTTGAGTACTTAAGCAGCATCACAATATTCAACAAATAATTGAGATTTTCTGTTAAATTCCAATTTTCTCTGTAACCAAAGAATTTAGGTATAGAACATATATATACATAGGTTTTTTTATGATCATTTGAAAAACATAGTGCGTCTCTATTTAAAAAATCGACTTTTCTCACTTTAAAAAGGTGCAAGATGGATTTCGTAGTATGTCCATCCCTATACAGCTGTGGACAAAAATTTTCTATTCCGTATATGCATTGATGCTTTATAAACTGGAAATTACTACCCAAACGTCCAATTTTAGACGTTTGCTATTTTTTATAGCTCCAGCTTTCAAAAAATCACACATAACTATCGACTATAATTTAAATTGGTAACTTATCTTTATTTTTGACAAGGAATCAAATAATGGGCAAAAATACAGGATGTCCCATTTAAAATTTTATAGCTGATGTCGTCCCAGCAAAATTGGGACACCCTGTATACATGGAAACATTATATTTTAAAAGAACTTCAAATTTTAAAAAACTTTTGTATGAAACTTTTTTTCGTATCTACTACGGATTTCCAGATAATATAGAGGGTATTTTTATGAGGAACACAGTGTACATACTCTGTATATTATTATTTGTAACACCAGCTTATCTAGGTATTTCTGATTCTTATATCATGAAAGAAACGAGACCAAAGCGAAACGGCAGCAAAATCGTTTGTATTATATAGAAATAGATGGTAATACGTTGAAAGGTCAAACTTACCTGTAGTAGTTTAAAACTTGTGCGAACACCCCTGGATGCCTGTCAAAAAAGTATTCGTTCAGAACAGGGTCGTAATTGCCCGTAGTTTCGGTGAGCCGAGATAGCCGCGTGGCAGGAATTTTTTTTAGGGTAGCTTTATATGTCTCATGCCGAATTCCTCCAACGTTCAGCACCACCCGATTCTCAGCATCTATATTTATTGTGTTGTTCATTTCTAAAAAAATAGCACATCATAAAAATATTTCTTAAAGTATTTTATTATAAATTATTAAATTATCATAGGTGTAATAACTTACAGAAATATAAACCGCTCGCTAATTTAAGAAATTAATCTATTATTAGCTAACTATAGTTTGCTATAAAAACTTAATATTTATGAATATTTCGCTACACTCAATACGAAAATGAAAATTATTTTTGCAAACCAAGTGTCATATAAAATGTATTTTTTAAAAAATATTTTATTACTAATACTAAAAAAATTCTTCCCCCTATAAGCAACCATTTTCCAGATATTTCATATATTCATTATCGAATTTCATTGTGCTTGTCGTGTAAATTTGAACGACCCTTTGTGTGTTCAACCATTTCCCTCGGTTTTTACATTACTACAAAGATCATTTAAGTCAAAATCTTTAAAATGGCTAATAGCTGCTATGTCTTACTAAACTTTCTCGGGTTCTCATTATATGTTCGAAACAGTGTTGCTATTCATAGCGACTCTTCGCGAAAATAGAGATTTTTTTATTTCTTTGAGACGTAGCGGCGATTTACAAAAACAACCCTGTTTGTAGCGACTTTTTCGAACTATCTGAATTAAGTTAGCACATTTTTTTTTTATTTTTTCACGACTTGCATTTATGGTATTGATCTTGATATTCGAAATTCAAATTATAATTAAGTACGAGGAGCCACTGTCACTGAATGCCAACCGGTTGTTATGTCATGATGTCTGTTCTATCGTTTCGGCGCGGAGGCTAGTATTTTGCGGGTCCGGATTTCCCCGAAATCCATCGGTCTCGTTTCGTCTCGTCAACGACTTTACGCAAAACTGCAATTACGCAAAAATAAGCGTAATTGCAGTTTATATGGTGCCAGTATTATAATTTTTACACTTAGTATTAAAAAAAAACTTACTGCCAGTGTCAGTTACTAATAATAAAATAATCGACCTTCAACTTCTAAAAGGGTTAAGTCAGAATATTAACTCTATTACTTTATTGTTAAGATAGCGAAGTATCAGAGTCTGATAATTCTGACGAAGGTGAAGAATTGAATCTCGGATTGAATAATAAAACGGTCAATGTTACAAAAAAGGAGAAATCGGGAAATCAAAGTTTTACTCTTAAAAGTATTCAATGTTTAAAAGACCCGCTTTTCTCAGGATGTTAATAAAATCTAAAAATAGAAAAGCTAAGTCTGCCGCTTGTAATATTTACTTGTCGACAAAAAAATCGAATTTATTAAAGCACGCTAATGTCAACAAGCATAAACTATACTCGGAAAAGGTATCCATTTGCAAAATAATAAATGTTTTGTTTGGGCAGCAAAACATTACTAAAGAAGTAATGATCGGTGACCCGAGATATTTTATATTAGTTGTAGCACATAATTTTAATCTTATTCTATTAAATATTTTGTAGATATCTCAAAAAAATGTTTTTGTGATTCGACAATAGTGGTAAAATTAAATTAAGTAGAACAAAATGCAGTTTAATCGTTAAAAATGTTCTTTCTCCTGTAATTTCTGATGAATTAAAATGTCGGCTAAAAAATACATCTTTTTCAGTTCTAGAAGATGAAAATACGGATATTTCCAATTACAGGGCACTCTGTATTTTAGTAAGATTTATAAATTTTATAAACAATAATTTAACGACTCGACTTTTAGACTGCATAAAAATGATGCGGTTGAGGGGATAGCTAAATACAAAATAAGATTGTTTTTGTTATTTAAAAGTTGTATTTAAAAGTTTTCTTTTTAAAGCTTGAAAAGATTGTGGGGCAATGATACAAAACCTACTTACTAATTAAAATGACAATATTATCATAATTAGTTGAATTTGCTATAGCTCCCACTTAGTAGCTTTTGCGGCATCGAAACGTTTGCCAACTAATGTAGAGTGTTTTTTACAAAATATTAATGCATACTTTTCCAGAAGTTCAAAAGTCAATTTTGGAAGAATTTCAGGTATTTTTTAAGAAGAACGTTTTTAACGTACAAATTTAATGAAAATCACTTACCAAAAATGAAAAATGTTTATCAAAATCAAAATACTACAACCTTAGAAATAGATGCAAGTGAATACAGTGATAGTGAATTGGTTAGGCAGGTTTTTTTGTACTCTGTTATGTTTTTTTTAACTTTAACATCGTTAAAATAAAATAGAGATTACTCGTTTAGTTTTATTAACCTTTTTATTACACCCTACTTAAAAAGTAAAGAAATCTCCTTGTAACGACAAATTAGCGACTTTTAGGACGGTTGGTAAAGATTCTCGTCGACCTGGCAACACTGATTCGAAAGCAAGTCGTTCTGCCAGAAAATATTCTCAGCAGGAAGTCATCCTTTAGTAAATTTTTTGCAAAACTGTCCTTGCCATAGAAAGAACCAGCAAATAATTCCAGTATCTATTAGATATTAAATATTATTTTTATTTTGAGGTTGTTAATTATTCTAAGCAGCTCTTCGCTAATTGTTTCGTACAACAACTACCCACGAGGAGGTAGCTGCATATCGATCCCCTCCCGTAGTCTGATCAAACATTCATTATTAGGGACAAATTAATTCTGTAAAACTTGCAGTGATGTTTTTTTTTCAAATTTTGGATTTATTTAACTGTCTAAAAAGTCTAGCTCTAATAACACTTTAGAAAAAGGATCACAGACTACTCAGAATACTTTTTTTACTTCTTTAACGAATCTCTTAACTGCCCGAGTATCGTATTTCTTTTAACATTATTAAAACAGAATAAGCAGAAATAAACATGGTGATTAGAGTCACATTGCAGTTACTTCAAGGCATTAAATCTATATAATTCAAAGCATTAGAATTATACAGGAAGGTTTTCGAATATAGAGTGGACCGCTCGGTGGACCGCCAGGTAACATTTTAACTAAGATCTTCTCGGAAGGAGCAGCGAATTTTTTTTTGCACCACTTTAAAACATCACCTTCAAACTTTCCTTTAAATATGTTAGAAAACAAATAATCTGCCATATGTTTTTGCGTAGTCTTTAATTTGCGGATTGTTTTAATTAAAAACCATACTGACATGTAATATATATATATATATATATATATATATATATATATATATATATATATATATTTCATTTGTTTTCGGCTTGTTTAGAAGAAAAATAAATAAGCTAGATGCTCAAACATATTTTTTTTATATTTTAAAGAAATTTAAGATCATAGATGCTCCTAAAATTTACCATAATTTAAAATGCATTGACACTTTTTTGTGACACCCTGTATATTTAATTTCAACAGAATATTAAAGCCTATTCAGTTCTGAGTAATATAGGTCTTTAATGAGCAAAATCGGTCAAAAAACACGTGAGATATTAGCAATTTACCAAAGGTCGTTTTCCCGTTCAATGCGCCAAATGAAATGTTTTTACGGTTACCGGCATTTGTATTTCCTCTGTAACTTTTTTGTCAATTACCAATATTATTCGCTGTGGGCTTGCTCGAAAGAAAAAACAATAAAAAAGGACATTAACTTACATTTATAATATTCGAGGAAAAGCGTTGCGTCTAAAATAATGCCATATATTAAATCGTTTTTGATATTTTTTGTGGAACCACGTAAAATTGATTTTCACTAAGTCTTAAACCGTATTTATTTCTAAATAATTTAAGACATTCATAGAAACGTTTTCTTTTAATTTATTCTTTTTTTAAGTTCAACAATACATACAATACTAAACCGGAATATGGCCTCCATTAGCGTTAACGACTAAATTTAATCGCCTGCGCCAAGAATCAATAGCTTTAGCAATATTTCCATTTCGTCCCAACAGTCTATAATTCGTTGGCGCAAGTCTTTAATACTAATAAATATTCGCCCGTTTTTGAGGATCCGTTCTTCTAAGTCTCCCAACAGATAACAATCACATGTATTAAGGTCAGGGCTATAAGGAGGCCAGTCTTTAGGCTCTATAAAATCAGCTACTTGTCCTCTTAAAAAAATTATTGCATACCGGCTGGTATGGCACCTGGCGCTATCCTAAAATCAGTGCTTTTAGTTTAAAACATGAAAATAATTTATGCAAAAACTAATTCTTGCCTAAAAAGAAATTTTTAGTTTAAAACATACAAAGAAAATACCTGCATAAAGATAAGGATAGTGTAAGACGTTCAATCTCAGGTAGCATTTGCATTAATACAAGTTCACAATAAGTATCTGAATCCAGGCGTATTCCTTGCTCAATAAAAATAAGTTCTGCCTTATAATTTCTGGAGATTGCCGCCGATACTATAACATACTTGCTAAATTTCTCTTAGTAAACGATTGGCACATTTGTTTTTAATGAATCCATCGGAATAAACATCTGATCGTTTTGTGAATTTTTTGTTCCCAATAACGTAAAGATTTTTTCATCAGAAAACCAAATCTTCGAAATTTCGTCACGCATTCGATATTTAGTGAACGCCTAAATCTGACTAGTCGTCTTTACTTCATATCTTCATTCATTTTAAATATGTATCCACGTTTAACATGTTTCAACTCCTAATCCTTCTTAATAATTCATTTTACTGAACGTCTAGAGACCTGTACTTCATTTATTAGAACCGTTAGGCTAGTACTACGTGCTCTTTCTGGACTAACTGCTAAGATTCTTACACGATCTATATTTTCTCAATTTTTTTAATTGTTGATATTAGAGAGAACAGTATTTATCTATGTATACAGTACCTGTATCCGTGCAGTTCTAGGTCTGCCCCTAGTCGCGCTCCTCTCAATTGATCCCGTCTCTCTTAACTTTTCTACAAAATCATACACGGTACTTTTTCTTAACTCGTTATTAAAATGCTTTAAAATTTCTCTCACTCTGTATCCGCGGTTAAATAGGTTATTTATCATTTTTCTTCGAAAGACAATACCATAGTTATCTACTATCAAATAAAAAATAGCTATAAATAAGTTTAAAATTATTATTATTTGACAGTGGTAGTTCGTTTGTTTTTATCTTTTCTGCAATGTGCATGGCCTACTCACACGTAAAGACTTTTATTTTTGTTGAGCCACATTTAACGTAAAATATTTCATTTTGGTAAATTGCTGATATTTCACGTGTTTATTGACCGATTTTGCTCACTAACTTCAGGATTATGTGAAAATCAAATCTACAGGTTGTCACAAAAAAGTTCCAACGCCTTTTAAATTATGGTAAATTTTAGGCGCATCCGCCATCTTGAATTTCTCTAAAATGTCAAAAATTTAAGTTTGAGCCTCTAGCTTATTTATTTCTCTTTTACACCAGCCCAAAAAACAAATAAAATCGGTCAAGTAACAAATAAGTTACAGGGAAAAAACAAAATTCCGGTTTCTTTTGGACCACCCTATATATATATATATATATATATATATATATATATATATATATATATATAAAATATATATATATATATATATATATAAATAAATAAATAAATATATATATATATATACAGTGTGTCCCAGATTCGCTTCTCTATACAGGGATCTCGGCTCCTATTATACCTACAGCAAAGGTTAAATGGAGAAAGTTTTAGAGGAAACTTATTGCATTCGATATCCGGCTTCAGATTTACTATCGATCAATTGTTTTTGGAAATATCGGGGAAAAACCGAAAATGGCGGATTTCGTTTTTGGCCAGTATATCCAGAACGGTAAATTTGACAGCTGCCAAAATGTTACATTATTCGGACACATTTTTAAGACAAATAAGATGGCGTATACGACACGTCTTCATTGTTTTTTGTTAACCCGCAACCCGCCTCAACTTTCATTTTTCTTATGGCCGCCATATTGGATTTTTCGATTTTTGGAAGAAGCCTAAAATTTCCAGTCTAGTGATATCTCACAAGTGTATTAAAGATTTTAGTATCATCGAAATATTACACTTCGTAAAGTTAGGTTTCAGTTTTTTCTAAGGAGGCCATGATTTAAAGTAATGTTAGCTCTCAATGCTTTCCTAATTCAGGAAATCGACTTATTGGACCATTTTTGTTTGACTACAACCTAAACTGGCAGAGGTACCTAAGGCTTTTGCGAAACCAGGTTGTACCAGCCTTACGAGCTATTCTAACGGAAGATGAATTAAGAAGAACTTGGTTTCAACAAGACGGATGTCCGGCTCACAATACCATTCAAGTCAGGAACTTCTTAAGAGAGCAGTTTGACGAAAGAATAATTTCTTTAAATGGTCCAATATCATGGCCTCCTAGATCCGCTAACCTATCGCCCTTGGATTTCTACCTCTGGGGTCACACGAAGAATGAAATCTATGAATTTGATCCCCCCGTGACCATAGAAATCCTGAGACAAAGAGTTCTGGACACATTTAGAAATATTAACCGAAATACACTTACCAGGGTTGTACGAAAAACAGTCACCAATTGTCAAAAATGTCTTGATATTAATGGGCGTCATTTTGCAGATTTGTAAATTAATGTTACCCACTTACAAAGTAGTTAAAGCTCATTTAGATTTTTTAAGTCGTTATTTACGTTCATGTTGTATTGAAAATTCAATGCGTTCAATACATTACTTACTTATTAATGTAATCTTGTAACAAATAAATCATGGCCTCCTTTAAAAACATTGAAACCTAATTTTACGAAGTGTGAAACCTATTGATCGATCGTCAATCTGAAGCCAGATAATGAATACAATAAGTTTCCTCTAAAACTTTCCCCATTTACTCTTGCTGTAGGTATAATAGGAGCCGAGATCCCTATATAGAGAAGCGAATCTGGGACACACTATATATATATATATATATATATATATACATATATATATGTATATATATATATATATATATATATATATATATATATATATATATATATATATATATATATATATATATATATATATATATATATATATATATATATATATATATATATATATATATATATATATATATATATATATATATATATATATATATATATATATATATATATATATATATATATATATATATATATATATATATATATATATATATATATATATATATATATATATATATATATATATATATATATATATATATATATATATATATATATATATATATATATATATAAATATCAAGTACTTTCTTGGGATGAGGTTCGTGGATTGAACAAAGAAACTTTAATTAACGTTTCGCCTGTCCATTTCAGGCTTTTTCAAAATATTTAATTCTGCACATCTAAAAATTAAATACAAAAAGTGTATATATGTAAGTTAATAAATAAAAACAATTAGGTATAACGGCACGCACTAAAATTATTAAAACATTTATTTAAAATAGTACAGTACATACCTTGAGAAAGATGTTCTTTTACCTTGCTTGGCAGTGTGGAGGTAAGTGATACACTGGTTAAAGAATTCTATTGTTTTTTTTTTATATATATATGCTTTAGTTTTTTTGATTATATTAACAATATAGAACTATTTGTGGATACGGGTTGTTTTAAAAGTATTTGTGTGAGTCTGACAGTATACAGTATGTATTTATGATTGATGGAAAATAGTTTATAACAATTGAATTAAATTAGATTGTGATATATTTGGCTGAGATTGTCAATGTCTTTCCGATCGTTTACTGTATTTTTTTCTTTTTTTATCTCCACCATTTCTTTGAATGTCAGTTTATGGTAATGTTGTTCTTTTGATAAGATCGTTGTACCCGAAAAATCAAATTCATGTTTCATGTCTCTTTCATGTTTATGTAGTGCTGTGGAAGCATTTTTTGTATATTTATGCCCATTTAGTCTATTTGATAGGTATTGTGTGGTCATGCCTATATATTTTTTGGGGCAGTTTAGGCAGGGAATGCTGTAAACTACGTTTGATTGTTTTTTAATTGGTGTCTGACTTTTTAGTGGTGTATATAAAGATTTAAGGGTATTGTTAGATTTGTGGCATACGGTTATGTCGTGTTTACCGAGAATGTGTTTAATCTTTTCAGAAAGGCCTTCAGTGTATGGTAAAGATATGTATGTGGTTGTTTTATTGTTGTCATGATTATTTACAATATGTTTTGTGGCATTGTATAATTTTTGGGTTCTTCGCTTTATAATTCGTTCGATGGCTTTTAATGGGAAATGATTTTTTAAGAGAGTATTTTTAACTTTATTTAGAATGTCAACTCGGTATATAGGTGATGTTAGTGTTAGTGCACGGTCAACTAATCCTATCATCACGGAGTTTTTTTGACATTTTGGGTGACTGGAATTATAATTAAGGTAGCGGGAGGACCAGGTTTTTTTGGTGTACCACTTAGTTTTAATGCCATTTGTTTTGTGGTCTCTTATTAATGTTAAATCCAAAAAGTTTATAGCACCATCATTTTCTATTTCGGAAGTAAACTGCAATTTTGGATGAAAATTGTTAAAGAGGGAGATAATTTCCGTTGTTTTATTTTTTGGTATGGCTAATAAACAATCATCCACGTACCTTTTAAAAAATAATATTGGTACATTGGCTCTTTGTAACACTGTTTCTTCTAGATATTCCATTACTATTTGGGCTGCGGTGGAAGAGATGGGTGAACCCATTGCACATCCGTCAAGTTGTTGGTAGTAATCATCTTTGTATTGGAAATAGTTGTTCGAAAGAATGAGATCTATCCCTTCTATGAATTCTGTGCAAGTGAGTGTTGTGTGATTCTTTATCTGATTCCATTTTTCTTTAATGATTTGTTTTAAAAGTTTAGTCGGAATGTTTGTATATAAGGATATTACGTCTAGAGAGATGAGTTGGAAATTATTTGGTATTTTAAGGTTGTCTATAAACTTTTTAAATTCAAACGAATCTTTAATGTAATAATCATTTCTGCCTGTAATTTTTGATAAGCAATTTGATAAAAAACTTGAAAGTTTGTAGAATGGTGACTGAATATAGGAAACAATGGGTCTCATAGGAATGTCGGGTTTGTGAAGTTTAGGCATTCCATAGAATTTTGGTGGAACAGAATTATGTATTTTTAATGATTTGGCTTCTTTTTCGGATATGTGATTACGTTTTAACAGTTTTTCTATGAACGAGTTATTTTTGGATTGAAGAGATTTCGTCGAATCAAATCTCATTTTTTTATATGTGTTTTTGTCATCAAGAAGTGCATTAATTTTGTTGTTGTAATCAATGGTATTCATTATTACAGTCTTGTTACTTTTGTCTGGCTTTAAGACTGTTATCTGTGGATTTGTTTTTAAAAAATATTTACATTTTTTTGCTTGCTTTGATAGTTTTTTTTGAGTTTTGTTTTGCTGTATTTTTTTGTGTCTTATTTTAATTTTATGGTTGGTAATGACATTAACAATCTCTGACCGGATACTATCTTTTTGTTCAGATGGTTTATTGTAAATAGCTGACTCGATAGAAGCAATGTAATCTATTGTTGGTAAATTGTATTCTTCACTAACAGGTAGAGAAAATTTTTCACCTAGGGCTAGTGTTTCTGCAATTTCGTTTGGGATATGCGTATCTGAGATGTTTTCTAGCCAGTTATTGGTATCGATTTTATCGTTGTTGGTTTGTATAGTTTTATATAAATTATTAAATTTATTATTATTTTTTTGTTTGACTCGTTTGAAAATAGTTTCTGCTTTTTGTTGTTCAAGTTTTAGGAATGTATCCACAGTTTTGTGTGGTAGAATATTTTTTATTTTATTTTTGCCATTTTGTAAACTTTGACTAAGGTTATTAATAGATTTTGTTGTTTCTGTAATTAGGAGATTTAGTATTTTTAATTTAGTATTATTAATGACATCGAAAAATTTGCTCTCAAGGTACTTACTTGTAAAACATATATGTGTGGTATGTAAATTTAAAAATTTTGGAAAAATATTTGTACTTTTGCATCTCAATAGAAATATTCGTCTATTTTTCTGATTAGCAATCTTCTTGTATATTCTTGAGATGTGCTTCAGACAGGTTGTTGTTTCTGAACCATAGGAATTTGTTATTTCTTCAAAAAACTTCATTTTGTGTTATAGCAACTTTCACCCTTGCCAATATATATATATTTTTATATTTCTCTTCTTGAACCTTACAATTTATAAATATCAAGTACTTTCTTGGGATGAGGTTCGTGGATTGAACAAAGAAACTTTAATTAACGTTTCGCCTGTCCATTTCAGGCTTTTTCAAAATATTTTCTGCACATCTAAAAATTAAATACAAATGTATATATGTAAGTTAATAAATAAAAATATATATTATATTATTAAAACATTTATTTAAAATATAGTACATACCTTGAAAGATGTTCTTTTACCTTGCTTGGCAGTGTGGCCCTGGTTAAAGAATTCTATTGTTTTTTTTTTATATATATATAGTTTTTTTGATTATATAATATAGAACTATTTGTGGATACGGGTTGTTTTAAAAGTATTTGTGTGAGTCTGACAGTATACAGTATGTATTTATGATTGATGGAAAATAGTTTATAACAATTGAATTAAATTAGATGATATATGGCTGAGAATATATATAATATATAATTGGCTTATATTGGCAAGGGTGAAAGTTGCTATAACACAAAATGAAGTTTTTTGAAGAAATAACAAATTCATGGTTCAGAAACAACAACCTGTCTGAAGCACATCTCAAGAATATACAAGAAGATTGCTAATCAGAAAAATAGACGAATATTTCTATTGAGATGCAAAAGTACAAATATTTTTCCAAAATTTTTAAATTTACATACCACACATATATGTTTTACAAGTAAGTACCTTGAGAGCAAATTTTTCGATGTCATTAATAATACTAAATTAAAAATACTAAATCTCCTAATTACAGAAACAACAAAATCTATTAATAACCTTAGTCAAAGTTTACAAAATGGCAAAAATAAAATAAAAAATATTCTACCACACAAAACTGTGGATACATTCCTAAAACTTGAACAACAAAAAGCAGAAACTATTTTCAAACGAGTCAAACAAAAAAATAATAATAAATTTAATAATTTATATAAAACTATACAAACCAACAACGATAAAATCGATACCAATAACTGGCTAGAAAACATCTCAGATACGCATATCCCAAACGAAATTGCAGAAACACTAGCCCTAGGTGAAAAATTTTCTCTACCTGTTAGTGAAGAATACAATTTACCAACAATAGATTACATTGCTTCTATCGAGTCAGCTATTTACAATAAACCATCTGAACAAAAAGATAGTATCCGGTCAGAGATTGTTAATGTCATTACCAACCATAAAATTAAAATAAGACACAAAAAAATACAGCAAAACAAAACTCAAAAAAAACTATCAAAGCAAGCAAAAAAATGTAAATATTTTTTAAAAACAAATCCACAGATAACAGTCTTAAAGCCAGACAAAAGTAACAAGACTGTAATAATGAATACCATTGATTACAACAACAAAATTAATGCACTTCTTGATGACAAAAACACATATAAAAAAATGAGATTTGATTCGACGAAATCTCTTCAATCCAAAAATAACTCGTTCATAGAAAAACTGTTAAAACGTAATCACATATCTGAAAAGGAAGCCAAATCATTAAAAATACATAATTCTGTTCCACCAAAATTCTATGGAATGCCTAAACTTCACAAACCCGACATTCCTATGAGACCCATTGTTTCCTATATTCAGTCACCATTCTACAAACTTTCAAGTTTTTTATCAAATTGCTTATCAAAAATTACAGGCAGAAATGATTATTACATTAAAGATTCGTTTGAATTTAAAAAGTTTATAGACAACCTTAAAATACCAAATAATTTCCAACTCATCTCTCTAGACGTAATATCCTTATATACAAACATTCCGACTAAACTTTTAAAACAAATCATTAAAGAAAAATGGAATCAGATAAAGAATCACACAACACTCACTTGCACAGAATTCATAGAAGGGATAGATCTCATTCTTTCGAACAACTATTTCCAATACAAAGATGATTACTACCAACAACTTGACGGATGTGCAATGGGTTCACCCATCTCTTCCACCGCAGCCCAAATAGTAATGGAATATCTAGAAGAAACAGTGTTACAAAAAGCCAATGTACCAATATTATTTTTTAAAAGGTACGTGGATGATTGTTTATTAGCCATACCAAAAAATAAAACAACGGAAATTATCTCCCTCTTTAACAATTTTCATCCAAAATTGCAGTTTACTTCCGAAATAGAAAATGATGGTGCTATAAACTTTTTGGATTTAACATTAATAAGAGACCACAAAACAAATGGCATTAAAACTAAGTGGTACACCAAAAAAACCTGGTCCTCCCGCTACCTTAATTATAATTCCAGTCACCCAAAATGTCAAAAAAACTCCGTGATGATAGGATTAGTTGACCGTGCACTAACACTAACATCACCTATATATATATATATATATATATATATATATATACAATGCCACAAAACATATAAATAATCATGACAACAATAAAACAACCACATACATATCTTTACCATATGAATATTAAACACATTATCGGTAAACACGACATAATATGCCACAAATCTAACAATACCCTTAAATCTTTATATACACCACTAAAAAGTCAGACACCAATTAAAAAACAATCAAACGTAGTTTACAGCATTCCCTGCCTATGCCCCAAAAAATATATAGGCATGACCACACAATATATATATATATATATATATATATACATGAATTTATATATATATATATATATATATATATATATATATATATAGCCAAATATATATATATATATATATATAATATATACTGTATATATATTAAAACAACCCGTATCCACAATATATATATAATATATATATATATGTATATATATATATATATATATATATATATATATATATATATATATATATATATATATATATATATATATGAAATGGACAGGCGAAACGTTAATTATATATATCCCAAGAAAGTATATATATATATATATATATATATATATATATATATATATATATATATATATATATATATATATATATATATATATATATATATATATATATATATATATATATATATATATATATATATATATATATATATATGTATATACATATATATATATATATATATATATATATAGTGTGTCCCAGATTTGCTTCTCTATATACGGATCTCGGGTCCTATTATACCTACAGCAAAGGTTAAATGGGGAAAGTTTTAGAGGAAACTTATTGTATTCGATATCTGGCTTCAGATATACGATCGATCAATAAGTGTGGGAAATATCGGCGAAAAACCGAAAATGGCGGATTTCGTTTTTCGCCGGTATATTCAGAACGGTAAATTTGACAGCTGTCAAAATGTGACATTATTCGGACACATTTTTAAGACAAATAAGATGGCGTATACGACACGTCTTCATTGTTTTATGTTAACCCGCAACCCGCCTCAACTTTCATTTTTCTTACGACCGCCATATTGGATTTTTCGATTTTTGGAAAGAGCCTAAAATTTCCAGTCTAGTGATATATATATTTTTTGTATAGTCAAGCTTTCGAGTATATTGCTTTACTCTTCCTCAAGACAAACTATAAACAATACAAAGGTATGTGTTAATGGTGCTAAGAGAATGTTTTTTTTTTGGTATAAAAAACTCACCAAAGTTGAGAAAAGGTAAAACACTACATAACATAGAGAATAACCTCGCCTATTATTAACTATATAACTATAAAATTACATATTTAGTGGCAACGTCTTTTTATTTGCCTTAATTTTAGGAGAACACATTTTATGACAAGTACTACACGCAATTTCGAGTGCCGTTCGGAGTAAAGAAAAAAGCGAATCCATATCTTTCTGTAGCAAGAGAGAGAAAAGTATATTATTATGTCGTGAGAGCTAAGCCACACATTCTTAATAATTTGGATTCCGAACGAACGTCGTCCGGACCACGCGTGAATGCGTTCATTCTCCAATATAGGGCCGGCCAAATATAATGTGATTTTAAACAAACTGGTTATGATACACTTAAAAAGGAAAAGTTATTAGAAGTTACCCTTAACTTAAAAACAATTAAGAAAGATGATTAGGAATACTGCAAAATTACGCAAAAAATGAAAAACTTAACTTAATAATAATAGTAATGATAATAAGTTCATATGAGTATAATAATAGTAATCATAAAATCATGGAAAAATATAATGTTTATCTCATTAAAACATAGTAACTTGTGAAAATTAAAATTAGTCACTCATATGTTGCTGGATGATCAAAAAGTGACAAATACCTCTCTTTTTCCAATTTTAAGATGTAATTGTAGATTGAACTCAAATTTTGGGTGTCACTCTTTTTGTTCATGTTTAGTGGTTCCAAGTTAACGTGGATCATTTCAAGGAAAATTCTTTTATGACAAGAAGAGACTTTGTCCAAAATTTGAGCTCCCGCCCAATTTATTGTATGGTTTTGACTAAGAGCATGCTCTGCTAAAGCACAGTTATTAATATTTTTGTGAACGTCACTTTTGTGTGATGTAATACGACCCTTAAGGCTTCTAGATGTTTGACCATATACGACAAGTTACAATTCAAGCAAGGTATTTGATATACAATATTCCATTCATTTAGTTTGAAAGGTGTTTTCAATTTTGAATATTAGATAAAGGCTTTGTCTGCTTTCTACCTATTTTTACATCAATGTTTTTGAAAACTGAGACTAATTTATCTGTGAGGCCTTCAATATAAGGCAAAAAGAAATATTTCTCTTTGTGTATTTATATTCGTATAAAATTAAAAGCAATGTGCCCTTACAATAAATAGCGGAACTATTTAGAATAGGTAAAGCCTACGCAAGTGCAATATTTGCCCGAACTACTTTAGTGCTATTCGATTTTATGAGGCTCTTAATATACTGGCCAAGTAGCGGCTCAATGTATATTCAATCATCTACTGTGTGGAAATAGAAATTCAAAAACCTAGTGACCCTGTTCAACAGGTGCTAACTTGGTCCGAGTATAAAAAGTGCAATACCATAAAATATTTTTTATCATGTACTCCTGATGGTTTCATAAACTTTATATCTTGTGGGTATGGTGGACGTGCAAACGATGTTGCAATTTTTGAAGATTGTGGGTATTTAAATGTTCTTCCAGAAAATTAAGATATTACGGTAGACTGGGGTTTTAAATAAATTGAAACTCCCCGAAAAAAAAATTTACGTTGATCAGACCTCCAAGTGCTGCAAGTAAAAATGACCAAGAAGGACTTTATGCTTATAAAACGAATTGCCAGTGGGTAACAAATCGCTTGCGATATTTTAAAATGCTAGGACCCCACTCCATTTTTTATTCAGCAATAGTTATTCAAAAACTGGATAACATAGTCAATATTTCCTATGCCATAATAAACTGTGCAATTGGTTATTTTACTTCGGTTTCCAAATAAAACAATAATATTTGGCTAAACGATATTTTTATTTAGTGTTTAAAATCTTTATTCAGTAAAAACTGCATATAATAATTTAAAAATTTTGTTCCAAGAGTGTATGACAGAGTCAATAAGACCTCTTATAAATTCTGAATCATATTTTACGTTGATAACAGTAATTTGCTTTCTAGTTTCAAAATGTGGGTGACCTACGCAAAATACTCCTTTCTCAACACCTCTTGCTAACATCTCCAGATTTATTTGAGCTAATTATTTCTTTGCTATTTCGTTTTTGCTATTAATATATTGATATTGATATATATGGAACGGATACTTTCAGCACCCATGGATACACAAATACACATGGACCCAAATCACTAGGAATCTGCGCTCCATCATAGATTACATTATTATAAAACAGTCAACAGGTATGAGAACACACGACGCACGTCAGAGTACAGAGAAGCGCAACATGCGGCAGCGACCACCATCTGCTAAAGGCCAAGATACTGCTAGCACATAAAATGGATAAAAAACAAAATGAAGAAAGTATTCAAGAACAAAACCAATCTACTGAAATGAAACAACCAAAATTCAGGCTAGAAAGCTTAGACCATGAAAGCACTAAGCAACTATACAGAAAAAGACTCGACCAAAAACTACAACCGCAAAAATTCAAGAATAATACGGAACACTACGAATATATTAAGCATTGCATAAAGCAAGCAGCCGAAGAAGCTTTAGGATATCTAGAAGACTAACAATATTGTAAACCGTATTGGTGGGACGAAGACATCGAACAGGAAATCGAGGTTAAAAGACAGAAATACCAACGTTACTTAAGCAATAAAACAGATCAGAACAGAAGCATCTTCAAAGAAGAAGCACAGGCTCAAGTAAGAAGAAAAATATCCCAGAAGAAAAACGCAACATGGGAGAAAAACTGTGATAGAATAAATACTTACCTTGGAGGGACAAAAAGTGCTGAAAGCTGGAGAGTGCTGAGGTCGCTGCGCCAAAATAATAAGAAAGACCTCTTATCCCCGATAACTGCAGCAAAATGGGACGGATACTTTAGCAAACTCTTGAAAGAAGACCGCGTACAATTTCTGGAAAGCAAAACATCCGCCCAAATACACGTTACAGCGTCACCGATCCGGATCACCGTGAAGGAAGTAAAAGACACCTGCCGGAACCTTAAGAATAAGAAAGCACCTGGACCGGGTAATATCCCAGCAGAATTAGTGAAATATGGATCTGATCTCCTATTCGACCATGTAACTCAACTCTTACAAAACTGTATCAGCAGCGGTGATATCCCGGACGAATGGAAAATATCATTCCTTACCCCCATCCATAAAAAGGGATCCAAAGAAAATTGTGACAACTACAGAGGCATTGCTGTAACAGGTACACTCAGTCGAATTTACGGGAAAATACTTAAGACCAAAATAGAACGCGAATGCGCAGACAGCGAAGCAGAGGAACAGGCAGGATTTCGAGCAGGAAGATCTACAGTGGATCACTTATTCTGTGTTACACAACTGCTTGAGAAGATGTCAGCATTCAATCGAGAAGTACATCTCTTATTCGTGGATTTGAAAAAGGCGTACGACAGCATACCGCTATCAAAACTTTGGGAGGCATTGGAACGGACGAACCTAAACATACACCTAATAAAAGCAGTGAAGGAACTATATAGGAGCTGCCACATAAAAGTAAAAGTCAGAGCTAAAATCTCTAACGGATTCACACCAAGTAAAGGCCTTAAACAAGGATGCTGTCTGTCACCCACCCTATTCAAAATCTATCTAGAACAAGCATTGAAGATATGGAAACAGAAATGTAGGAATATGGGAATCCCACTCAATAATACGAATCTGTATACCCTTAGTTTTGCGGATGACCAAATTATCATGGCGCAGGATTTCGAAGATATAGAGTATATGACGCGAAAGCTCATTGAAGAGTACAGGCACTGGGGACTAGAAGTCAACATCTCGAAGACCGAATACATGTGCGTCGGTGGAACTCAACAAGATCTGGTACTAGAAAATGGCCAAATCATCAGATCCTGCCAAACATATAAATACCTAGGAACGAAGATATCGAATACCGGAACATGGATGAGGCCATTAAGGACAGAAACACCCAAGGCAGAAAGGCAATAGCTATGTTGAATAGCATCCTATGGGATCAAAAAATCACCAAACGAAACAAACATCTGATATACAACACCATCATAAAAAGCATAGTCACATACAGCAGCGAAGTATGGCAACTGAAAGAGAAGACTATACAAACATTAAACGCGACTGAGATGGACTTCTGGAGAAGAGCAGCAGGAAGATCACGACTCGAAAAAATCCCAAATGAGACGATCCGTAATAACATGAAAGTTAAACACACGTTAACCGACGATATACGAACAATGCAACTGAGATGGTACGGACACGTCCAAAGAATGGAAGACCGACGACTCCCCAAGCAAATTCTCACCTGGACCCCAACAGGAAGAAGAAAAAGAGGAAGGCCTAGAAGGAGTTGGAGAGAGGCGATAGACTCGGAGCTCAGAGAGCGAGGACTAGAGGAGGATCTATGGACCGACAGAGAACAATGGCGACTGGAAATCGGAAGACGTCGGAGAACGTTTTGAACTATATATATATATATATATATATATATATATATATATATATATATATATATATATATATTAATATATTGCAAAAAGGATTTATCAGGCATGGAACATTTTATTTCGATTACTGAATCTTCTGTTACCCCGTCAGGTGAAGCTCCATATAACTCCATACCTTTTTAAAACAATGAAACCAACACGTTTTAATTTATGTTGAGTTTTTTTTTGGCTCACTTAAAACATATTTTTCCAAATTTTTTCCTCTTTTCATGGCAGGGGTATCAAATTTTTGGGAACCGCCTATAATTTGTATTACCAAACTACTATTTGCTGATTTGCATTTAGCAGCCTCATATACTTTGGAAGCCGTTAGGCGACCATAACAAAGCTTAAAGCATAACGAGTCCTCACTTTGAGTATAACTTAGTTTGCTGGCATTTTCGGTTTCCTCGGTGGTTAAAGAATTTTGGCAATATTAAATATAATTATCTGCGGTTGGGTTTACACCATTTCTAAAAAAATTTTGTAGTAAGTGATGGACGGACAACTTCTTGCTACCGCTTACGGTTGTGTAAAATTAAAGGATACACGTATTGTGTTTGTGTTTCAGTCATTTTTAAAATATCATTTAGAAAGCGATCGCTAGTTGGAATATCAACAACAGTGTTTTTAAACTTCCTCCAACATTTGCGCACTTGATTAATTTAATACTGGATCATACTGGATAAAACTGGTTTTTTCCGATAACAAGCAACGGTGGTAGGTGCTGGTTCTTCTGCTCGATGATATAACCGTATCAGAAAATCCATAGCATGTTTGCATCCCCCGGCAGCTGCCGCACAATCAAGGCGTTTGACCTCTTCAACTATCTCCGAGTCTTCATTAATGATGGCTCTGAGTGTGATTTTATTCTGACTTTGTGTTCGGAGCATATTCTGGCTTTCACAATACAGCTGCTACCTTCGCGTTTAATCTGAACGTACCTTACAGTTGAATGGCCATATCTTTCTCTTGCTGACTTGTAAAAATACATATCAGCGTTAAAAAAAAGTATATGAGACGCCTGGTATATAGTTTTTATTGTTCTTGTTATCATTATTATACATACACAACCACAACTTTTGACGAAACAATTTATGATAAAAAAGTTATGTTTTTAAATCATATTAAATTATTATCGCATTAAAAAAATCACTAGATTAAATAATAAGAAAATAATTTAATTATACTTATAGCTACGCAATAAAAGTAAGCAACATATGCATGCACTTACCGACTAGCTTTAACACTACTAAATTCAGCTTGGTTAAAATCAGTATTCGTAGCGAGAAAGTCGAATACTATATTGACATCTACTTGTGGCAAATTATGGGAATCCCCTTTTTTGAAACCCTCCTCATTATTTAGAAACAATAAACAACTTCTTTTTACCATATTTAACAACAAAGCAACACTGTCACTGCTATAAATGCCGACTTTACTTTAGCATCTTGTAGCGATAATGCCTAACCGAAACTCGAAACACCAGCTTGCTTTCGCAGTTGTAGAGACAGCAGGCATGTGACGTCAGGCCAACGAGAGCGGGTTTATTTGATTTAAACGAAACAAGTAATTTCAAGAGCCTCTCTTGTTAATCGAGTTTATTTCTTTGGAAGCAAATTTAGTAAATTGATATTATAACATAAAAACTTAATTTTTTACCACTTTTAATGTACTTTTTTTTTTGGCGAAGAGACCTATTAATTACGTTATAGTTTAATACTTCCATGGCTTCTATTCCCATTTGGTTTTTGTCTAAAAAATTTCTTTAGTCGACTTTCAGTTCGGTTACCGCACCAGCGCACCATTGGCTTCATAGCTGATGATGATAGTTATCCCCACTTTGGGCCTGAAGCCGTAGCTTTCCGTAGAAACCGACCGATAGAAATAAACAGACGTGAAATACAAAGTTTTTTCTTGTTTTTTGGATTTTATCTACAAAGATTTACCAGTTTTTCGTATAGCAATGGCGACGTGTATACAGGGTCTTTCACTTAAAATTCCGCGCGCCAATATCTCGAAAACGGATAGAAATATTTAATTTCTCTAAAAAGTAGTTAATAGGTAGGGTTAAATAGATATTTCTCAAAGTATAAAAAATTCGATGTCTGCTAAGAGCTGGGCGTCGGTCGCGACGCATGGAAAATATAAATCGATTGCAGGAACTTTGAGATTACGCGTATGCGAAAGTACATGGTATTTAAAAACTTTTGTGTCATTTACTTTAACTCATTTACTTTACTCGTTCGTGAGTAATACCGGTTTATATTACATATTTCTTGAAGAAAAAGTGTATTTTTTTATGCATCTCGTAACCATTATTTGTAAATTTTAAAGTAGGTTCAAGAGACGTTTGATACTGTCATCAAAATATTTTGACAATAATATGATGGCAGTGACAGAAGGTCACATTTACCTACAGGAAAACAAAAAACGGTTACTACGTTCATAAGAAATATATTTTCTTATCAAGAAATTTGAACTACAAACCAGTATTACTCAGATCAATACCAACTAAACAAAAAGGCCTACCAGCTGAAATTAAAATAGGCCTGACGTCACGACATCTAGGCCTGCAGTCGCCTCCGTAAGAAAAGCATTAAAGCATAGACCAATGCAGTTTTGCTTATGTCGATAGATAGTAGATAACTGGCCATTAGACGTACTGGCCGACAACCGGCACTTGCTAACCGAAAACATAACAGTGCGAAACATGATGTCGTTGTTCGATAATTAGAGTAAACAGGGTAGTTTTGTCTCCATTTTTGGTGAAAATTTAATTATATTTATTAGTTTTTGTAAGTTTAAATTCACGTAAATATGCCGTTTAAGTATTATGCGCCTAACTGCCAGGGTAATTACAAAACCGGACCAAAAGTTCACGTGTTTAGTTTCCCGAAAGACAGTGATTTGCAAACAAAATGGCTACGAGCAATTCCGCGGGATGATTTAGTGCCCAATAAAAACACTAAAATGTATGAGCTACATTTTTCTAAAGGTAGTATAATTTGGGATATTTCAGAACAGGATCCGAGAACAGGTAAAATTATTTCAGTACATTTAAAAAAAAAACGGTTAAAAGAAAATTCTGTATCAACGGTTTTCCCAAATTGCGACAATTATTTGTCAAAAAACGTTCTTGACCGCAAAAGTAAAGATAAAAAAAATAAGAATCTTGATGAACTACATCTTTTGCAAGCCATAGAGCAAAGTAAAGAAGAGTTTAATTTACATAGAGAGGCTACATGTTTTCAAAGTTTTGAAAAGTTTTTAAAAGTATTTCTAAATTTTAATTTAGGGAAAGGGTGGTTTTCGGTCGGATACAGATAAAATAACTTTATTTAAACTTGAATATACTCCTGGTCCCCTAATACCTTGGGCAATTGTTATAAATAGCGATTTAAAATTAGAAACATTTTTATATGGTCAATCTGTTTGTGTTTCAATAACAAATTTAAAATCACCATTTTTATCTAGCAGGTTGGATGAAATAGCCATACTGTCATAAATACCCATAAATCTTGATAGCGACATTCCTGATCCTAGTGAAACTCGTGATTTACACCATACCGAGTCAAGTCAACTCCCCAGTACTAGTGAAACTCCCACAGAAACTTCCCATTCAGATAAAGTTGAATCTGACAATGACAATATAAAAAAAAATTTAAATTTGTTACTGATATTCTTTTAAACCTAAATGAACTCACTCAAAATCAGTAACACAGTAAAATCTATTTGTAATAGATTTTTAACAGATCCTCATATCGAAAGAATTTTTATTAACCTATAGGGGAAGGGTGTACAAAATGACATAGGGTTTTGGAAAGTGATTTTTTTTTATTGAAAAAATTTTTCTTTTTTATAAACAACATATAGAATTGCAATACCATTCAATCCTACGTCTGTATTCATAGAAAGAAATAATGAAAAAATAACCATATTTATGAAGCTTAAACCTAAACAAAAAACTACAAAAAGTTCATTTTACCCACATTTTCTTTTACACACACATTCCAGGTGGGTAAAATGACACACAAGTTGTACAACCTCAAACATCTGTACAAATTTCACAAATAAAAAATTTGGTCTTTTTGTCCACACCTGCGCACTCGGCATGGGCCCAGTTTTTACAGGTGGAGCATTTCAACCAAACTTCTCCAGATTTTGACATCCTATATTGCTCAGTGCCATAAATGCATGTACAGTCGTCTTCGTTGTCGTTTGCGAAAGGGTCTTCTTCTTCTTCAGCGTCAGTTTCGATTTGTATTTTTCTAGTTACTCTCCTTTTTCTTTTCTCAGGTACAATTTTTGTATTAGTTTTTTCTTTTGCTTCTTCTATATTTGGTGTGGAATTTCGCACCGTAGTTTTGTTCCCCTTCCTTTGTTTTCTTTTTCCTTTTCCAGAAACAAAGGGACCTATTGGAAGCGGTCTTAAATCAGCTACAGTCGTGTTAAGCACGCTGTTTGTTTTCTTTGAAGTTGTTGTTTCATCTTCCGTTTGATTTTCAGCACTTTGTTCACTTATTCCTGTTTCATTATTTTCTTTGCTTGTAGTAGGCAGATTGTCATCACTAATGGAAATATTGGTTGTTTCAGATGCTTCATACATATAGTCCGGGAAAATATCTGCGTTTAATGGAAAAATTCCAGTTTTTGCAAAACCGTTAACAGCGTTTTGAACCGTTGCGGCTTTTCCATATCCTTCATGGAGCAAAGCACTTATTTGAAATTGTGTTATTATCCTTCCCGGATGACTTTTAAGCCACTTGGTAATTTCTTGATCAAAATATTTTTCAAGGGGCCAAAAAAGGATACATCCAAGGGCTGCAGTCGATGCGTACAGTGGGGTGGTAAGCAAAGAAGCACAATTCCATGTTCTTTTGCATAAATAAGGGCATCCAAGTACTTATAGCTTGAATGGTCATCCACAATCAAAAGAACTTTTTCTGTAGGTGAGGCTTTCGCATATTTTTGAAAGTGATTTAACCACTGTACAAATACTGGTCCCGTCACCCATCCTGATTTCTGAGCAATGCCAATTGCTCCGGGTGGGGCGTAATCCGACAACTCATTTTTCATGTTTTTACGTGCAAATATTAGGGCAGGTGGAATGTAGCTGCCATTAGAACACATGCAGCAAACTAAGGTAACATGCGATCCTCTTTCGGCGCTAGTAATGGCACCAACTTGCTTCCTGCCAGAAGTTGCAAACACTTTTTGAGGACGCTGTACGGTAGAAAGAGCAGACTCGTCAACATTATATATCCTCATGTAGTCGATATTTTCCTTCTTGATAATATCCTCCAGAAGAGTGAAAAACTGGGCAACTTGTGGTCTATTAAAAGCTTGTGCTCTTGCCGCAGATGTCGCCTCTGGCTTGCGTAAGGAAATGTCAGGATTTCTTCTTCTAAACCCTCGTAACCAATCTTTGCCAGCGCTCTTCTTTTCGTCATTAAAGGTGTGCTGAATCCCATTTTTAACAGCTAATTGATAAGCCACCTCTAAAACCTCCTTTCTTCTTAACCCAAAAAATCTAGATTCCATTAACTGCAGGTGTTCAACTAACTCCCGTTCTACATTCTCCGAGAAAATTGATTTAAAATGGCCCAAGCCGTTTTTCTCCTGTTTTTATAGACTTATTTTTGTTTTGAGCATGCCTTCTAAGTGTCGCTTAAGGGATACCATACACTTTAGATGCCCTAAGCCATCCTATTTCATTATTCGCAACAGCTTCTATAGCCCTTTCCATCGAAGCTAAGGACCATGATTGCCTGTTCGTTTTTCTAATGTAGACACGTGGCATTGTTCTGAAAATAAAAAATTAAATAACATATTAAAAAAGTCAATCGTAGGCTATGCTATTTTACCCGACTATAACACAATTTATAAAACTTGTTTTTTTGTAAACAAACTAAATATTTTAAATATTATAAAAGATGTAATTTACTGGACAGACATCAGTAAGACATAATTTAAATTAGCCAACTTACCTTGTGAGCTGTGATGATTAAAAACACGCCACTTTTGTGCTTTGTTTAAAAAACTTTTCCGATCCAAAAATAAATTGAGAGCAACGAACCATCTCTTAGCTTGCTAAACGTATACTAAACGTTCGGAAGCGCTAATAAGTAACACGGCGAACTTCGTTACGATTGACGATTGTCATTTGATCCCACTATGTCATTTTGTACACCCTTCCCCTACTCGTAACATTTTTCAATATTTAACAGATAAAGAAAAATATGTTACATTACTTTTTGATTGAATTCCCATCGAACCCTATTTGGATTACAAGGCAGGCAATACCGTAGGAACATTAGTAAATAATAAAGATACCTTAGCATCATCTGCAGTAACATTTATCACTAGTCCTTGCTCAAGCCTTACAGAAGTCATTCATATTTCTCCTGTAGCTAAACTTAATTCAGAAATATTACATACTTTATCACGACCATTATAGAAAATTTAGAAGAAATTGGGTACATAGTATTTTGTAGAGTTAGTGACAATAATGCAGTAAACAGTAAAGCAATGAGTAATTTTTCACCCCTTAATCAACTCAGTATAGTATTCCCATATCCTATTAACCCAGTAAGACCCTTATTTTACCTTTTTGATACTGTTTATTTACTGAAATGTATTTTAATGTGGCTTAATTCAAAACCTGACCAAACATTTTCTTATCTCGATTTTGAGACAGGCCAATAAAAATATGCTTCCTTTTCTGTGATCAAAAACCTATACGAACTAGAACAACGCAAAATATTGAAGCATGGTTATTCACTTAGTTTAAAGGCTTTATCTCCATCATCTCTTGAAAGACAAAATGTAAAATTAGCTCTTAAAATCTTTAATTCCTTTATTATACAAATACAGTCCTTTATTTTACAAATACAGTGACTCGACAAACCTACACTGCATTAAACCATACCATTCATGGGCTTCTTGAAGTTACTGAATACTGTTTAACTGAGCTTAATATGAATTATGTATTACTGCAAATTTCAAACAGACCCATTGGAAGGGCGTTTTGGAAAATATAGGCTATTAACTGGTGGTCATTATCAAATCTCAATTCGACAGCTATATGAATCAGAAAAAAGACTTAGAATTCAGTCTATGTTATCTCTAAAATCTAGACATTATGGGGAGATTAATATAAATCAGTTCTTCGAACCTCCTGAATGTGAAACACAGTCATTAGACACCAATTTAAATTCTGAACATCTTAATAATTTATTATCTAAAATCATATTTACAAGGTCTGATACCGAAACTATACAATCAGAACTCCCAGTAATAACCCATGTTAAGCCGATATTGCTGCTATACTGTTTTAAAAAGAATTATTACTAATTTATAAGAACTTCTTGCAAAGAAAACTTAACTCTCAATGAACCTTGTGTTGTAGAGGATTCTTATAATTTAATTAATTCCTTAAGTAGAGGTGCTCTTTTAAATCCTCGAGAACAGGTAGTAGATGTAGTTTCAACCACATATATTATATTTAAAAAGCTAACTGATGAATTTGAAGATACATTTTTGGATATTTACAAAAAAATCTTTTCTTTGTAGGTTGTTTTTAAGTTATTTTAATAAAAATACACTTTTGAAAGTTGTAAAAGCAACCTAAAAATCAGTTTTTAATAATCTTTTTTAGTAGCATTTCAAATACATTTCTTAATATTTATTGCTCTAAACATAATCATAATTTATTAAATAAAAACAAAAAAGGAAACTACAGACTTTTAATAAATAGGTAGTTATGAAATTAAAACCTAGCACATGTTTGGCATTTTTGTATTGCTAGGAAGTATCATCAATACAATCTTTTTCAGAATTTAGCAAATAACAACCTATTATAGTCTTGATCATATAGATTCACCACAACACAGGCATATACCACTTACCCAAGCTTGAAACCATACCCGATTTTAACAAGTTAAAATAATAAGCTATTGTATTTGTGATCAAAAGGACTCGGCACAGGTATACATATATTACTTACCCAAACTTGAAACCGTACCAGATTTTGACAATATAAAATAATAACCTATTATATTCTTGATCATGTGGACTCACCACAGGCCTATACTACTTACTTGGACTTAAAACCTTACCCGATTTTGACAAATAACTCGGCTTTGACAATTCACTTATTGGCTAAAATAGGACAATTAGTAAGCAAAAAATCATACCGACATCTGTTTGAAATTTTGCGGTAGATCCGAGCAAACGTTGTCGGATAAGAACACGGAGGGGTTTTGGTGGGTAGGGGCTTTACCGAGTCCCACACTGTTCTGGAGTGCCTTGTGCATAATACTCCGCGCATAAATGCATTTCTCGTTGTGTAACAAAAAAAAAACGAGAGACGCATTTGGCATTTTAATTCTACAGCGAAACTGAATAAATTTGACAGATTCAAAAACTCGTAAAATAAACCCTATAAATTGATGTTTATTTGCTGAAATTCAAAAAAAAAAACTCATTTAAATATGTCGCTGTAAATAACCCGTACCTTCTAATGAAAGTATTGAAATAACATAGGCCTAAATTTGATGACGTCACGCGTAAACGCGTAGGCCTCGTTATTTAGTAGATATTGCTCAGACACGAATAAAGTAAATAAGATTCAGTGGCGTAGCTAGGAGGAAGGGAATCTACAGGGTCTCCCGTTTAAAAAACAAAATTTTTGTTTATGTCTCAGAAATCGCGTTCTTCATTGTATTCCGTGTAAAAAATCTCCATCAAAGTCATTTTTTAGCTTTGTGGTTTTTTAAAAAATAACCGAAATACGAAGCGGGTCGCAAAATGCAATATTTTTAATTTCACCCTGTATCTTTAGATCGAAGCAGGTCATTAAAATTGTGTTTATACCATCTTTCGTGTCACAAAAAAATAGCAGCGTAACACGAAAACCAAGCTTTACTAAATAATTTACAATCTTTACTAATAAGAAAAATACGCCTCAAAACAACGAAAATGGGCACCCTGTACATGGGCTTAGTACAACACTAATGGCCGGTAAATATTCTAAATAGCAATTAAGTTTTGTGCAATCGTGGATTAGTGAGTTTTTCCTGTCACCCGACAACATGTAATATGGTATTTTGTTATATTATATATATATATATATATATATATATATATATATATATATATATATATATATATATATATATATATATATATATATATATATATATATATATATATATGCATTGTTTCAGGTTATTTTTTAAAGTATAACTGTTATGATTTTATATTAATAACTATAAACTAATAAACAACATTATTATTACAATTAACAATAAAACGAATTAAAAATATTAGTCAAAATTATGTCCATCTGCTCTAACACAATCAAAAACTTTTAATTTTGTTAATAAGATCAGCCATATCTTCAATAGGTTTCTCGTAGACAGTGTCCTTTAGGTGATCCCAAAAAAAAAATAATTTGGTGGTGTAATGTCCGGCGACCTCGCCGGCCACTTTATAGGTCCATTAGTACCAAACCATCTATTGGGGGTATTCTCTGTTTAAATACCTCGTTACAATTTCGGCATTATGTGCAGGCGCTCTATCCTGCTGTAGCCACATACTCACTCTGGTCTCAAGGTGCTCTTCTTCTAACAAATTCGGAAGTGTAGTTTGATGAAACCTTAAATAGCTATCTGCATTTAAAGTACCTTCATATAAGTAAGGTCCAATAAGAAATTCGTTGAATATGCCGCACCAAACATCTTTTTGTAATCCAGCGAGGATGGATTTGGGACCAAAAACGACAGTTGTGTGTTATATATAAAATATATATATATATATATATATATATATATATATATATATATATATATATGAAAATGAAAAATATATTAACGGTATAAAAACCAATACAGTTGACAATTTTCTTATAACTATTACTCTATCTAATATAATATGAAACTTTAACAAAAATATGAACTTAATTTCTTAAATTAAAAAAACCACAAAAAAAACAACAACGTGAGCAATAATGCATAAAAAAACAGCTCAATGGAAATAAGACAAGCTCCAAATTGAATGCATGAGCCCCAATAAAAAAAATAAGCTTGACTTGGCAGATGTGTCCATTCAGAATATTAGCCTTTTTATTTTGGTCTTAAAATCATTACTCGAGGAGTTGAAAAATCAATGTCATTACTTACCTTGTTACACAACCTTGCCATTATTTTTAAAGCAGTGTTCTGGCAGTAATTCGTTCGATGGAATTTTATATTGAATACATTCTGGGAACGAGCAGTTCTTATTAGTGTCGAGAAACCAACCAGAACTAGCAGATCCGGGGCTCAGACTGTGCAGCTTAACAGACATTGAAAGAAACAAATATCCAATTACTCTCTTCTCCTGGAGAGAAAGAGAATATTTAATGTTCTACGAATTTCGTCATAATCAATGCATGTGATCTATTGGAATACCTGATTTCTAAGCTATTAGTCTAAGGAACCTATTTTGCACTCTTTCGATTTTCTGAACGTGGACTGCATACTGAGGACTCCACACTGAGGAGGCATATTCAAATTTAGATCTCACAAAAAAACATTAAATGGTTTTAAAGCAGGATAAATTATTGAAATTCGCCAGTGATCTTCTTATGAAACCCATTAATTTTAAGGCTGCGTTGGTAACCAAATCGATGTGAAGGTCAAACCTAAGTTCCTCATGGAATGTTACCCCTATATCCTTAATAGAAGGACAATCGGAACACCATCAATACTGTAGTTAGGTGGCAAAGGATGTTTTATACGACCAAACCGCATTGAGAAACATTTTTTTGAGTTGGCCAAAAGATCGTTAGTTTGACACCAGATTAAAAAGTTATCTAAAGCATGTTGAATTTTTCCACAATCTCCACTTGATTCAATGGTCTTAAATAATTTAAGGTCATCTGCCTAGAGTAAAACAGAACAGTGTTGTATAACAGTTTTTACATCACTCATGAAACAATTAAAGAGGATTGGAGCAAGGTGTGCACCCTGAGGCACTGAGAAGACATTGTTTATTCGGACAACCAGCTTTCAATAGCTTGATATCCACAACAGAAGAGGGGCATAGAAGCCTAACTAACTTCAAGTTTTTTAATTAATATTTTATAATTAACCCTGTCGAATGCCTTCGAGAAATCCATATAAACAGAGTGAACCTGATGACGGTTCTCCATGGCATTCGACAAGAACTTCTCATAGCATAGAAGATTCGTTAATTTTGAACGGCCGGCGCAAAAACCGTGCTGTTCTGTAAGGAGCACATTATTTATGGTAGGTGATATTTTGTCCACAACTATCAATTCAAGAACCTTACTGAGTAGGGAAACTTTAGAGATACCTCTATAATTTTCGACATTAGATCTGTTACCATTTTGAAAAATAGGGCTAACAAAACATATCTTCCATTGTTTAGGAAAAACTCATGTTGATAACGATATATTAAATATCCTACAGAGTACACAGGACAAGATATACTTACATGCCACCAAAAGGCTCATTGGCACCCCATCCGGACCGGCAGCCAAACTTTGTTTGAGTTTTGAAATTGCGTCAAAAACATCTATTGGCCTTATTTGTAAAAATCTCAAGTCCATAGTTCTGTCAAAATGAAAATTTAAGGCGATATCTTCCTTGAAATTAGTTGAATTATTAAAAACAGAACCAAAAAAATGTTGCAAAAGAGTCAGCAATTTCCTCAGGTTTATCTGACTTAGAGTTCTTAAAGAACATTGTATTGGAGAGAATGCGAATTCCCTTCTTCAAATGTATTTCCAAAATTCTTTAGAGTCCTTATTTATTGAGTTTTCTATATTTTCAATATGTTCTTGATAACACGTTTTAGAAAGGATCTTGCATTCTTTCCTAATGTTTGAGAAAGCTACATAATCTGACCAGCATTTGTTGGTTTTGAATTTTTTGTGTAAAAGTAAGTAAAATCTATCATCCAGCAATACATCCACATACATTCCAATCAAAACCTCGTCCCAGATAATATTTCCGAGAAATATATTGATGTCGCGAAATGAGGCGTCTCTAAAATTAAAATATTCATTGTCAAAATTCATGGGACGAAATTCAGAACCAAAACTTACATCGAGATCAAACGTCAATGCGGGATAAAATTTGTCACTTTTGACTAAAGATATCTATATATATTTTGACTACAAATATCCATATATATATGTATACAGGGTGTCCCACTAAGCTACAGCTTCGTGAAAAAAAAAATTCATAACAAAAGTGGCCAAGAGAAATTGCTGGAAAATATTTTCAAGTCTGCAAAACTACCGCAGGATGGCGTACCTGTAACGGTAAATAAAAATACACTTTTTTTGCAAAAATACCCAACATGAGATAACATTTTGATAACAGCAACAAAAACTCCAACAAAATCTGCGTCAGTTTTGTTTAAGGCGTTTTGTCATATTTCCAATAATAAGGGTGGGGGAAGGTGATAAATAAATCAACTTTCCAAGCGCTCTGTCTCCTACATCTTTTATTTAATGTTATCCGAATGCGTACTTGTTTGAAAGAGCATTTAAAGCTCTTTTAACTACTGTCATTTTCGATAGTTCTTGGTACACTAACTAGAGGGCGTTGCTTAATTTAATAATTTTAGTCAATTTTTAGAGATTTACTCGAAAAAATCAAATGGAACGGTATGCTTTTAACAAGGTGATTTTAAAGAGGAAAAAATTATCTAAATTCTGGTGAAAACCGCGTTTTGATATCTGTATTCATTTTTTAGTTATTTCAAAATGACCTGTTTTCCGCTGATCGAAAAAATTAGCTTTTAGTCATAATTAAATGTTATTATTCTGTGACAAAGTATTCTTTATTACAACTTGAAAACAAATACTCCTTATTACAATAGTGTTGGCTTTACCTCACATTTTATTCAGGCTTGGTACTGGTCCAAATTTATTTATTATCAAAAATTTGAAGCATTTAAAGTCCAACGTGCTATGACCACAACAAAACGGTAAAACTGAAGTCCTAAAAAATTGCCATTACAAAATGTCTTTACAAATGTTCAAAATTGTTGTTATTTCTGTAAACCCAGTGATTTTAAGAAGGGAAAAATTAACTAAACCCTGTTTTGATATCTTTATTTATTTTTTAGTTATTTCCTATGAAACATTCATAAAAGTGGTAAATCCTAAAACCTAATTCCTAATTTTAAATATAGCTCATTCTGTATTAAAGTAAATCATTATTTGTATTAATGTTAATGTTCACAGACATAACGTTAATAACTAAAAGAATATTATTAGTTACGCGTCAACGTTAAAATATTGCAATTAGATTGGGTAAAAACAAAAAAAGCAAATTTAACGTGGTTGGCTGGCGCGTTACTCAATTTAAAAATGGCCGTATGTCAAACTTCAAATAAGCAACAATGCATATTTATTGTTAGAGCTTATTTAGTATTTGCGAGTATATGTTATCATAATTTTCTTAAACTGACTTAGTAGAAATGTCTTATTCCATTGAACATGTTAGCCGTATATTTCCAAAATTTCGAAAATGTGAATATAGCCGCGCGGGTATATGCAGCTAAATATCCTGATAGAAGACATTTCAGTAAAAGAGTATTTATGCGTTTAGCTAAAAATTTGCGCGAATTTGGTCATGTGAATCCGATTTCAGTGCCTAGAAGAAATCGTGCAATTAGAAATGAGGATAACATTATCAACATTCTCGCTTACGTTCAAATTAATCCACATTTAAGCACCAGAGTAATTTCGTTGGACTTGGGAATTAGTAAGTCGACGGTACATCGAATTTTGTTAGACAATAAATTACATCCATATCACGTTACTCTGCACCAAGCTCTGACAGAAGGAGATTTTTATTCAAGATTAGATCACTGCTACTGGCTAAGATCTATGATTGTCGAGAATCCCTATTTCTTGTCCAGCATATTATGGACGGATGAAGCAATCTTCACGAACACTGGAGTGGTCAATTTACATAATATGCACTATTGGTCATCAGTTAATCCTCGCTGGATGCGTGATGTCGACAATCAAAATCGATGGAGTGTAAACGTTTGGTGTGGCGTACTGGATGGCCACATAATTGGCCCATTTTTTTTAATGGTCACTTAAACGGCGAAGTTTATCTAAACTTTTTAACAAACGAGTTGCCTGCACTATTGGAAGATGTTCGTTTAGAAATCAGAAGACAAATGTGGTTTCAACATGATGGTTGTCCGGCACACTTCTCCAGGGCAGTTCGTAATTTTTTGGACGAATATTATCGAAACGGCTGGATAGGACGAGGCAGTTTGTTTTCATGGCCTGCTAGATTCCCGGACCTCTCTGTGCTTGATTTTTATTTGTGGGGAAGAATAAAAGACATTGTGTTTGAAACGCGCCCTACTACGCCAGAAAATACGATTGAAAGAATCCGAAATGCTATAGCTAGCATTTCGAGAGCTGAAATTGAGGTCGCCGTTGCTAGCACTCGGCAAATACTTGATCGTTGTATTGAAAATAATAGAAAACAATTCAAGGGTGTCTATAAACTTTTTAAATTCAAACCAAAATACCAAATAATTTCCAACTTATCTCTCTAGATGTAATATCCTATACAAACATTCCGACTAAACTTTTAAAACAAATCATTAAAGAAAAATGGAATCAGATAACGAATCACACAACACTCACTTGCACAGAATTCATAGAAGGGATAGACCTCATTCTTTCAAACAACTATTTCCAATACAAAGATAATTACTACCAATAACTTGACGGATGTGCGATGGGTTCACCCGTCTCTTCCACCGCAGCCCAAATAGTAATGGAAAATCTAGAAGAAACAGTGTTACAAAAAGCCAATGTAAGTACCAATATTATTATTTAAAAGGTACGTGGATAATTGTTTATTAGCAATACTAAAAAATAAAACAACGGAAGTTATCTCTCTCTTTAACAATTTTCATCCAAAATTGCAGTTTACTTCCGAAATAGAAAATGATGGCGCTTTAAACTTTTTGGATTTAACACTAATAAGAGACCACAAAACAAATGGCATTAAAACTAAGTGGTACACCAAAAAAACCTGGTCCTCCCGCTACCTTAATTATAATTCCAGTCACACAAAATGTCAAAAAAGCTCCGTGATGATAGGATTAGTTGATCGTGCACTAACACTAACGTCACCCATATACCGGGTTGACATTTTAAAAAAAGTTAAAAACACTCTCTTAAAAAATAATTTCCCATTAAAAGCCATCGAACGAATTATAAAGCGACGAACCCATAAATTATAAAATGGCACAACACATATTGTAAATAATCCTGACAACAATAAAACCACTACATATATATCTTTGCCATACACTGAAGGCCTTTCTGAAAAGATTAAACACATTCTCGGTAAACACGGTATAATCGTATGCCACAAATCTAACAATAGCCTTAAATCTTTACATACACCACTAAAAAGTCAAACACCAATTAAAAAACAATCAAACGTAGTTTACAGCATTCCCTGCCTAAACTGCCCCAAAAAATATATAGGCATGACCACACAATACCTATCAAATAGACTAAATGGGCATAAATATACAAAAAATGCTTCCACAGCACTACATAAACACGAAAGAGATATTAAACATGAATTTGATTTTTCGGGTACAACGGTCTTATCAAAAGAACAACATTACCATAAACTGATATTTAAAGAAATGGTCGAGATAAAAAAAGAAAAAAATACAGTAAAGATCGGAATGACATTGACAAGCTCAGCCAAATATATCACAGTCTAATTTAATTCAATTGTTATAAATAGATACTGTATACTGTCAGACTAACAGAAATACTTTTAAAACAACCCGTATCCACCAATAGTGTCTACAATGTAAATATAATCAAAAAAATTTAATGATATAAAAAAAAACAATAGAATTCTTTAAACAGTGTATCACTTACCTCCACACTGCCAAGCAAGGCAAAATAACATCTTTCTCAAGGTATGTACTGTACTATTTTAACTAAATCTTTTTAATAATTTTAATGCGTGCTGTTATACCTAATTGTTTTTATTTTTTAACTTGCGTATATACACTTTCTGTATTTAATTTTTAGATGTGCAGAAATAAATATTTTGAAAAGGCCTGAAATGGACAGGCAAAACGTCAATTAAAGTTTTTTTGTTTCAATCCACGAACCTAATCCCAAGAAAGTACTTGATATTTATAAATTGTAAGGTTCAAGAAGAAAAATATAAATATTTATATTTATATATATATATATATATATATATATATATATATATATATTTCTCGTATCACGTTCAAATAGTAAAAGGTGTAAAACATTCAGTCGTTTTCAGTTCGTTTTGAGCAATGGTTAATAGCGTGTTGTGCTGTGACGTTTGCCAGCTAAAACAAATTTATACATTCAGGAATTTGGAAGATAGGCTATTATTCAGGTAAGTACAAAATAGTTTCCTTTGATATGTGATTTTATGCAGTACTATCATCTCTTATCGACAGTTCAAGTTGCTTATTGACAAGGCAGTTGCAAGCAATACTTCTTTTTGTTTTTCCTCGTCCCTTGAGTGATAAGTTCTTCTGGGATTGCTGTTCTGTCTCCCGTGGCTGTTTCTGTGGCGGTCAACATGAAGAAGCGTGATGGGTGTTTTTCGTTGTGTTTTGGGCAGTTTGAACATTTGTGGTTTTGCCTAATGATTTTTAGTCATTCTTGTGAAACTCAGCACATATAATTACTTTTTTTACAGGTTGGACATCTGTATTTTTTGCGACTTTTTTCTTGTTTTGCTCTGTTGGTTGCTTCTAGTGATTGAAAACGTCTCTCCAGAAAATAAAATATTTCCTGAAGCGTGGGTACTTTTTGTGACTCCATTAGGGATTGTTCGTAAATTGAGTCCCATTTTGTCCTAATTATTCTTCCCAAAATTAGGCCCCATACCATGGTGTAGTTTCATAGCCAATGAATGTTTTTTATTGCTTCCGGACATTAATTCGTTGTGTCGTGTAGGTGTTTTATTTTTTTGCTGACTCTTGGGTGATAGTTGGGATATCTAGCATTTTATCAATCAGCTTGGAGACAACTAGGCGGTAATTTTGGTAGCGTTGTTGTAGTAGTCTGATTTAATTCTGAGGATCGCCTCTGAAATGTGTTTTTAGAAATTGAAGTTTTTCTGATTTTGGTGAATTATTTTTTTAAATAAACCACAGAAAGTTGGCCATTCTTCACCGGAAGTTTCAATGTGGGAAGGTTAATGCTGGTGGTCGTTACTTGTCCTTTTTGGATCTTATTATGTAGGGTGGTTTGAGTTTTCTCGAAGGTGTCCCTGGCAGTCTAATAATTGTTTGTAAAGGATCATTCGGGACTCACTGAATGAGTTATTTCTGTGTGAAGTTTTTCGATTTCCTCCCATTTTTTTAGTTCATTCTGCAGCTCTTCGTATTGGTTGATGGATATATCTTATAGTTTTTCAAAAATAATTTTGCTTAGGCAGGACAATTCCTTGATAAACATGTATTTTCGGGACACTTTACTGTCTTATACTTCTTTTGTTGGTTCGGCCATTTTTATCTGCGATACTTTTTGTTTTGGTTCGGTATTTTCATCTTCGGCTTTTTGCAGTCTCGGGAATACTTTTTTGTTGCCTCATATTTATTTTTAATTTGGGCAAAATATTTCGTGGTGAATTAGGAATGTTCCGGTATTTCTAGTTTTAAGGTGTCGGCATGATTTTTCTTAGCATTTTCCCATATCTGTCGGCTGCTTGGTTGCGGACTGTAATGTTGCTTTGTCTTTTTCTATAAGTTTCGTCTTTTTTACAGTTGGTTAACAACTGGCTAAGTTCTGTTCCCAATTTCTCCTATTCCAGGGCGAGTTTGTTGATTTGATTTATCCTCCAGGAGCTTCGTAGTGCATCTCTAGGGATTGGCTTAGCGGCGCCTAAGGCCGTATTGTTCGGTTCCTGTAGAGCTTTATGTTGTTTCTATCAGACTGCTTGGCGTCTGTGGGCCGAATTGATTTTTTTCTCCAGAAGCTTCGTAGTGCTTCTCTAGGAGCTGATTTGACGGCGTCTGTGGGTTATATTGATTGGTTCCTGTACAGCTTCATGTTGCTTCCATAGGACTGCTTGGCGTGTGTGGGCCGTATTGATTTTTCCTCCAGGAGGTTAGTAGTGCTTCTCGAGGAGCTGGTTTTTTATAGTTCGAAGGACCATTGACAAAAGAGAGGGATATAGAGTATTATTTATCTCTACGGTTTTGATCAGCCAAACAGACTTTTGTAGGTTTGTGTACTAGTAGTACATTCAAATTTTTCCTATTTTGAACAACTATATATACAAATTAAGTAGAACAATTATTACGCTATCGATTGAACTTTAAAGTGATGCAGTCATTGTCAGGTTACTATACTTCGTGTTATAAATATATTATTAAAAATTATGTCAAAATTTGTTTAGTCAACTTTATACAATTTTCTTAAGTAATAATAAAAGTTTTAAATGTGTAATTTTTAAGGAAATTATGATTCTTATTTAGATTATTTTGCTCCTTTATATTTGATTTGTTTTAATACAAATAAAGATATTTCACTTGTTAAGGCTCACGTTATGCATTCACGTTTATAATGTTAAAATAAATAAAATGTATGTATATTCATTTGGTTCATACTTGTTGCTTTCATTAAATCTTATGATATAACTACAAAGAACTTTATTTTTCAGTTTTAAAATTTTAATAATATTAATTATATAGGGGTATGCAAAGAATTCATGTTGTAATTTTTACTCATTACTACTTTTCCTTTGAAATTTATCAGAAATAAAGTAGTATTCTAAGAATATTTTGCATAAAATAGTGTAATTTATGAAAATTTTCTGCATTGATATATTTTCAATTTCATAGAGTGAAATAGGATTTCCATAATATCAGGCCTAAAAGTGAATTTGATCAAAATATTTTTTAAATTGCAGGCCTACATTTTAAAATACACAAAATAACTTTGTATAGTATATGTAGCTGCGTTTCAGGTATAAAAACGTGAATATTCATATTAATAATTGTTTAGTATAAAATAGAAATTTACAAAAACTTAAGTAATAGGTTTTGAAATAAAACACGAAAGTTAAAAAAGAATACCAATTTAATTATAGCACTAAGACTCGAGTCAAATTCAAGTGATATAAAATAAGGGACAAATGTGAAGAGTATCAAAGTTTTAAAAGAATTAAAAGTAGTCTAAGAATTGAAGGATTGTGATTAGAAGTAACAGCTAAGGATAAGAACCAAAAACTATAGAGTGTTACCAAAGAACTGAGAATAAATGAAATTGAACAGTAAATGTTCTACCATATGACACTAGATTCATCAAATGTGACAACTGACTGAGTAAAGAAAAATGAATATTAATGTAACTTCACCTTTTCTTGGCATTATTTACTTTTTTAACTCAAATGTATCAAAGTTAATATCTTTTTATGTCATTAAAAGTGTCTGCTATGCTTAAAATTGAATATTGTTTTTTTCTACCACGAAATTCTTTAACGATAAAAGCATCAGCTGACAAATGGCAAAAACAAACGAAAGATAAAAGATTGGAAGACAAGTCTACTGCTATTAAGACACAAGGAAAGATCGTTAAAGAATGAAAAATATCGCAGGGAGCTACTAAGCAGCTGCACACTGACTACCTCAAAACAAAAAAGGATAAAATAGCTGAAAAACGAAAGAATTCAGAATTTCGCGCTGAAAAAATAAAAAGATGGTTGAACAAAGATTAATTCCAGAGTTCCAAGAAGCAAGACAACATAAGTAGAACAGGGTCGAACGTAAATGTGTAGGACCAGCGGCCGTTTGTTAATCAAAACATAGCCGTCAAGGTTATGTTAATAGTAAAAAGAAGCGATTCGAGGAAAAATTGTCGCGTTCCGCACGACACGCACACGAGTAAGGCAAGAATTCATAGTCCATACTTTTTGTACCGGTTAGTCCGGGTTATAATGCAATTCTTTGGTTAAGATTTGGCGTTGACGTTTGTTAATTAAAGCATATCCATTAAGGTTAAGTTAATAGTAAAATAGAACATTGAACTAGCGGACGTTTGTTAATCAAAATAAGAAAAGAAAATAAGTTTGTATGATTAGACACCTAGGATCCAGCACCCAACTAACGTACGCGCCCAGGGTCCACACCCACAAGAGTAATGCAAGCATGTTTCAATATTGCGGCTTGGGAGTCCAAGATAAATGGTAGATTTTTTGATTTTAAAAAATATTTAGAAATAAATCAGAAATGGAAATTAATTTTTAAATACAGAGTGCCATATTTAAGATAATAAAGTATTATCGTATTTGAGGTATCCTTATCTTATCCCTGTTGATTAAATTTCTTTTTTCGTTTGAAGGATGCCCTTGAATTATAATAAATTGTACACATTCGTACCACATCCAAAAAAGTAATCGTATTTCACGCACGGCTTCGGCTCATTTATTCATATCGAAATACATTAGTAACTCACATGATTATTAATTTTATGAATGGCTGATATCTGTGCGACAGGAAAAATCCAATTTTTCGTCCAATCCGGTGCCGTTTCCTAAAACAAAATATATGAATTATATTTTCAGATCAAAGACAAATTATTTTTGGTTCTAACTAGATGTTATTAAGTTGGATGAAATACACAGCTAAATTTAAGATTCAAACAAGATGCTATCTGATATCTTCACAACACAGTTTTAAAGACGCATTTTTTTCTGGTTTTAATTTTTAATCTCATAAAATTAAACAATGAACTTCAATTATTTTACTGGAAGTTAGGTAGTAGTCCTGCCCTGCTAAGTCCAATTTACACATGTCTGCTCTGCTGAATATTGATCATTAGAATTTTCTACTTGATTCCACTAACGATGTGTCATATGCTGTTTCTGCTGGCTTTATGCGTCTACATATACTTGGATATATAATATGATCTCTTGGTATACAAGGGCATTTGTTGACATTGGTGACGCAGTTGGAAAATGATATAGGAATAAAATCATAATCCTTTCTGATAAAATTTGATGCGCACTAGCAATTTTAGGAAGGTTCTCTAAGGAGAATAATTGATCTTGCCTTAGAAAGTATATTAATCGCTATTTAGGCTTTATCCTCGTTTTTGACATTTTCCGAGGATGTACAAGAGGACCAGAGTGATCATCACGACCCATTCAGTTCAGCAATTAGTTAAATTTATGTTGAGATATGTTGAAATTTTGTTCTAATATAGTGATTTCAGCTCTGGTAGATTAGTCTTCTTGGATGTTGTAGGGTTTTACTCCTACTGGACGACTATTGTAAGTAGCAATAACGTAAACCTCTATTATATTTTAATTCTTGTAATACCAAAGAAGGCGTTGCATTCAGGTTGAAGTTTTAGTGGGTTGTTGTGGCTGATAATTTCGGTAATTACATTTCTCGATCTGCATTTAACTAAAATATCTTTGAATCCTTAGCAAAAAGACTGTGTTTTGGTAGGCCCTTGGAAAGCGGTCCAGTTGCTTCAAAATTTCTACATGTGGCGGCTCTGTCAGTTCAGTACGGAAGGATGTTAGAACGAACCTTCGTTTTGTTTTGTAGAGTTTTGCATAATTCCATGTTTTTGAAACTCACGTATAACAAATCATTAATTCGTACAATGTATGTATTTGTAGGTACACAAAATGAAGCCTGGCTGAACTATTCAATATTGGTAGCTATATAAATGGTAAAATGTATATTTTTCTGGTTCTAATAGTAGTATATTGAGATAAAAAATTATTCTTAAATTTCATTCATAAGCTTATAGTTTAGTAGTATAATACATTTAAAGTAGTATTACTAACATAAGATTATTGTTTTGTAATTTGTGATATATGTCTTATAGATCGGATTAAATCAGAGTATAATTGGAACTATGAATTATTTTTTATTATGTGCCGCCCTATACAAAGAAAACCACCACGAAAATATATGCTGACCTTTGCAGTCATTCGAAGTCTGTCCAAGTTAAGGAAAACGTTTAGTCAATTAACCACTAAACCTTTTTCAAAAATAAAATCCTGTAATTGATTTATAAGTAACGAGCTTATTTTCTTGTAATAAATAATTATGTTATTGCCTCATAGGCTATCACTGTATAGTATGTTATTTGATAGTTTAAGATATCCGGTTATCTAGCTTGTTAAGAGTACATAGGATAACAGTTTTTGGAAATACATTATCGATAAGGGATTAACAATTACTGAAGTGAAACTTTTAATTTTTCGTGATGGACATTTCGGAAATTTACTTTTTTATTTTTATTGATAGAGAGACTTCCGTCGGTATTTTCGGTAAGTTACAAATTTTAGTTTAAATATTTGATCTGTTCTACCTGCTACAGTGCAAAACCCGCGTCATATAGGATTTCTTTAGTAACTGCCTTAAGTAAAAGTTCAGTTAGCAAAAGGTTTTTGCTTGAAAGATAATGAAAAATGACAATAAAAAGTTAGTCACCTGATTTCTTACCTGTCAAATTTAATGTTTTTTAAATAGCCAAAAGCTACCTTTTTCCTTAAAATTTTGAAAAATTATAAAGGAAAAATTAGTTTCTTATTCGATTCGATAGCTATATGCTGCGCAGCAAATGCAAGTGAAGGGGAGCTGGCATAGTATGCGCTGTCTAATTTAAAGTTTGGTGGCAGGACTTAATAATTCTAAAGGAAAAAGTAGTTTCTTTTTCGATTTTATAGCTATATGCTGCCAGCAAAGGCAAGTAAAGTGTTGCTGGCATAGTGTGCGCTGTCTAATTTACAGTTTGGTGGCAGGACTTAATAATTCTAAAGGAAAAAGTAGTTTCTTTTTCGATTTTATAGCTATATGCTGCGAAGCAAAGGCAAGTAAAGGGGTGCTGGCATAGTGTACGCTGTCTAATTTAGAGTTTGGTGGCAGGACTTCCTAAAATGTTCAAAAATGTCCGCCATTAGTAGTACATCGGTATTAACAAAAAGTTCAAGCATGTTTATAACCTTCATAGGATATATTAGTATTATTAAGCGAACTATAGGTGAGGTAGACTGGTTTCATTTAATTTCTACCAGTTGTCTAAACATTCATACGGGAAAACACCTTTTCGCGTCAATAAACTAAACTAGTCATTATTGTGTAAAAACATTGAGTTACTTTTTGATCACTGTTTGGTAAGTAAGTAGATGGTTTTTCTATATTTGTAGATAAAAATCTATATATCTCCCCCCTGGGCCCCCCGTCGTGAAAAGGAGATTACTGGAGGCCCCCCACAAAAAAAATTATTGATTTCTCGAGGTCCCTGTGCCCCATATTTGTTTTTGGTTTGGCATATCTATACTGGGGACCTCAAGTGGAAAACAGGTTGCTGGAGGCGCCCAGTAAATAAAAAATGGACTGATTTCTGGGAATCCCTGTGTTCATATTTGTTTTTGTTTTGACATATCTATACTGGGGTCCTCCTTTGAAAAATAGGTTACTGGAGGGGCACCCAGTAAAAAATCAGATTGATATCTGAGAGCCCCCTGTGTCCTATATTTGTTTTGTTTTGACATCTATCTAGCTTGTCTGAATAAGTAAGCTGTATATTTGTGGTTATGTTCTATAGTTGTTTGTCTACATTGACAGGTCTAACGTAAGTTACGGACAGCCTAATGTTGCCAAATGTGGCGCAGATTAGGTATGATGGTTTATGGTGAAAAAAAAGAAACAGCTTTAAGATTTATACTGTTTTATTTGGTAAATTTCTTAAAAATATTCAGTTAACAAATAATTTTCTTCGTTTGTAAAAATTTTGGCAATTTTTATTGTAATATAGTGGATTGGACGGTTCCTATTTTTTTTTAACATAGGTTAACTCTATAAATATTTTTTTTTTTAATTTAAGAAAGCAAAAGACAAAAAAATGTTCAAGCATATACAGGGTTGTTCACGGTGAGTGGCCTATTAGAAGTATCTGGAAAACCAATAAATAGATTATTTTGACAATTTGGCTCTGGCTATAGATGAACATAAACTCTCTTTTTAAAATATTTTAAATTGTGTGGTTTTGCCGCTTCTACCTTAAACCGGTGTCAATATCCGTTTTCTAAATGAAATGATAGACAAAAAGTGTTATAAAAAATGCAATAATATACAGCACATTTCACTTAGAAAACGGATATTGCCATCGATTTAAGGTAGGAGCGGCAACACCGCACAATTTAAAATATTTTAAAAACGGAGTTTATGTTCATCTATATCGGGAGACAAATTTCCAAAAAAATGTATTTATTTGATTTCAAGATACTTCACATAATACACATATTTATATAATACAATTATTAAGAGTATGGCATAGTTTCATTACAAAGTAAATATTTGGTGGCTATAACCCCTTTACCAAATGAATTATTACTATATTTTAAACTATGTTTAAAAATAGACCAACCACAAAGACATAAATACATATTACAATTAATACATAAATTAGTCCTATCTGCCTGAAAAAATATAAAAAATAAAACATTAACCAGCATTACCCAAGTAGCTAATTAAAATAATAAGTGCAATAAATCATTTGTTCTAAGCTCGAATTAAATTCTATACATTATTGCCAATTCTGTTTATTCTAGAGAAAGTTAATTACTGAGCGCCATATAATAATAATAATTTTAATAAAAAAAATAATTCATGCAAAAAGCAGAGAAAAAACTTGAGAAAAAAATTTAAAAAAATTATGAGAAGCATATTAAAATTATTATCAAATCTGTTTATTATACCCCATGGCAATGAAATAGTATAAGTGAATTAATAGATTTATTTATTTTTTGCTAACATTTATTAAATTTATTATTAAACACTAATAGTAGTCATCAAAAGTTATAGCCTTTAAAGATGATACTTTCAGACCTTTAGTTTTTTTTATTAAATCTTCACTGATGCGATTTTCATTCTAAAACTCTTAAACTTCTTTGTTTCTCTGAGCTATGTTAAAAATGTTGTATCGAGATAGTCTGATGTATCAAAATTTTCAATATCTTGTTTGATATGTTCATAGGTCGTTGACATTAAAACTATATAATAATGAGTCAGTATCGGTATATAATAAGCGTGCATTTTCCACAAATTTTCTTCGAATATAATTATAATGAAAGTCGTAAAAAATTTTGATAAGTCAAGCATTGATAAACCTGTGTATATTGGGATGTTAAAATTATCATTTCAACTATATCTTGATCAAAAATGGTAAGACTATGAAAATTAGATTGTGAAATATAGTAATTAGCACCAAATCTACCAGACCATTTAATGATTTTGATTTTGAGTCTAGTAAGCAGAGAATTTTTTTGAGGTATAAAGGATCTACTTTAAAAATATACCCAAAAATTTCATGTGGTATATTTAAAATGAACATATTTTTCTGATAAAAATCCACCCAATGACCCAATGAAACTATTTCTCAGGTAAAGGTAAACTCATAACTCATTTATGGAGTTAAATGTTATATACCTCAAAATACATTAAATACATATTGGGTTTATTGGTATCGGATTGTTTATCCATATATTTATTATTAACTTTACCATAACCATTTGAGCACCGGGAAATTCAGCCTCTTATATCGTTTTCTAAAAATAAAATCATATCAATATCGGTTAATAGTTCTAATTCCACATTAGCCAATTTTAAAACCGAATCAAAGGCAAGTGAAAGCGCGCTGACATAGGGTACGTTATCCAATTTATAAGTTTGGAGGCAGGATTTATTAAAATGTTCAAAAACGTTTGCCACTAGTTGTACATTGGTTTTGAGATTCTAAATAATCTTTATTATCTTTCAATTTTCAAAAATTTACAAGCATAGGATATATTAGTATTATTAAGCGAATGATAAAAGCAATCTATATAAGGTATGCTGATTTCATTTAGTTTTCTCCAATTTTCTAACCAGTCATATGGGAAAACACCTTTTCGCGTTAATAAAATAAACTAGTTATTATTAGTGTAAAAACATTGAGTTACTTTTTTGACTTTCTATTTGCTTAGTAAATAGATAGCGTAGACAAAAATCTATAAACCTGAAACAAATATTTGTGTTTTGTATATATTTTAATATATATTATTTATTGGAAGTTAGGTACTTTTGATTTTTACCTCAGTCCTTAGTGTCCTTATAAGGAAGTAACTATCATGACCGGATAAATTATGAAAAAGTACGGGTATTATATAGATATCTTGATAATTCAATTAGAACTTGTGCTGAAATGTGCTGCACCTCTTTATAGAGCTGTTAAATGCAAGTGATATCTTACTTTTAAAGCCTTCTTATTAAATTCCTGCGAACATATGTCACAATGTGTTTCAGAGGTAAATTGTTTTAGTTCGGTATTTATTAATGGTTTTATTAGTAGATGATTACATAAAATGTCAGAAAGTTTGTTAGATACATTTTTAAGTTCTTTCACAAACCAACTAATGCAATATTCACCAGTTTTACAATAAAAAGCTGACCAATCATTATTAAAAGAACATTTTAGATAAAAAGCTATGCTGCACGGAATAAGTTTTTAATATTTTTTTTGTACAATTCTAGGTATTTCATTCAAATGTGTTTGTAAAATTCATTCAATATTATATTATAATTATAATGAAAGTTGTAACGAAAAGAATTGCGAAGACCAGTATTGAAAAACTTGTGTATATTGTTTTCTTAAAATTTACATTTAGTTTTGTCATTTTGTGTTCAAAATTAAGGAAATCCTTAACATAAGCTCTTTGTTTAAATTTAAAAGTTCTATGAAGCTTTTGAACCGAGTCGAAGAGTTTGCTTTAAGTTTCTTTCGTGTATGATGAATTTTTCTTTGTTCAAAAATGTTCACAACCCATTGAACGTTTTTTTCTTTAGATTTAACATGATTTAAACAAAAAGCCATGATTTATTACGTATATCGCCTAATTGTTTATTAACTAATCTTGATAAGTTTGTTATACATAGTGAAAAATTCAATTTTATATATTCTTTTAAGTTAGAACTTTCTTTGCTCTCAACATAATCGGCATCACTATCATTATCATCATCATAATTACAAGGCATAATTAATACATTTATAATGCATGGATATCCCTTTTTGCTTAAACTTAAACTACTTTATTTTTTTGGCCTTAAACTTAAACTACTTTATTTTTTTCAATAGTATATAGCTTTACCGATAATTGGTTCATTGTTTGAAATTTAGGCAAAATCTTTTATTCGAAGTGAAAATTGTAGGTCATTATATCTTAATTCTTTTATTCGGCTAAAATGAGGATGAGAACTTATTTTACTACAACTCTTAGAAGAAGGAGCTAAAAATAATTCACTCACTATTGACCATAGAAAGCAATTTCATCGTTATTTTTAATACTGAAAACATGTTTTGTATTTTCAATAAATTTTGGCATTTCTATATAAGTTGATAAACCTCCCATTAGCGGGGAATATTGCATACAACGCAAATCCACTGTCGCGTTGCTGGAATTCTTCTAATTTTGCTAATAATTTATTATGAACATGTTCTAAATATCAAATGAAGATTTTAAAATAGTGTTATTATCAATAACATTATTTCTTGATTTAAATGTTTTATTTCAGTCTGATCCTTTTAAGGTTTTACAAAATTCACACAAAAAATTGCGTTAACTTCCAATAAAGATTGTTCAAGTTCCCTTTTTATTTTAAATCAAAGATCTTATAGGCTTTTTTGAAAAAATCATTTGGTTCTTTAACATAACCCGATTCAACCTCCTTCCATATCATTTTTTACAGAAGTTTTCATTTCTCAGAATTATTAAATTTAGTTATTTTTTGGTTTTTAAATTACTTTGATAATGTTTTAGGAGCGCTAAGCTCGATTCAATATAATAAAAGTTTTAGATAATTATTATATTCATCTAACGTTTTAATTATTTTATATGTAAACTTAACTTGTTTAATTAAGTTAATAAAATATCAGTTAATATGGTACCAAAATTCGCTTTTTTTATCCTTTATATGTATGCCAAATTATAAAAACAGCTTTTAAAGAGTGACACCGGTATAGTTCACACAAATCTTCATAGCAAGTAGTATCTAAAAAATACAACGAATAATGATAATACCCTTTGTCATCGGAGTGAATTGTATATAAAGATAATGGTTTGACATTACATTAAAGTATTTTTTTTAGCGTTGTATAAAAATATTTTTGCATAAAATAGCAGAGCGGTACTCATTCCCAATTAGATAATATTTGTTATAATTTATATAATTTTTTGGTGAAACCTGAAAAATATTTTCTTAAAACACATTGATACAAATTTTCAGATAGAAATGTTATATTTCCGGAATCGGTACCGTTGCAAAAAGTTCTAATAGGAGGTGTATTTAAATTGTAAATTTTCTTTTTGTAATGTTAGCCATTCTAATGATAAATCAAGGAAGCGCCTATCGCTGTCTTCATTAAATGAATTAATTAAACCTTCATTTACTTTGGAGTTATCGTAATTTTGATTAAATTCGTCTTGATGTACAATATCAGTATTACGTAATTATATTCTAAAAAAATAATTTGTTTAGTCATTTTAATAGAAACAATGATTATTCTAAAAATAAATCTGATAGATATTCTGCTTTAAATAGGTAGAGAACATATAATTATTGAAAAAATATTTACAGATTTACTGTTGGTCTTTTCTTCTTCTTGCTGCAACACTTGTGAGTCTACTTTAGCTACTGTTGTACATTTGCTGGTAGGTATCTGAAGAAAGAGAAAAGTAACATATTTTATATATAAAAGTTTGTAGATTAGAAGGTTTGTAATTTTTTTATAGGGCAATGCAGAAATCATATTCGATTAATGCTTAACGTTTTGTTTATTATATCTGAGCCAATACCAATTACCAGGCAAGCTCCACTTCAAGAAAACTCGAAGAGTGGAATCAATTCCTAACTTTCTCGAATTTCGATAGTTAAAATAAAAACAAATCTATCTTAAAAGAAAACAATGAAAAATGAAAAAATCAGCGGTATGTTGATGAACACTGATCCCATCTATACTTAAGTCCAAAAACGTAAAGATTTACATTATTTACAGTTTCTAAAAAATTATAGGACTTTCTTTTTTCCTCTAATGTATAAAGAAAAATATAATATTTAATGCATAATTACGTTTAGAGTGTTATTCGCCTTTTCGTTTTCTGGAACTTGTTCGTTCGAGTTTAAAAAGTGCTAAAAAGACTTTTCCCTCGGACATATTGTTAGAATTTTTATTCACAAAAGTTTTATTTCGTTTTGCTGAATATTTTTAAGACTGAATCTTACTTACACAAACAACCCACTTTTAACTAGGCAAATACTAACGTTATCAGAAAATGAATGCATTTATTATTCATGTAGTGATCATTAAATTCATCAGTAGCAGCAACAATTATCGGTAATTATTTTTAATAATTATGAAATAGATCCTTAAACTTAATGGTATTATTATTACACATTGGAACAATATTATCTTTTGCGTAGAAACATAAATTATGTTTTTTGATCATTAACAACAATAATTACTGATAGTTATTTTACCAAATAATTACCTAAGTTTAAAACTACTATTATTACATGAGTTATATTGCCATTATATGCACAAAAACTAATGAAGTTTATTTCCAACTCTTGTCAAGTAATTATTTAAAGTCAAAATCATTGCTACTAATTTGATTTTTATTACTCGTTTTGTTCAGTTTAGATTTTGTGTGTTATTAAGTTATAATCTTGACTAATGCACCAGCTGCTATTATAGTGAAATCCAATTAATAAGCTCAACACTAGATGATTCTGATTCTGAAGAGTAGCAACAATTTTTAAAAGTAAATCTGTTTATATGTGTATAATATAAAAGAAATAAAACACATCTTTTCTAAAGCATTTTATTAATAATATACCATCTTAACAAATATACGTGTTACCTAGCATATTTTAAATTATTATACATATAATGTTTATAATGATACTTTCTATTATAAATTTTTACAGTTTAAATCAAAAAAATTAACTATATTATTAAAAACAAGTTTACTTAACCAAGCTTTCTTTTTGTAACTTTTTAACATAAAATGTTATATTTTTTTATTACTGACATTTCTAAATCAAGAGATACATTCATACGGAAATATAAATTAGAAACTACATTATCCCAACTTAAGCCATGAATTGTCCATTCTATATGATTTTGAACTGACTTATTAAAGAAATTCATTGGATGTTTTAAATCAATATAACGATGAAACGGTTTTCTATTTTTAATTCTTTTTATAGAAATCTCTTTATATAAAAAACCACATATTGAAAACCTTAAACATCTAGAATATATATTTTTTTCTTTAAAATACCTTCACCGTACTGGTAAGTGGATTATATTTTACAAAACGATCATGTAATATGAGACATAAGCACTGGTATTAGCTGAAAAAGGGCTATTAGTTTCAAATTCAATTCAAATGTCTATTGCTCCACCTGTAGGTATATCTTCTGCCTTGAACAGTCAATAACTACAAGAGGTGCATATCTTTAAAGCCTTTAGGATTTAGAGAAGAGCTACTCTGCTTTTTATAGTAATATGATTTTTGAAATTGTACAAACATATCACAAATAATAGTATAATTATTATTCTATATATCTAAATTTAAACTACCATATGGAAATACACCAAAATTTAAATAAACCTTTAGTTTCAATAAATATAAATGATGGAAATGACTCATGTCTTTTGTTACTGTATTCTTAAGATCAGTTTGAAAACCTATTATAATAAACCTGGGTGTCTCTAATTGATTTTGAAGATTTAACCGCCCAGGTGTGAATTCGTGTGGTTTGTAACTGGGGGTATTCATGCAATTCCCAATCTCTATACTTTAATATTTAAATCTTTATTGCTTTTAAATTGTTTTAGTAGCTATAGCTTTGACTTTCACTAACTGTTAGATGGAGCATTTTCCATAGTATTTTGTTAAGAATTAATTTATATTCTTTTTTATCCTCGACTACGCACATCGCATTTGAGTCTGAATTGCTGCGAATAAAGATTAATTCTTGTCAAAGCTATATATACATTAAAACTGTTTTTGTCATCTAGAATTGTAGAAGTATTTTCTAATATTCATCCTGTATTTTCTAAACATGTACTTTCAGCTTTTGTAAAGAATACTTATCCCCTCTTGGTTGATGTTACGCCCGGATTTCCTATTCTATCAGTAATGACCCCTGCTAGCTCGTATTGAATTTCTTCAAAAAGATGTGCAATTCCATTATTATCAAAATGGACGTTTTTCGAATAAGTACCAACTTCTTTAGTCAGTTGTTAAGAAATACGGCAGGTGAGTCGGAAATCGATAATTAGATATTGAGGCATCATGCATCAAGCATTCCATTGCCTTTTAATGTATTATAACTAATTTTTTCTTGTTTTGTTTCTCTTCAAATATTTACACATACATTTAACTGGAATCGAAATTCGTTTTAAATTTATTGCTATTGGAATAAAACAATTTACTAATTTCTCTTCTTAATTGTGTTTTTTCTTTTTAAACTTAAATCCTAAAGATATCAAGGATCTTTGGAACTGAATATTTTTTTATTGTTTCGAATTTATACATACAGGTTATAATTATAATTATTATTTCTGACATTGTTATCATAATCATAGTCATTGTGAGTTCTATGCTGGTATAAAAGGGATTTGTTAAAAAAAAGTTGAGAACCAATAGAATTTGCTTTACCAAAGTCAATTTTTCTATTACACTTCATTTTACTTTTTAACGTACTATGATTAGAATTTAATGTAACAGTTATATATAGCATTTTACAGCTGATTACAGTGTTGAAAATATCAAATTTGAAACGTCAATATTTTGAAAACAATTGAATTTAGAGCTGACTCTAAATGACGTTTAAATAAAGGTCAAGGTCAAGCTTAAAAACAGGTTTTTTTTCTAAATCGTTTTTAAGATAAATCACTATCTCAAGTTAAATGACTCACTCGTTATATATATATATATATATATATATATATATATATATATATATATATATATATATTATAGTGTTATTGGGATATGGTTCGAGTGGTACAAGGTAATGAAAATATTTCAAATCTGTTATTACTAAAATGTCCAGACGTTTCGGCCGAATTTCAGCATTTCTCGATGGAATAGTAACCAAACTAAAAAGATAGATAAAATATAGATGTTATTGTAATAATATTTAAAGATTATAATAATAAAAGAGACTTAATCATTATGAGTTTTTCTTACTTTTTGGTTTTAGGAGATAGCATCGCACAATTACGTAACTGTTAATAGGTACATTTAATAATTATATTGTTGACATATATATATATATATATATATATATATATATATATATATATATATATATATATATATACAAGAAGAGATTTCAATAGTTGGACGATTCACAAACACATTAAAATTGTCAATATATTCAAGTCTGCCTGGATACTAAATATACATATAGGTGACCAGAGTTTTTTCCCATCTAATAAAAATAATCTAAAAAATATATATTCAAGAATCATCGTCTAATATAGGGTAAATCGAGGAGAGATGGACCACCTTTTTAGAAACTTTTGATAGGCTATTTATTTATAGGAATTAAATTCTTTAAAAAAATACAGTATAAACATAGACTTTGGTGATCTATTTGGCACAGTTCAAACATTAATACAACTTAACAACTAATTATAAAAAATAAAAAACTGATAAAGCGAATTGGTTCACCTCTCCTAGAAGGTGTAGGAGAGATGGACCACCGACTATAGGAGAGACGAACCGTACACTAATTTCGTTTTTTCCTCCCTTTTTTCATAATGGGGGCAGCACCGCAAATTTGGCACGTGTTGATGTAAGCTGTGCAACCTTCGTTCAGCCTTCTAGAACAGAGAATGCACTGTAACCATTCCTCTTTTTTCTCTGTAAGGTGATAATCTTCGAGAATCATCAAAGACTAATTAGAATCTGATGATGAAGTAGATTCGTGCCTGCGTTTTTTTTTACACTTTTTTTCTCATTCGATTTTAGTAATTTCTTTTTTGAAAGTTCTTCTGTAATTTCCGCTTTCTTCTGCTTCTTTTCGCGAATAAGAGTGATGTAATTAGTTGAAGTTAGGTTATCCATTAGATTAGCACGTGCTTTTTCATCGCTGGTGTTATTTGGGGCACAGGCTCAAAGGCACAAAGCTCCTGAAGTAGCTTCCCAGGTGTTATTTCTTGTTTGGTACGTTCTTCCACATTTTCCAGTTGCGCTCCGGAAGGGCCTGGTTAAGGTGAGCTAGTTTCGCGAGAAGGGGCTTCAGTACGTTTTACCTCACTTTTTAGTTGCAATCTCGAAGGACGTGGTAGAGGTGAGCTAGGTTTACGAGGAAGAGTTTGAGAACAAATGTCTTGAAAACCAGATGTAATGGAGCCTCATATTGTGACTCCGTCAAAAAAGCGTGATCAGGAATTTCATTTGGGTTTTAAGGCCAAATTCCTGTCGCTCGGAAGGCCGATATAGCATTGTTGACTGTAGCCGCTTTGCCCCAGGCCTGCCCTAAAAGTTTGCCGAATTGCAACCGATTTAACTTCCTATTAGGGCTGTTTTTGATAATCCTCCTACACGAATCGTAATAATGGCCCTTAAGGCTCTGCTCTCGAAGAAGACCCGATCAAGGGGTTGTAAATAACATGTAGTGTGACTCGGGAAACAAAATAAAATAATGTCGTCAGCAAATTGTAACGCGTCAAGATTAGTTGTGTGAGAAGCATGTCCGTCTATTATTAGCAAAACTTTTCCGGATGCTTTTCTGGGGTAGAATTGATTCTGTAACCAGTCCAGGAAAATGTTTAATGTTACGTACATCAGACCACTCCGCTTTAGCATTTTTTCCCTTAAACACGCAGTAAAGAGGTAAATGTACTCCTTCTGCATTGCAGCAGGCCATTGGGCTAATTGAAGGTGCACTTTTTGATCCTTTCTCAGTCAGTAGCTGCCCAGCTCGCATGTTTAACTGTAGACCAGTTTCATCTGTATTGTAAATGTTTCCGGACTTGCCAAACAAACCATTCTCAGAAAGTATTTTATCAAGTTCTTTAAAATATGCTCCCAATGCTCGTCCTATTGAGGTATTTTCAGCTTTACGAACTGTAATGTCTGGATTTCGTCTTAAAAACTAGAGCAACCATACGTTACCAGCTTTACCTAAAAATATTTTATTACAAAGTATTTAACTATCGAGACTATATCAACTTACCATTTTCCCGATTAAATGAATGTTGAACTCCAAGACGTTCGGCTAAATTATAGGCCATTGTTCTACTTCCTGTCTAGTCGGTGCAAAGCCTCTCTTCTGTAATTTTTTGATGTGGTTAGCGAGCTTCGCTTCTATCCGTTTATCCAAATTGCTAGCTGCAAGTCTGCGTTTAAACGTAGTTTTTGGAGTGCCGAATGAGTTCGCTACTTCCTTTATACCCATTTGGCCAAACACTACTGCTTTAACAGCAGAGGACAAATCCTCTGCGGACCAAGAACCCCTCTCGGCCACATTCCGCTTGCGGATGTACTGATTGCGCATTATCCTAAAAGAAAAGGACATTGGTCCGTCTCTCCTACGCTTTGCTGGTCCGTTTCTCCTAAAAGTGGAGAACAGATGGACCAGTAAACCCTTCATCGACTAAACAAGTGAAGAAGAAGAATTTTATGTTCTCGAGGTTATGTGCATGCCGGAATACATATCTGTCTAAAATTTTATCTAAAATATACCTCAAGTGAAATAACTGTTCAAAGAAAATCACTAGGCAAAATTTCGATGACCATTCAAAACTAAATTCTTCGAAAACTTATAACAAACGACACAAACACGCGAGTAACCGTACTACCAATTAACAACTGACGCTGTTGCATGATTCTACACTGGCGAGAAGAGCGTTGTTGTCATAGTATGCGAGAAATTGCAAGTGGTCCATATTATATATATACTTACTCTCACTAAGCTTTCTTTTATAATTGTTTTTTGTCAGAATCGTGTTTAAATCCACCCTTAATTTTTTTCCATAATTAGAATCATATTCATCGGAACGTGTTTCACGTTTCAAAGGCGTTTTACTTGGTTATTGTTGTTCTTGTTGCTGCTGCTGCTGCTTTTGTGATGATACTCCCTGTAAATCCCCGCAGTCTTCACACTTTGTCGTTTTTTAGTGGTGCGACTGGAGGTGCTGAGCGCTGTTCGGCGGATCCCAGAAGGAGGTCCGCAGGTAAGAATCCTGGCCTGTACAATAAGGCCTGGTTGGCTACAACTTACCTGTGCAGACTAAAATAGCCTGAACTGGCTGGAAGATGCGGCTAAGCAATTCCAACTAGCAGAAGGCGCAAAGGTCAGGTTTGTGAAGGGGAAAGACCTTCTTAAGCCTCATGTCTGCTTGGTATACCTTTCGGACGACTCGCTTGATATAAGGTTGTCGGCGGAGGATGTGCTTCTCGGACTAAGGAAGATGAACCATGACCTGGATACTCGGGAGTGGGTTGTCCTACACTGCGAGGATTCGGGTCCTGGTCAAACTTGGACTTTCTCCATCGAAGACGCTTCCACGGAAGCACTACGAAGTATGGACTACAGACCATATTTTGGCTTTGAGCAGGTCACATTCCTCCTAAGAGAAAGAGGGCTTCAGGAACCTAAGAAGGCTAACCAGACTGCAACTGAAGGAGGCAGCACAAAGCTGCCTCCCGAGGAGTCTGTAGCTGGATCCTAAAAAGGTCATAGCAGCAAGATCAAACAGGCTATCTAGTCTGCGAAAGGCAAATCCTTTTCGGGCAGAAGCCTATCAAGAAGAAAGGCCCAAAAAAAGAGCAATGGGAACGTCAAGGGCCCAAAGGACCCCAAGAAGCAGAAAGGTCCTGGCGATCCCAAACCACCTCCTGGCGCCTCGAGAGGACCTAGTGGTGGCTTCCCGAAAGGGAAGAAACCACAAGGAAAAAGGTAACCACCTACATCAGTTTGACAAACAATAAAGTCAAACTGCTACACTTGTTCTGAGCAATGGGTTTAATAAAGAGCAAATCGACATTGTTGTTATCCAGGAACCTTGGACATCTACTTCGGACTGAGTCATGGACCTAGGTAAATCCCTTGGTAAGTTAATTGAGAGCAGCTCGGAGGGAAAACCCAGAGCGTGTATCCTTATCAAGAAGAACATAAATTATTTTCTACTCGCAGAGTTCTGCACAAGAGACGTGGCAGCTATACATGTCTCACTGCCGGATAGGGAGAGCAAGACCCAAGAGTTAATCGTATGCTCTGCTTATTTCCCCGGCGACGGGTAAGCAGAAGAACCGCCTCCGAAAGCAAACGGAAGAGCTTACACCTAGTGATTGGATGTGATGCCAACGCACACCATGTAGCATGGAAAAGCACGGACATCAACCAAAAAGATGAGTCACTTTTTAGCTATTTAATGGGAGAGGGACTCGTTGTAAATAACTCTGGGTCTGAATCCACGTTTGTTACTAAAGTTAGGAGAGAGGTTCTCGATTTAACAATTAGTACAAGCTTTATTAGCAATAAAATGTCTGACTGGAAGGTGTCACCTGAACCATCGTGCTCAGATCATAGACACATCTGGTTTGATATTATAGTAGGCCCAGGCCTGAGGTTAAATATCGCGACGCAAGAAACACAGATTGGAACGGCTATAAAACGTCTCTACAATCCAATCTCTGCCAAGCGTCTACCTCAATCAATAATCGTGAACAAATCTCATCATACCACGAAAACTGTCCACTGAAGGTTAAAAAAGACAACAGAAATACACCATGGTGGAACAATAACTTGAATAAATTAAGAAAAAAAGTTCGTAGACTGTTCAATCGAGCTAAAATATCAGGTGAATGGGACCAATATAGAACTGCTTTAACAAATTACAATAAAGTAATCAGGAAAGCCAAAACAGAGTCTTGGAAAAGGTTCTGTCAGGGTATATTTGATATACCTACCAGTGCCAGAGTCTACAAGATTCTGTCCAGGGAGCCTGTACAGGAACTGGGATCGCTAAAACGGCCAGATGGAACCTTTACCGACTCTAGAAAGAAACTTTGGAGCTTTTAGCACAAAATTACTCCCCAGGTAGCCTGATAATGGATAGTCGGTCAACTTACCATTTCGCAGGTCGACACAAACGACCTCACAGAGATGATTGGCTGACTTTCAACAAAATAATTACAGTAAGGGCGGTTCGAAGGGCCGTAAACTCTTTTCGGCCTTTCGAACCGCCTAGGCCTGGGGAGGATGGAGTCTTCCCAGCTCTGATACAAAACGGGTTGGACGCACTCCTTCCTTTCATAACAAGACTATTTAGAGCAAGTCTGGCATGGAACTATATACCGGCACGATGGTCTGCAACTAAGGTAGTTTATAAACCTAAAGTGGGTCGAAATGATCCTCTACCAAGTTCGCTTAGACCAATAAGTCTAACCTCCTTTCTGTTCAAACGGGCAAATCAACAGATCTGGCTCTTAACAATCTTGTTGAGAGCATAAATAACTCTCTGGAAAACAAAGATATTGCAGTCGCTGCATTCTTAGATATCAAGGGAGCATTTAACAATGCTTTTCATCACTAACATCACTCTATGATGCAGTTACTGAAAAAGGGATAGAACCTGTTATATGTGGCTGGATAAGGCAATGCTTGAAAACAGAAAAATAACAATATCTCTACAGAACGAGACAGTGAGCTTTAGAGCTGCTAGAGGTTGTCCACAGGGAGGAGTGTTATAGCCCTTGCTGTGGTCACTACTGGTGGACAATCTGCTGGCTGTAGTTCGGCTGTGGGAGGTTGTTCTGCAGGCATATGCCGATGATCTAGTCATCATAGTATAAGGAAAGACCGAAAAGACAACCTCTGCAACCCTTCAGGAAGTACTGAACTCCACTCTAACATGATGTAAGCGGGAAGAGATGTCTATCAACACTAATAAAATGGTTCTAGTCCCCTTCACAAAGAAAAGGAATCTGGAGGGACTTCGACCACCGTCCTTACGGGGACAGGTGATAACATTTTCAGCTGAAGTGAAATATTTGAGAATTATCCTGGATAAAACGCTGAACTGGAATGCTCATCAATATAATAATTCAGAAAGCTGAAGTATCCCTGTGGACCTGCCGTAAAATCTGCGGGAGGTTATGGGGTATGAGGCCAAAACAGCTATATTGGCTGTACTTAACGGTCATAACACCAATGATAACCTATGGTTCTGTAGCCTGATGGAGCAAGGGACAACAAAGTGTTGCCGAAGCCAAACTAAGTGGATTGCAGAGACAGGCTTGCTTGTCAATTACAGGAGCGATTCGCTCCACTCGGACAGTGGTCATGGAACTCCTTTTGAAACTTCCACTACTCCATCTATTTGTGGAAGGGGAAGCAATGAGGACAAAATACAGACTCCACCATGTCACCAACAACATGGTGGATAGAACGTGTGACATGGAATGAACTCTTACATGGGACAACCATTATGATTCTACTTTGATGAGCGTAATTACCAGTGTTTTTCTTTTGTACCCTATTTGACAACTGAAGATTGTGTTTGAATTGATTATCTATTTTATCATTTAAAATACTTCTCCCCCCATTTCTGATTTAATTTTACTATGCATAACACTTGAGGTAAATTTTGTTTCCACGTTGCATCTGATCACTTATCATTTTCAAAGCTTTTTCAAACAAAACTTGATCAGCTTTTTGCCTGATTTTTTTCTGCGAGAATGTTATGTATCGTTTTCTCTACAACCTTCATCTAATGGATTAATACATAACATGTCTTGCTGTTTGACCACCTATACTATAACTTATAGACTAAGTTTATAGTATATTTTGATAGAAACTTTTATATGCTATTTCCGTTGTTACCTTCATACTCGTAGTCAAAAATAAATGAAAAAGTTTGTAAAGCAAAAAACAAGTTGATGATCATGACACTGGTGATAAAAAGAAGAAAAACAAACGCATCATAATATTGCCATCCACTATACAATGTTTCATTTCAGGCGCCAGTAATAGTAGTAAAACACATACAATACTAAGCTTATTTGAAATTTTACAAAATTTTTATATAAGCCTAATTATGTTTATTTAGAAACATTATTAAAACCAATTAAATGCTTAAACTATTATGCTTTTAATAATGGTGAAAGCATTATTTCACCTTGAGAAGCAAAACCGAATACATTTTTATATTCGATGATGTTTCATGTGTAACAAAACGTAATGAGAGAATATTTCAGTATAGGACGCCACAATACTATCGATTGCTTCTATCTGTGTCAGACCTATACAAAACTACCGAAGCATTTATTAAGGGACAATGTTAATGTTTTGATATCATTTAAACAAGATGATTTTAATTTCAATCATATTTATATGGATCATGTGGGAACATATACAACATTTGAAACTTTCAAAACTATATGCTCCTATTATTGGAAAGCACCTTTCAAATTCTTCTCAATAGTAATGAGATAGTCATTTAAATAATAGAAGATACCGATACTGTTTTGACATATAATATATATATATATATATATATATATATATATATATATATATATATATATATATATATATATATATATATATATATATATATATACGTTAAACATTTTATTACATCTTTAAACATTACTGCCTAAATAAGGTAATAAAAGAGTTAATTCTCTCTTGCTGCAAGAAAAAATATTAATAAGGAACACACACAATAAGGAAGTATATGAAGATTTATTTCAACCTTTTACTAAACACCTGGTGAATATTGAAAGTAAGCTTAAACCACTATCAACTAACACGAGTGAGAATATCAAATTAGAAGTCCAAACATACAAAAAATAAGACTACCTTAAAAAAGAAGACAACAATTGTGAAGATTATGATGATGATGTTGATATAAAACATTACATGATGATGATAATGATGATGGCGATGATGATGATGAAAAAAATCGAAAAAATTATATTGTCTAAACCTTCAATCCCATCAAATTCTACTCATTTAAAAGACGAAAATATACCCAACGGCATTTTTTTTATTTGTCAACCCAAACTGTGAGAGGAAATAATAGGAAATTAAAAATTTCATCTGTCAAACCCAATAAACTAAAAAATAATTTTTTTAAAAAATTTCAAATGGAACTGGAAGAGTCGGAGATTGAAAAACAGGAGGAATATGAAAATATGTTACATAAAACTATTCAAGAAAAGTCTTTTAGGGATTATTATGAATAGTACCAAAATTATTAAAGATACAAAGAACCGAAATTCTGATGGAAAATTTCATCTAAAATTTAAAGATGATATTGGTAAATAAAATAATCAATTTTGATGGATCCGACCTATTAATTTCAGGTAAGAAATTCAAAGGCACCAAAGGGTTACACGATCTTTTATTTAATAAACCTGTACCAACCATGTACACAAAAGATAATATAAAAACGTATGTATCCATTCTATTTAAAACTAAAGCAGTAAAGGATATAAAATCAAGTAAAAAAGAAACATTTTTAAAAAATTATCCAACGAATATTGGAACGTCAAAATAAATATGAAGAATTAACAGAAGCAGAAGGAGTGTTTATGAAAGTGTCCAATGATCCAGTGGACTATGTATTTTGGGATGATCCAAATGAGTTAGTCGAACGGCTAAAATTGTTACTGGCTTTCGAAATTGCAGGTAATACGGGACACATGAACGAAATCAACTCCATTATTGAAGAATTAAGAGAACCCACCATTATAGAATATTATTAAATTAATAGAAAATGTCCAGGTTTTTTACTGATGTAAGAAAACAAATTGTTGATGAAATCCATAAACCTGCAAGAATAAACAAACAAACAAACAAAGGTAGGTTTTATTGCCGCAGTTTTATATAACAATGAAAAAGCGAAATTGCAAATACATAAATTGTAAATATATCATTTATTAGGACATAACATTGCCGTAAACCAGTTAATGAATCCAGGTGATCTTAACAATAAGGAAATAAACAATACATATTCGAGGTGAATAATTTCAATGACATTGAAATTAAAATTACGCGACCTTAAACTCTATTTTGTTTTCGTTATACAAGCAAAATAAGTCAAGTTAAACAAAAAGTGTACTGAACTATTAAACTGTATTAAAAAAAGAAAATGAATAACTTTAATCTAATATGTAACAAAAATAATTAATTTTAACGGACTATCACACAGTTCATTCCCCTATAAAATGATTTTCAATTTCTGTGCTAGCAGCTGGAACATGATACCCAAAAAGATTTAAGTAAACAAACATATTTTTATCAGAAACGCATAGTTCTTTTGTGGTCCGTGGTTTATGACGCTTAGGTTTGATAGTCTTAAGCGGGAAGGCCTTCTTAAAAGCACTTAAAATTTTATTTAAGAAAGCTCTAAAATTTTCAAATTCAAAATTCCAGGCGATATTTAAGCAAATATTATGAAATACTGAAAAATGGGCGGCCGAGAAAATTCTGCCCCTATGGCGAGGTATCTGTAAGGGGTAAGAGGAATACTAAATTTGAAAAATATTGCTTCGTGATCGGAAGGACCTGTGCTATAAATCTGGTATTGAACCTCTGATGGAGAAAATTCAGATGTCACGTAATCAATGATAGAAGAATTTTGTAAATTCTAGTTGGAGGCGATACATGCATTGCAACAGTCGAATATAGAAATTAAATATTTCTAGGTGGCACAAACAGTAGCATAGTCAATATTAAGGTCTCCACATAGAATTTTACTGGTAGACTATCTAGCAAATTTAGTAGGTAATAGGAAAAATATTGTACATCGGAATTTGGTGATCTATATATATATATATATATATATATATATATATATATATATATATATATATACATATATCTATATATTGTTTTGATAAATTTTAAAAGACGCACGGTTACAATATAATTAAGTCTCTATTGGTTCTCATGGGAAAAGTTTTTCGAATCCAAACACTTATTCATCTTTGTACAGACTCGGGAGGTGAATTTACAGGAAATGAAGTAAAAAAGTTAATGTAAAATATAATATAATTCAGTATATAGTTTATAGTGAAAAAAAGCATCAAGCATCTGTTGTCGAACCAGTCAACAGAACACTTAAAAGACTTATGTGGAAACAATTTAGTATTCAGGGATCATATAAGCGGATAAACATTATGAACCACATTATTAATGTTTACAATAAAAGAAAACATAGAACTAATAGTTCAAAACCTACCGAAGTAACACATAAATATGAACAATTTTTATGAAACACTGCTTATAGTAGAATTAAGTTAACATCAAAACCAAAATTTAGTGTTGGTGATCATAAAAGAATATCCAAATTTACAGGTGTATTTAATAAAAATACCAACCTAATTAGTCCACTGAAATATATTTAATACAAAAAGTAAATCTTACAAATTCTGTAACTTATTTACTACAAAATATTGCTGGCTAAGAAATTCAAGGAGGTTTTTAGGAACTTCAATTACAGAAAGTTAAATACCCGGATATTTATCTAGTTGAAAAAGTTCTAAGACGTAAAGGCAATAAGGTCTTAGTGAAGTAGCTAGAATTTAATATTAAACATAATAGTTGGATAGACAAAACCAATGTAGCTTAGTTTCTTGTAAGTTAAAAAAATAAAACTCTTATATGTATTTTATAGTGGTTTTACTTAACAGAAACATGAGAAAATACAATATACAAATAAGTTGCTATTAGAGGAAAATTGTCTTCCTTGAGTTTTCATTCTAATATTTCATCAACATTCTTGTTCTCAACATATTCCTTCATTCTATTCAAAAATTATTTGCTTACTTTTTGATATTTAATTATAGATTTTCAGTTTGCTCTTTTCTTAGGTGTTCTGATAAAATCTTCAGTTAAAGTTTGATATTCGATGATACTATCCCAGTTGACACAATCCCTAAATTCCCTAATCAATCCTTCAGATACAATGTGGTTCTCTGATATGATATCCCAGATTATTTTTGTTAAATACATACTTATAAAATTAGTATCCAATTTCCTGTCTTCCTAATTTCTCATTGTAAATATTCTTGAAAATAAATGATAAAACTATAATGTAGATCAGGAAGCAATTTTTTTTCTATACCTAATTTACTTAAACAACAATTTTATATTACCTCAAAATTCACAATTTTACATCTTTTGCTAATTTTCCCCCATCTTAATAATATCTACTTTTCAGTTAAAATCACGAAGAAATCCGTAGAATTTAATGAGAACAACAATATTGTGCATTTAATGGTAACTTGGAATTATGCATACAACCAAGCTTGAAAAAGTAATTATCAGTCAATATATTTGGATAGATTTCGGTTCGAAAAAAAATAATGGAATTAGAAAGACTCTTATCTAAAATTTTTGATAAAAACATAGAATTAAAATATACCATGAAAGATTTAATGTAATCAAATAAAATAATATAAATCATAAAGCTGTTTCTTTTTCTCCACCATAAACCATCGTACCCAATCTCCACCACATCTTGCAACATTTGGCAGGCCCTGGCTTACATCATATCTGTCAACATAGACAAACAACTAACGAACATAATCACAAATAAGCTGCTTACTTCTTTACACACGAAGCTAGCTCGATATCTCAAAAAAAAAATACAGAGGGTCCTCCAGAAATCAATCTGTTGATTTTTAGTTGGTGGGCCTTCAAGAAACCTATTTTCCACAAGAGTGTATTATTATAGATATGTCAAAATACAAACAAATATGGTGCACAGGGACCCCTGCAAAAAATACGGGCACAGCAACCTGGTTTTACCTGGGGGGCCCAGTATCCCTTATTTTCCCAGGTGGGCCATTTAAAGTACAAACAAGAGGCCACAGGATTTTTTATCGAAGCACCGGGGGCCCCGGACTTAATCTGCTGTAAATTGCTCAACATAGCCTTACAAAAGACCAGAACCTATGCTACAGACACGTTTTTTTCATAGAAAAAATTTCAAAAATTGATGCGTTTTAGAGTCGCTCCGATATCCTCTTTAAATCGGTATTAAACAACTATTAGGATTAGGCGGACTATGAAACAATATTAATTTTGAATACTGAGGCAGATCATTACTTACAGCGTTATTAAATTATTTACAATTAACAATAATGCAATATTACTTGCTACTTTTGGTTTTCCTTACTTCACATTTTATCTAGGCTTAGAGCTGATTCAAACTTTGTCAGAACCGAAGAAACGAACCAAAACCACAACAACATAATAGTAAAAGTAACGCGAAAACACAAGTAAACAACAAAACCAGCACTTTGTAGGTAACTAGATAACGAGGAAAACTAAAAATTCAAAATGTTTTACGTCATTTAGGATGCATCGATTTAGCCTTCAAAGAGTCAGGTTCAATTTCTGCCTTTCATATATTAGCAGGAATAGATGGTATCAACATGAGGGGTTGCCCCACCCGTTTAAATAATGATGTCTAGAAACATCTCGACCAGCATCATTGAATTGCTTGGCATGCTAGGTTTCCGGATTTAACTTGTTTGGATTTTTATTTCTGAGAAATGATCAAGTTTGGTTTATAAAAATCGGCCGACCTGGAAAAACATCATTGAGAGGATCAAAATTGCTATAAAAAGAATATCAAAGGCAGACATTGAAACTGCTGTCTCATTGGCTCTCTGAAGGCTAAATCGATACATCCTTAATGATCTCTTTACCTACAAAGTGCTGTTTTTGTTATTTGCTGATTTTCTCGATAATTTTAATGTTATGTTGGTGTTGTTTTGGCTCGCTGGCCTCCCGCTCCAAACTTCGATTTTGACAGAGTTTAGACTAGTTCTAAGTCTAGTTAATGTGTGAAGGGGGAAAGCCAAATAAAAAAAATAATATTCTATTATTATATGCATATTATAAATAATTTAAGCTCTAAATAATAATCTGCCGAGTATTCAAAAATAATACGATTTTCATAGTCCGTCCGACCAAACCTAATAGTTGTTTAATACCACTTTTACGAGGAATCGGAGTAACTCTAAAAGACATCGACTTTACGAAGACTTATTTTTTGTAAAGATTGTCGGAAAGTTAATATTTTTTTCATATTTAACTTTTTTCTGTTTCAAAAAAGTGTGTTTTTGTTTAATGAAAAATTGTAGCCACTCCGAAAAAAGCAACATATTTTTACGAAAGTAATTTTTTCTTCGTCGAAAAATAAGATCTTCAAAATTTGATGCATTTTTAAGGTCAACCGCACTTTGGAGGCTGAGAACTGTGGCGCATGCGAAAAAAGGTTTGTTAAGTCGGAATACAAGCTATTTTGTTCTAGAAAGTGTGAGATGTGGATAAGCCAGAGATGTTCAAAACTCGAAGTATCTGCAATCCGTATTCTCGCCGAGGAAAACAAGAAATGGATATATAATAACTGCAAAAACCCAAGTAATACCAGAAAATCTATTCTAGTACATGATGGTTGTAATGAACAGGCGTCTAGCGACGACAATAACGAAGGGGAGAATGAACTATCGCGTACTGAAAAAACTCTACAATCTCGGATGTTGTGAAACTCATTACAAAAAACCACGGTTCGCTAAAAGCCAAATTAAATTCGTTTAAAGGCGACTTATCTACTATACAACACTCGTTGCAGTACTTGTAGGACTAAATAGAAGAGATAGAACTGGAAAATAAAAATAATGAAAAAACACTTGAGGAGAGAAAAATAAAATTACAGAAGACAAATGCAAAAATCGATGATATAAAAAAAAATATTGTAATAACGAATATGCCCAAACAAGCTAACGAAAATACTCAAGAAATCGTGATCAAATTTGCGCAACATATGGGAGTCGATTTAAACAAAGCCGACTTAACCTCTAAACGATTGCCAGAAAAAGAGAATTCGCCAATTTTAGCGCACTAAAAAGTTTACGAACTAAATATACTATCCTGAGAAAGCGTTTGGAAGTGTGTAAAATTACTATGCAGGACTGCGGGTATACAGGAAGAAGAGTTGTTTATTTGAACGAAGACCTAACGAAGGCTAAACAGGAACTATTTGCAAGGGCTAGAAAAATTAAAGAGGAAGAGAATTATAAATTTTCATTGATAAAGGACGGAAATATTTACTTACAAAAAACTGACCGATACATAGTGATTAAGAAAACTGAAGATCTTACCAAACTTCAAGATAAGGGTTTATAATTGATACTGAAATAATTTTTAACTTTTTTCCTGCTTGTTTTTTAAATCTTATTAAAATTGCAGGTTAGTTTAACTCTAGTATTCTTAAAATGGCTAATATCATTGCCAACTTTCTGAACTTACAAACTACACAATTTTAAAATATTTTTATGAAATCGCCATTTGAGAGAAATATTATTTTTTCTCAACTTAATAACGAAATTATTTACTTAACTCTTAATATACGCAGATTACAAGCTAATTTTGATAATTTCTTAGTATATATTAATTACTCAGAACAAAAACCCAAAGTTATCCTAACTGAAATATGGGTAAAGGCACACGAACAAAATTTGTATAATATACCGAATTACAATAGTTTTTTTTGCAATACGAGAGGGTGGTCGATCAGGAGAGACAGTTATTTATGTTCAGTGGCGCTTCCAGAACTCAGAACTCTGGTCTGGGAAGGATAGTGGTTGGCAGGGGGGGAGACACCCGTTTAGGGAATTTTTAAACAAAAATTAGGAAATTAAAGAATTATTATTTATTATTAGGTAATATAATTTTCAATATTAGGTATTGGGTGTCTGGGTATTTACCCCCCTCTACCTTGGAAGCGCCCTTGTTTATGTAGAGGAACAGATGGATGTTCTTCTGACTGAGGTTATAAATATAAATACAGCAGAAGGGCTGTATGCATATTTATAACCTCTGGGCAACTCCATCGCTTCAAAAAAAAAGTATCGATATTAGGGCTGCATAGATCGTGTGCTTTCAGAATGCAGGAGTACATAGCCTAACTGGACTATATATTAGATAAAATTGTTAAGAGTGACGTTGCATATTACACGGGTGACAAACTTTTAGAACCTTGGTGTCAGAGGCCTCGAAGGAGTCATTTTTTTCTGGTAATAATAAAAAATTAAAACCTTGGATTTCTCATGGACTTTTAAAAAGTATTCGTGAAAGGGATAGGTTGTTGAGGAAAACTAAGAAACAGCTCTTAAATATAAACTTGAAGTAAAAGTATCTCTTACATAGAAATTTAGTTAAAAAATTAGTTATTGTATCCAAGGGATCCTATCATGAAAGCGAGATTACAAAATATGCACACCATATTAAAAAGCAATGGCAAACAATACACTCCATAACAAATTCAAAAAGTAGAAAAGTAACGATAACTAATATTGAGAACCAAAAGAAATAATAACCAATCAAAAACAGATTGCGATTGTCTTAACGATTTTTTCATGGAAAATATTTAAAAAAACAGTGGTCAAAACCGAAGATATTGAAAGCATAGATCCAGATGGGACACTTAATAAGTTTAGGTGAATAAACTCCACACTATTTTCCCACCTTGTATTGATCTGAATATTATAACAGGAATTAACTTCATAAAAAGTAATAGATCCCCAGGTAATGATTTATTAACATCTGATATGCTAAAAGAAGTTACAAACGAAATAGCTCCAATCCTAGCAAGCCTATATAACCAGTCATTTTCCGAAGGTATCTTTCCTGAGTGTCTGAAAAAAGCCATTGTTATACCTTTACACAAAGGTGGAAAAATACAGACGTGGGAAATTATAGAGCCGTTGCTTTGCTTTCCATATATTCTAAGCTATTAGAAAAAGTACAGTTGAAAACACCTAAGCATTTTTTTTATACAAACCTGTTCTTTTCACAAAATAAGTTCGGATTTCTGGAAAAAGAGGGACTGAACTAGCCTTACCTAACTTTAGCAATGAAATTGTTAGTCACTGGATTATGTTTGGATATCCCTAAGGCTTTTGACATTCTGTGGCATGGGGTTCTGTTGGAGAAATTGTTTAGGGCGGGTGTTAGGGGTACCAGCTACCAGTGGTTTAAGTGTTACTTAAGTAACCGTAGAAAACAAGTTAGAATAGGTGAGTAGGTGAGGAATTGAGCCAGGAGAGTATCCTTCAGTGTGCAGTCCCACAGGGTTCCGTGATCTCTCCTACTTATATATATATATATATATATATATATATATATATATATACACATATACACATATATGTGTATATATATATATATATATATAAGTAGGAGAGATCACGGAACCCTGTGGGACTGCACACTGAAGGATACTCTCCTGGCTCAATTCCTCACCTACTCACCTATTCTAACTTGTTTTCTACAGTTACTTAAGTAACACTTAAACCACTGGTAGCTGGTACCCCTAACACCCGCCCTAAACAATTTCTCCAACAGAACCCCATGCCACAGAATGTCAAAAGCCTTAGGGATATCCAAACATAATCCAGTGACTAACAATTTCATTGCTAAAGTTAGGTACCCGTGTAATATGCAACGTCCTCTAAAAGTTAGGTAAGGCTAGTTGGCTAGTTCAGTCCCTCTTTTTCCAGAAATCCGAACTTATTTTGTGAAAAGAACAGGTTTGTATAAAAAAAATGCTTAGGTGTTTTCAACTGTACTTTTTCTAATAGCTTAGATATGGAAAGCAAAGCAACGGCTATATAATTTCCCACGTCTGTATTTTTCCACCTTTGTGTAAAGGTATAACAATGGCTTTTTTCAGACACTCAGGAAAGATACCTTCGGAAAATGACTGGTTATATAGGGTTGCTAGGATTGGAGCTATTTCGTTTGTAACTTCTTTTAGCATATCATATGTTAACAAATCATTACCTGGGGATCTATTACTTTTTATGAAGTTAATTCCTGTTATAATATTCAGATCAATACAAGGTGGGAAAATAGTGTGGAGTTTATTCACCTAAACTTATTAAGTGTCCCATCTGGATCTATGCTTTCAATATCTTCGGTTTTGACCACTGTTTTTTTAAATATTTTCCATGAAAAAATCGTTAAGACAATCGCAATCTGTTTTTGATTGGTTATTATTTCTTTTGGTTCTCAATATTATTTATCGTTACTTTTCTACTTTTTGAATTTGTTATGGAGTGTATTGTTTGCCATTGCTTTTTAATATGGTGTGCATATTTTGTAATCTCGCTTTCATGATAGGATCCCTTGGATACAATAATTAATTTTTTAACTAAATTTCTATGTAAGAGATACTTTTACTTCAAGTTTATATTTAAGAGCTGTTTCTTAGTTTTCCTCAACAACCTATCCCTTTCACGAATACTTTTTAAAAGTCCATGAGACATCCAAGGTTTTAATTTTTTATTATTACCAGAAAAAAATGACTCCTTCGAGGCCTCTGACACCAAGGTTCTAAGTTTGTCACCCGTGTAATATGCAACGTCACTCTTAACAATTTTATCTAATATATAGTCCAGTTAGGCTATGTACTCCTGCATACTGCAAGCACACGATCTATGCAGCCCTAATATCGATACTTTTTTTTGAAGCGATATATATATATATATATATATATATATATATATATATATATATATATATATGTATATATATATATATATATATATATTAACGCCTTGTCACGCTTCACTGAAGGGTACGGTTTCTACTTTTACGGATGACATGGCGATTCTTTATAAAGCATCCTCTGCGGATATCGAAGAGATGCACTCTGACATGAAGTTGCTAGCGGCCTGGATCTCTGTTAAGAGACTATGTGTCAATGTTAAAAAAACAAATTTGTCAATTTTTTAATCAGAGGCTCCTTCCAATTTAAATACTTTTTTTGTTTTCAACAATGTAAGGGGTTACTTTGATTTTACACAGCTATTGGTAAAACACACCATTTTCTGAAATTCTTTTTACTATCAGGGTCCTAAACAATTTAATTCTATTAAAATTCCTGCAAATTTATCCTAATAGAGAGCCATTAAACAACTCATAAAGAACACTTTAATAAATTGGTGAAAGAATGCAAATGCTATAAAATAATGTATTTCATAACTTGTTTCGTCGCCCTAACTCATTTTTTTATACCACTTTCATGTCATTAACATAAGTAATTTAAACAGCATTTTTCTTGTGTCTTTTCTCTTCTTAACTTTTTGGAGTATTAAAATAATTATATACGTACGTAAGTAAGTTTTCCAATAATGCTTTACAACCACTTCTTATACTGTCATGTATGTCTATTTTTTCTGCACTCAGAACCTTGTGTCTTGCAAAAAAAATAAAGGTTAATATCAAATAATTAATTATTTGTTATATATCGTAACAAAAACACTGTAATGTATTACTGTTAATGTATTGTATTGTGATGACAGATGGAAATAAAATTTGTTTATTTATTTATTCATAGTATATTGTATCATTTGCGATTTTACACCCGTACGTTACAATATTAAGCACTTGGCTAATTTTTAGTCGAATTACAAGATACAATTATCAACAAGCAGAACCGCATCTATACCGAAATTACTGTATTACAGTGCCTTCCTCTATAACAGCAAAGGTCTAGGGACCCCCCTAGAGATTCTAATTTCACTCCTCAGATATTCCCGTTATTATTCATTTTGTCCGAAAAATACCTATGAATCCACTAATTTGGCAAATGGCTTAAAAGCAAATAAAGCTATCGATGTGTAGTTTTCGACAAAACTTCGCTCTTTCATGACTCTTTATAACTAGCGTAAGAGAAGTATAACCGTCTATTAAAATGTTTTAAGAAAACTGGAAAAAACTGTCATCAGTACAAACAGCGTCATCTAACCAATTTATGAAAACTAAGAAGTGTCACTCGATTCAAATCCTAAAACAGTTTCAAATTCCTTTTAAATAAGCCCCAATTCATTCAATTCGGATAAGGGGTTCAGAAGATACAGCGATTGAAACCTTTGATAAGTCAACAGCTCCCCCAACCCTTATTAAGGGTGATATGACAATAAGTTTACAACCAAAGTGATAGGAAATTAATTTAGCTTTCCAATGAGGTAATAAAAGTTATATCTAATTATGGGAGTTTTTGTAGAATTTTTGAAATTTATAGTTCATCCTAGCAACTAAGCCCTTTTGCGGTGAATTTAGAAACTTTGGTAAAAATATGTTAGGTCGATTGTTTTCTTGACCACTTTGTTGTAATATTTTTTTTTCGAGTCGCTAACATGAAGAACTTCCGAGATATGGATAGTGAGCGCCTTTCAGAGAACACCCTATACTCAGAACCAGAATGTAAACTGAATTAATTTACGGCGTTATGGCGGTCCTACTATACGCGCTAACGGCCGATACCTATTTTCTATGCGAAGCGAATTCTAGAAAAAAGGAAATCCACTATTTTTTAGCCGACGCGAATATATGAAATTCTAAGACTTTATTACATAACATGATCCACACCTATTTCGTACTGATTTTGAAACATAAATTAATTTGTTATTTTTTAGAGCTAAACTAGCTTTATAACAAATTATAATATCTTTTTAACCAATCAAAAGAGCATAGATGTATTGTCAGATGTAACAAATATTAAAATACAGTTAGGTATACAGCGTGTGCAAAAAAATAGGTTCAATTATATTATATAAGTATGTGAAACTCGATTTTTTAAATGGAACACCCTGTATTTTTTATTTGTATTAAAAAGAGGAACGAATGCATTGTCGATTTATTCATCTTATCTGAGTGCCGTCTTCTTCCGAAGGTTGACGATCATTCTGGCTATTTGTATCTTGGAGATAGCTGCACGAAAAAGAGATCTAGTACTTTTGCCGTACCATTCCCTCAGGTTTTTAAGCCACGATGTGCGTCTTCGACCTGGCGCTCGCCCCCCTTCTATCTTTCCCTTTATAATAAGCTGTAGTAAACTGTATTTTTCCCGTTGCATTACGTGGTCAAGGTATTCCAGTTTCCGTCTTTTTATAATGAACAGGACTTTAATTATTGTGTTTAGACGACGTAAGACGTCAACATTGCTTACTTTCTCGATCCACGATATCCTCTGTAACCGTCGGTAAACCCACATTTCGAACGCCTCGATTTTCCTACAGTGTATACTTAACAATGTCCACCACCCCTTCATACCATAAAGCAATATTGGAAAAATATAGCACTTTACCAAACGTAACCTTACACTTAGACTGAGTTGTCGGGATGTTAGCAATTTTTTCATTCTAACAAAGGCGGCTCGTGCTTTTTCGATGCGAATGTTAATTTCCTGTCCAATATCCCATTTCGAGTTCAAGCAGTGTCCAAGATAAGTATATCGGGTAACTCTTTCAGTGTTTTCATTTCCCAGGATAATCTGGACATTATTATCGATTGCTTCTTTGCTGACTATCAGGAATTTGGTTTTGTTTATATTCATTTTAAGGCCATAATTGTTACTGGCTTTGTGAACCCGTGTCAGCAACCACTGGAGATGTTCTAGGGAGCTCTAAGTAAAACAGTGTCATCAGCGTATCGTATATTATATATTGATACTCCGTTTAGACAAATTCCTTTTTCTTCATCAGTCCTCCGACAGAATATGTTCGGAATATATATTAAAAAGCAGTGGTGACAACACACACCCCTAACACCCCCTTAGAATTGCCACTTCTTCAGTTAGGTTATCTCCTTTTTGAACATAAGCGCTCTGATTCCAATATAGATTGGCTATAATTCTTGTATCGCGTTGATCAAAACCTACTATCTGCAATATCTCCATCAGTTTTGTATGTTGGACTTTATCAAAAGCTTTCTCATAATCTATGAAGCACATATACACCGAGTTCAGACAACGCTGGGTCAGAACTTGCATACTAAAAAGAGCATGTCTTGTCCCAAGATGGATCCTTTGGAATTTCTCCAGAATTATAGATATTTTTAAACAACTCTGAGAATTCTGGCGCTATCTTCTTCAACCAATTTGAAGAGATCTACATAAATCTGATCTGGTCCTGCATCCTTGCTCGTCTTCGCATGTCTTCCGGAAGGTTATTCTCGTGTATTCTATTCAGATTTTTCTTTAGATCGTCTTGTGTTTGAAGTATTATAGTAGGTTCTCTGATTTTCGAAGTAGCATATTGTTTTATTTGTTTGCTCAGGGTTTTCTTTCGTTTCAGTTTCATCAATCCGACAATCGGGTAATATCAGCGCTGGGATAAGTTTTGACTGAGATGAAGCAGTTCCTAAAGCGATGATTTATCAAAATAAAATCAATCTGGTTTCGAACTATGTGGTTGAGTATATGACGGGGTGATCTCCAAGTATATAGCCATCTAGGAGGAAGTTTAAAGAAGGTGTTCGTAATAATCAGCTCATAATCTTGAAAAAATTCTAAAAGTCGGTCTTTACCATCATATAGGATTCCCAAACCGAAATCACCAACAGTCTTTCCTGATTTTCCTTGCCCTATCTTTGCATGAAAATCTCCCATGACTAGGTTGACCTCAAATTTTTTAAGAGATATCATAACATTTTCAATGTCGGCATAAAACTTTTCAATATCATTTTCGCCTGTGTCTGCAGTAGGAGCATATACCTGTATAATGTTGGTGTTTATGGGGTTATTAGTAGTAGTAATTATAATAGAGCGACTCGGTCTGATATTGGTAGAAAGCTGACGATATTCTTCTTAATGGTATTCGAGATTAAAAAGTCTCCATTTCGACGCTGGGGGTCTTGGTTACCACTATAGAATATTGTGTGGGTAAGAGTGGTTTTCTGCCCTGAACCAAGCTATCGTGTTTCGCTGATTCCTAAGACTTCGATGTTCAATCTTTTCAATTCCTGGACGGCGTTTGTTAATTTTACTGCCTCAGATAAGCTTCTCACATTCCATGTAGCAATGCTGATGGCTGACCTGGAGGTTCTTCGCACCCCCTGACTATTTAAAGCCTGCCGGAGACTAGGGGCCATTTTACTTTCGTTTTCAGCCATAATGATTATACAAGGAATAGCTAATACGGCGGTTTTCCGTTGCCTGCCGTATCGCAGTGTCGTGACCGTACCATTGTTTCAACTCCGCTCACGGGTATTTGAAGTAAAGCCCTTAAGGAAATAAATAATAATCTTCAGATATCCGAATAGTTTTTGTATAATATAAGCACATAAGCTGCGCCGTTAAAATAAAAAGAACCATGATTCGGAAAACAGTTAAAAACATACAGGGTAATATAAAAAAACAATGTTTTTATGCCTTTTTTAAACCTGTGAACAGAAGATATCAACAATGCATTGTGTGATATTTGTGTGTTTTTTGATTTTTTATATTTTTATCGCTTTTTAGCAAAGGAGATACAAATTTTCTTTTAAGTGCATGTATTTTTGGAACAGTTTTCGTTCTACATTCACTCCATATGATGGCTATGAAATAAACTTTAAAGATACTATGCCATGACCAGGCACATAGCCAGGGGGAATCTTGGAGGTCTGGAACCCCCCCCCCCACCCTGAAACTCTAAAAATATTAAAAATAATTTGATAAAGGTATGCTTCTTCTTAATTTTCCCGAGATTAGATTGTTTGGAGCCCCTCCCCCGAACTAAATTTCTGGTTTAGACCCCCCCCCCCTGAACCAAATTTCTGGGAACGTGCCTGGCCATGACAATCCTTACAGCGTTCAGGACTGGATTCGCAGTGGTAGGTTAGCATAATTGAGTATACAGGGTGCCTCATCCCACAATGTTTTAAGGCAAATTATTTACGGTAGCAGAAAATATATATAACTTTAAACAACTACGGCAAGTATCTTTAACATTGTATATAGTATAAGTAATATATTAAAAAGTGCTAATAAATAATATATACATATGTAAATAAACACTGTTTTCCTTAAGAAGTGCCTAGAATTTGCTCCGTTTATGTTTAACATTTGCATTAAATTCAAAAACTGTCTAAACTTTAAAACTACATTTTAAAAAATTATAATAGAAGCAAAAATACTTTTTGCAGAACTCTGGATATAGACTGATTCAAGAAAATAAAAAAGGCGTAACACGATCTAAAAAAAATTATTAGTATGCCCTTGAAATAAAACTGACCTCTAGAACACCATTATTTTATTCACTTTTATTAAATTTTTCCATACAAAAATCTAAAACGATTTAAAATTTAGTACTTAAAAAAGAGTTTATAATTTAGAGGAGAAAATGTTGAAACATGCTTATTTTAAAGAAAAAAATAAACTAAATATTAAAAATTTCTGTTATATTCGTTTATAAGTAGTGTAGTGGAAGTACATACGATATTGACAAAGTTCGTGTAACAAATACTACTTCTGTTCTATCCATAGTATATACCATAAAAAAATCTTATCTCACAAAAACTTTAATAAAATATGAACATACAAAATGTAAAAAAGCGTTTGCAAACAAACCAATTACATTGTAGTTGAAATTTCAGAAATTTGCATTTGCAATTTAAGGTTCTGTATACCTAAATGTAATTTTCGTATTTTTTATAAGTTTAGTTATGCTGTCATTAGGTATAGACAACCTTGAATAAATTTTAAAAAATGAGTTATTTTTTGTTATAACTTTTATTGAAGAATTAAAAAAATACAATAAAATACAGGGTATTCCATTTAAAAAATGCAACTTTAATATGCAACGAGTTTTTGACGCACCATCTATAAATGCAAATAATTTTAAAATGTAGCTCAATCTGATCTGTATATATCACGCAAGGTTGATTTAAAAAGAAAGAACCGTTCAGTAGTTAGACATCTACGGATAAGGGATTCCCTTAACCCTGTATAAAGGTTTTAATAATTATATAATTTTTGGACACACTATTAAAGAAGAGTAATTTTTGTGTTAAAAAATTTTATTTTAAAAAAATAATCATAATTACTTGGTCTATGGGTAATTATTCTATGAAATTATTAAATGTTCCCGAGGTCTGAAAACATTTTTTTTCAAAAATAGAAAAATAAAAATACTGTTTATAAAATTCAGGAGATAAAGTCTAATTTAAAAAGAAATACGCTCTGAAAAAGTAGATTAGTGCGCCCCTCAAGTAAAATTAATATTCCGAAAGGCAAACTTGTATCTAATTTTTTTACAAATGTTCTTGGACCATTTAAAAAATAGTCTTATTTTAATAAGGGTGTTAAATGCAGAGGAAAAAATGTTGAAAAACACGTATTTTAAGAAAAAAAAATTAAAAACATAGGTGAGATGTCAACATTTTGAAAAATTTGTTTCCCCATAAGAACTTTATTAAGTAGATACATATAAAATCAAAATAATTTAAGATTTGCAAATTTCCGCTCTTGAAAAAGTTGGTGTAAAAATACTACTTTTATTTTACCACTCGTATATGCCAGACAAAAGCAATTTGTTAAAATTTAAATACCACAACGCTATCAACAAAACATAAGCCTACAAAATGTAAAAAATCTTCTTAGGAATAGGGAAATCTGACCAAATTTAGCACCGTTGATTAGTACATATACCTATTACTGTCTTTTTCACCACAATTTTACTAGTTTATCTCTATGTCACACTTCATGCCTACACACAATTTGAAATTAATCTAATAAGTAGTTGTTTCAGGCTGATTTCTTGAACTATTGTATTAGGCCGCCATTTTGGATTCTTACCAAAACGTTACCAGTTAATTTCTATAAAACACTTGATTTTTGTGTCAAATGTGAAGTAATTTGGATAATTAGTTCTTTAGTGTTAATTTTTTTAATATTTTACCAGTCCGCTATTTGTTTTCGCCATATTAGATATCTACCAAAATATTGCCAGGTCATCCTCATAAGATCTTTAATTTTTGACCAAAATTTGGAATCAAGCGGATAAATACATTTTCAGCTATGCCTCAAACTGACAGACAGACTGACGGAATTGAGAAAACATGTTTTTATAAAAAACCTTGGAGGGGATTTTTCACGTTTACAAACATTTTATTTGGTCGCCGTTTTGTTCCGCCATTTCGTACCATAATTTTACCATCTATATCACACTTAATTCTTGCACAAAGTTTGAAATCAATTTAATAAGTAGTTTTTTCGGGCTGATTTTTTAAATATTTTATAAAGCTGCTAATTTGTTTCGGCATTTTGGATTCGTACGAAAATTTTAGCAGTTAATTTCTACGTAATACTTGATTTTTGTATCGCGTGGGTTTTTAGTAATATTTTTTTTAACATTTCACTAGGCCGCCGTTTTGTTCCGCCACATTGGATTTTTACCAAAATGTAATTCTTTCATCCCCTTATGACCTGAAACATGTTTTTTGGAATCTAGGGACCCTAAAACGTGAAGTCTGTAAAAACCTGGTAGGGTGAATTTTTCACGATTACAATAATTTCCTTTTACGAGGGAAACCACTATGCCTAAGGGTGTACAGAGGCTTCCAAGACTTTCAAAGATTACCACAAAGACTTCCAGGGACATCCAAGAGTTCCAAAGATAACCAAAAGATTTTCTTTCAAATGCACAGAGGCATCCTGCTCAAGCCATAATTTAGATTTTTAATCAAGAATTAATATCCTTGAAAATTGCATATTTAATTTTTTTATTATTACCTAAGGAAATTGTACATTAAACAAATCTTGACATAATTTTTAATATTATGTTTATAACACGAAACATAGTAACCTGACAATGACTGCACCACGTTCAAGTTCAATCGATAGCATAATTGTTTGTATTTATTTTGTATATATTGTTGTTCAGACTAGTATCGAATCGTATAGCATTTAATACTCATTTAAATGTACTACTAGTACACAAACTTACAAGAGCACTCTTGGCTCATCAAACTTTCTTGGCTCATCTAGACTGTAGGAAAAAATAATTCCCTGTATCACGAAAGGGAGGGTCCTTCCCTTTCTTTTGTCTATTGTCCTTCGAACTACAAGAAGCCAATTACTAGAGAAGCACCACTAAACTCCTGGAAGAAAAATCAATAAGGCCCACAGACGCCAAGTAGTCCTATAGAAGCAACACGAAGCTCTACAGAAACCAATCAATACGGCCCATAGACGCCGCTAAACCAGTCCCTAGAGAAGCACTACGAAGCTCCTGGAGGAAAACTCAATACGGCCCACAGACGCCAATCAGTCTTATAGAAGCAACACGAAGCTCTACAAGACCAAGCCAATATGGCCCATAGACTGTAGGAATAAATAATTCCCTATATCACGAAAGGGAGGGTCCTTCCCTCTCTTTTGTCTATTGTCCTTCGAACTACAAGAAACCAATCCCTAGAGAAGCACCATTAAACTCCTGGAGGAAAAATCAATAAGGCCCACAGACGCCAAGCAGTCTTATAGAAGCAACACGAAGCTCTACAAAAACCAATCAATACGGCCCATAGACGCCGCTAAACCAGTCCCTAGAGAAGCACTACGAAGCTCCTGGAGGAAAAATCAATACGGCCCACAGACGCCAGTCTTATAGAAGCAACACGAAGCTCTACAAGAACTAGTCAATATGGCCCATAGACGCTGCCAAACCAACCCCGAGAAGCACTACAAAGCTACTGGAGAAAAAAATCAATACCTACGGCCCACAGACGCCGACAAGCAATCCTGTAGAAGCAACACCAAATTCCACAGGAACCAATTAATATGGCCCTCAGATGCCTCCAATGCAACCCCTATAGAAGCAACACGAAGCTCTACAGGAATTAATAATAATAATAAAAATAATAAAGGATTTTTATTTTAAAATATACATAAATAATAAAAATAAAGTACAGAAAGGGCGAGATTCAGTTCATTTAGTCTGGAAGAAATAAATGCCTGTTCTTACACCTAACCCTAATCTAGTAGATAAACGCATCGCAAAAAATGTATAATAAACAAGAGAAAGCGGCAACAAACATTACATAGTAACACAAAAGAGAAAATTAAATGCAATTCAAGTTACACTAAAGCATTGGTTATTCACACAGAATATGTCAGTCATAAACATTGTACAAATTGTGAAATATAGAGGTTAACATCAATTCGTAATTATATAAGTATTATTGTTCAGAAAATAGCTTTTTAAACACATATTGTTTAAATGCAGCTTTGGACTTTATATTTTTAAAATTATTAGTGAGCTCATTCATTACATTTGCAATTTGATACGAAAATGATCTCTTAAACATTTCTGTTGAGTGGAGAGGAGGGGTTAGTGTACCTTTAAATCGAATATTCAAGTTATGAATATCCGTTCGATATCGAATTTTATTATATAAGAAGGTATTTTACTTGTTAAAATGGAATAGAAAAGCGTTGCAGAATGAAGTTGCCTCCTTTTTTAACTTTTAAGCCAATTGTTGAGGTTAAAAGTGTGGCTAATATGGTCGTACTTTCTTATGCCGTAAATCAGGCGCAAACAACTATTTTGAAGTTTTTGTATTCTTCTTATATCTGTGCTTTTTAGACAGGAATCATATAGGATGTCACAAAAATTAAGATGGGATAGGACCAACAATTCACAAAGCATAGATTTAGTTTTTCTATTTAATACAGCTCTGTGTTGATATATTAATTTTAAATTAATGTAACTTTTTTGTAAGCATTTACTAATGTGCTGAGAAAATCGCAGGTCTTGATCCATAATGAGGCCAAGATTTTTATAATGTTCATAAAATGTGATAGGTTTGTCTATAATTACAATTTTGTCTTTAACCCCTTCGCTACCAGAGCGATTTCGCTATCTACGATATTATACCAGATTTGACAAAAAATTAAAAATTTATTTTTTTGGGTTTTTGTTTTTTTTTATTAACTTACAATGCAAAAACATATTTTAAATGAAAAAATATTTATTTAAAATGAAAAAAAAAAGACTGAAATAAACAAAGAAATGAACAATAAAATAAACAAATTTTAAACAAAACAAGAACAAGATGTATAAAACTTAGAATAAAACATCAATTACAAAAACAGGAGAAGCTCAGTTTTCGTTTAAAATTAAAAAATACAAATAAAAAATAAAGAAATTGTATAAACAAATAAACGCAAAAACAAACTGTAAACAAAACAAAAACTCTTAGATAATAACAGAATCTAAATTAACATTTACGAACAAAGTACAAATAAAAAATAAACAAAAAAAGAAATAAATGAATAAACAAACTTTATTCAAAAACTCCTAAAAAGAAAATTTAAATTCGCGTTCAAAATAAAACAAACTCTGAAAAAAAACCAGAACTCTTATAAAACAACAGGATCTATATTTGCGTTCACAATGAAAGTACAAATAAAAAATAAACAAATAAATGAATAACAAATTTTAAACAAAACAAGAACTCTTATATAATAACAGGATCTAAATTAGCATTTACGATCAAAGTACAAATAAAAAATAAACAAACAAACAAATATATGATTAAACAAACTTGAATCAAAAACTCCTATATAAGAAACAAACTAAATTCGCGTTCAAAATAAAACAAACTCTGAACAACACATGAACTTCTAAAACACAATATAAAACTAAATTTGGCTTAAAAAAATTAAATAAAACAATTGTACGAAAACATTGAGTTAGTAACCATGGTACCGATCAAAGTGTTCTTTAGAACATAAATAAATTGGAGCGTTGGGACAACGATTGCAGACATTACTTGTGAACATTCTTTTTTTATTGACGCTGTAACAGATTCTGCAAGTTCCTCTTTTCCTACGGATTCCTGGTTCTCTGGGTACTGACTGTCAAATGTGCTTTATTTTTTCCTCCTTTTTTTTATTATTTTTTTTATTGTTAGATTTCAATTTTTTGTAGCCGTCAGAAAACTCAAATAATAGTTCATCAATTAGGAGTTTTGTAAAATCTAATACGTTAGTATTCTTTCCACTTGAATGGCAATACATCACTCGAGAATTTAGTACCATTCGTTGTATGATATGCATTCCTATTTTTTTAAACCAACTGTAGCTTTTTCTGGTACAGATGTAAGGTTCTATATCCTGGTCCACGGCGTCCACAGCTCCCATATTCATATTATAATGATCAATAGTTGATGGTTTTTGAATTGTAATATTGGAAGAAGAAGCTGTTTGGTAGCGAGATTTTTCAACAAATCCGCTTGTATGTTTGGTGCTCAATAAGTAGACATCTCGTTTATCTTTATACCTTGTTACTAATACGTCTCCCTTTCTCGCAAAACATGTCTGAAATGTTTGTAAAGGTACTTCAGTTAATTCTTTAGGCACACCTCTATTGGATCGAATAGTACCAGTGACATACGTGTTTTGAGTTAGTAGAAACTCTGCTAATCTTAGAGACATGTACCAGTTATCGATTACTAACTCTCTCCCTTCATTTAAGAAGTTCTGAGACAAAAACACAACTATTCTTTCAGAGAGACTCAACAAATTTCCGTCTGGGATGTGATCAACTTTATATATGTCTTTCCCAAAGTATAAAGTAAAATTGTAGGTATAGCCCCGCAAAGAAGGGTCACTCGGGCAGACACAAAATAACTTCATCCCAAAGCGTGATCGTTTCGTTTTTATAAACTGCTTAAAATGCAGCCTGCCCTTATACAAGACTAAACATTCGTCAAGGGCGATAATTTCCCCCGGATCCACAAGGGTCATACAGTTTTCCTTGATGTACGCAAAGAACATAGCTAATCGCGTAATTGGTCTTCCTTGGACAAAAGCCTTCGGATCACTAAATCTCAAAAATTTCAGAATCGAAAAAAATCTTGATCTGCTCATGACCTCTGCGCAAAATATATGTGGTCCACCGAAGAGGAAATCTCGACTCCAATAATCTGTGATTTTTGGATAACGTACAATGCCCATATATAAATTCATAGCAAGAAACGTATACATATAAGGAGTCGTAACATCCTTCCATAAAATTCCGTTTACCTTTTGAGTTCCATTTTCAACTAAAAACATACCTGCTCGTTTATTTGTCCATTGGCACATATCCTGTACAATTTTCTCAGACATAAACGCTTGAAAGCATTCCAAAGGGGTCTTTATGTTCTCCAAATTTACAGCAGGATGAAACCCTTGAAAACTGCATGTAAACGGAAAATTTCTAGACTGTCTAGTGTCCTGTAAACAAGATATTTTTTTTAGCAAATTGTACAAACACCAATTCAAAAAATATTTACCGAAAATGGGTCTGTAACCACAGAAAAATCGCCCATCATTACGGGTTCCCCGTCAGAATAATCGGATATGCTGGAGAGACTGTTATCGTCATCATCCTCATCCGTGTCTGGCACGTATTCAGAGCCAGAGTCCTGAAAAGGCTCGCTATCGCTTGAACTAGACATTTTTTAGAGCAAACGACTACACCCCAAGAAAGCAACAATTATACTGAACAAAAATCGGGTAGCATCCGGGCGATTGCTTTTGATTTGCACACACGCCGCCGGCGTGACCTTGAAAGGACCAATCAGAAATTGACTCCTCCTATAAAATTTTGCTATACCACGGCTAAAACACTATCAACGAAACTATACTGACCCGTAAAATAAATAATAGTGCGACTAAAAAACGTGTAGCCATAGTGGCAACATGGTATATTTGAGAATATACATTTGTTGCCACTATGGCTACATGGTAGTGAAGGGGTTAAAGGATGCCACAAAATTTCTCCTATCTATCTCCCTACCGAACCCCATCACGGCCGATTTTGCCGAATTTAATCTACTCCCGTAGCTGTAGTTTTAATATTAGATATAATCTTTAAAACTTCAATTTCAGAGACCTCAGAAAAGCTGAAGATGCTTTTTACTGATTCTTTTTTGTTATTTTTATAATATAAAAGTAATTCCTGGTCAACAGGAAGTTTTTGAATACAATTAAGAAAGTAATCATTTATTCGATTGACATCAATTAGTTCATCAGGTATTTGGTTATTTTGTTTTTTAGTAAAATTCAATAACTTTAAAGAAGACCAGATATCTTTTTGGGTTTTCATTGCCTGCTGATCAAAATATACTTTTTTTTTCTGCGAACGGCATTAGTATTCATATTTCTCATCTGTTTATATAGATTCCAATCAGCTGCATTATGATATTTTTTATATTTAGCTAATATTTTATCCCTATCCTTTATCATTTCACGAATAGTGTCGGTGAGCCGAGGGGCATATGGTTTCGAGATGCGATAACTTTTGAACGGAGCGTAAAAATCTAATAAAGTCGGTAAATTTGTATTAAGAAATTCAACCTTTCGGTCCGCATTCTGTAAATAATAAATATTATCCCAAGGAATAGACTTAAGGCCATAGTCAAACTGTTCAAAATTGAGATTTTTAAAATCACGAGCGGTTCTAAAAGCTGGCACGCTGGAAGTTTCAATGTTACTTATAAAGTACACTAATTCATGGTCACTTACCTCTTCTACGTGGGATGTTCCTGCTGCTATAATTGTCTCCTCGTCCGTTGTTAAGATGTAATCAATTAAGGTCGATGTAGTATGTGAGATACGAGTTGGTTCATTTAAAATTTGTTTTAGCCCTAAGCCCTCGAAAAGTTTTGTAGCACATTTAGCGTCAGCGTTTTCGAAATTAAATAAATTTATATTGAAATCTCCAATGCAATAAAATGTACGAGCCATTGGTAAAACAGATGATACAAACCTTTCAAAATTATTTAAAAAATCGGTATATGATAAGTTTGGGGGTTTGTAACCAATTATGATTTCCCTATGATACATTTGTAACTTCAATCAAAGTTGCTCTATATTTTTGGGTGAATTAATTTTTGTAAACTTAATGTTTTCTGTGATGAAGAAACCAACTCCTCCTCCCCTGCTAGGTCTATCGTAACGGACAAAGACATAACCTAGTATATGAACTATTTCATTTGTATAGAACTATTAAGCCAAGTTTCGCTCACTCCAATAATATCATAGTTGTTACATAAAACTACATTCCTAAAAGCATCAAAATGAGCTACTAGAGACCGAACATTAACATGTGCTATTTTAAGCTGTTTTTTCATATTTTTTTTATTAACCATCACAATTAAGTACAAATGAAAACATAACCTACAGAACAAAAAAAAACGAAATTTACATATATTAACCAATACTAAAATTTTAATATGTTTTGACTTGAAAAAATAACAATGTTTTTATTTTACAAATGTATTAAATAATTTGAGAGATTACCTACTTATTTATATATTGTTTGTGCCGCCAAGAAAAACTAAAAAAAAAAACTTAGAAATAAATTCTATTTAAGTACCTTAAACAAAACAATGTGTAATGAATTCAAGAAAACTTGTAGAGTCATTTCAGTAGACTCTGTCCTTAAGTAGTACGATAATATAACATTATTTATTTCATTATTAATGCTGCGAAATAAAGAAGGTCTATTTTTTAGTAAGAAGTTTGTCTAGATCGGAGATATCACGGATTTGTTTTTTATTATTTTCAATGCAAACAAATATTTTACTTCTTGATGTCCAACAGTTTTTTACACCTACAACAGCACGAACTTTTTTGTATAATAACATATTTTTACTAGCAAGTTGCTCACTGATGACAATACCACTGCCCTTTAGACGTTTTTTTGCACTTGATCGCGCACCCACCGATTCACGAAACGAACTAACAGAGGTCTTGTTTTTCCCGGAACTGCCGCCGTACCTAAACGATAGCTAAAATCGATATCGCTTGTCGTTATATCGATTTTTAAGTGAGATTTAATAATTTTGACCGTTTCTTTGTTATAATCGAAATCATTTTTTTCAGAAATTCCATTGATAACAATGCTATTCAACATATTGTCCTGTTTATGGTCTACTAATTGGCTTTCTACCGTCTGTATATCTTTTTTTAATTCCGATATTGAGGTTAACAATTTTTTCTCAAAGACAGTAATTTTATGCAGAAATTCTGTTATATGTTCCTGTGATTTTTGTGTGTCTCCGTTACCTAAAAGTTGTTCTCTTAGGTCTTTAAGACCTGATTGCAAGTTTTCTTCTAATTTGTCAACACGAGCTGAAATATTGCTATTAGCAGCGGGAAGATCGGCAGGGCCTAATTCACTTTTTGCCCTCTTCTGGTCATAACTGCACTGTAAACAACTTAACAAACTTACAGGCACTCGTTAAACGTAAAAATATATTTAATTTACTACTTTATATTTGAAATAATTACTATTTAGGAGGCAGAGCCGTAAATCACACGTGTTACTCGAACAGCGCCGTATCTACTACTTCAAATTTTTTTTTTTTAATCAGTAAGGTCTTCAGATGCCGCCAAAATAACCCCTATAGAAGCAACAAGAAGCTCTACAGAAACCATTCCACACGCCCACAGACGCCAAAAAAGAAGTAAGAAGCATATACAGCAAGCAATCCATAAGACCCACAGACGCCGCCAAATTAGCCCCTAGAGAGTCGTCACGAAGCTCCTAAAGGAACAACTACCCTACGGTCACTAGACGCCGTCAGCACAACCCTTAGAGAGACGCCTAACCAGACCCTATCAGAAAATCTGATAGAAGCCTGGTACAGGAGAAATTAGGAACAGAACTTAGCCAGTTGTTAACCAACTGTAAAAAAGACCCCACCTAGAAGTACAAGACAAGACAGTAAAGTGTCCGGAAAAGACATGTTTATCAAAGAATTGTCCTACCTAAGCAAAATCGTTTTTGAAAAACTACAAGAAGATATATAAATCAACCGATACGAAGAGCTGCGGAACGAACTGAAAAAAATGAGAGGAAATCGAAAAACTTCACACAGAAATAAGTGATTCAGCAACAGTCCAACAAGTGATGCCTTTAGAAACAATCATTGGACCGCCAAGGACACCTCCGAGAAAACCCAAACCGGTCTACATAATAGAGTCCAAAAACGACAAGTAATGCCCACCAGCAATAACCTTCCAACATTAATACTTCCAGTGTTTAGCAGAAGCTATGAAGAATGGTCAACTTTCTGTGATTTATTTACAAAAATTATTTACCAAGACCAAATAATTTCAAAATCAGAAAAACTGCAATTTCTGGGAACACATTTTAGAGACGATCCTCAGAATTTATTCAAACATCTAAGTATCACTAAAAACAACTATGAAACTGCAACAACGCTACCAAAATGACCGCCTAAGTATCTCCAAGTTAATTGATAAAATGTTAGACATCCCAACCATCACCCAGGAGTCAGCAGAAAAAATAAAATACCGACAGGAATTATGGGAAAAATAATTACGAGAAAATGGGAAACTAACAAGCTCTACGAACAAAACCTAATGGAGCAACAGAACTACCCAGCCTTCAGGAAATATTTAATTTTCTGGAAAGACGTTTTCAATCCCTAGAATCAATCAACAGAGCAAAATAAGAAAGCCGCAAAAAATACAGATGCCCAGCCTGTAAACAAAGTCACTCAGTAACTACATGTGCTGAGTTCAGAGCGCTCGCTACACAAGAACGACCAAAAATCATTAGGAAACACCACATACTGCTAAAGCACAAGAAAAGTGTAAAATCTGTAATAATCCACACAACCCACTTCTGTTGACCGCCAAAGAAGTATTGCCTTGCAACTAACTTGGTGACAAGCAACTCCAATTCGGGAATGCCCCAGATCCCTAGGGTGCTCATTAATTAAGGATTGCAATCATCCTTCATAACTGAAGAAACTGCGCAGATGCTAGCATTTCCACGTCAAAAAATTAGAGCAGATATTACAGGTGTCGGCAACAGTAAAACAAAAATCGCAAAATGGAAGGTGGAAACCCAATTTAAACCAGGTTTTCCCAGCCTAAACACAGAGCTAATATTCTGCCTAAAATCACAAAGGCAGTCCCCAATCAGCCATTGCCAAATATATATATATATATATATATATATATATATATATATATATATATATATATATATATATATATATATATATATATATATATATAGAACACCATTTTGGCACATCCCACTTTCAGTAAAACCGGCCCAATAGACATCCTACTAGAAGCGAAGAATATGGAAAAATAATATTGAATGGTCTCATGAAGACGACGCTGGTCTAATAGGGTAACATACCGACTTTGGCTGGATTTTCAGGTCACATAATAAGCAGCAAAGCAAATAACATAAAAAATGAAATTAGGATTGTTAATAATGGCGAATTGGTTTCAAAGAACGGCAGATAATTTTAATTTTAGCTTTACTAATTTACCAATAAGCAATAATATTGATACTGCGTTTGCACGCAGATGTGTGCCACCTTGTAACACTACCCTATTTTTATTACCTGTATATGAAAATGATATTTTAAATTTTTTCACTAATCTCAAGAATTCTAATGCTTCAGGATATGATGGTGTATCGAATAATTTACTAAAAAAATATAAATTTGTTTTGTGCAAAGTGTTAACTTACCTTATAAATATCTGTGTTGAGTTTGCGATTTTTGCGGAACAGTTAAAGTTGGCCACTGTCATACCTCTTTATAAAATGGGGGATATAAATGACTATTCAAATTATAGACCGATTAGCCTGTTATCAAGTATATCCAAACTTTTTGAAATAAATATCAAAAAGCAAATCAAATAAAATTTATGAACAAAAAAAGCCTACTGAGTGACTCTCAGCACAGTTTTACGGAATCACGTAGTACTGAAAATGCTCTATGTGAATTTCAATAGTTAACGCTGTTGATAAGAATCTGTATGTGTCAGGCCTGTTTGTGGATTTTTCTCGTGCGTTTGACATGGGTTACCACAATATACTCTTGCATAAACTAGAAAGATATGGGATTAGAGGACCGGCAGGGGAGCTGCTGAGGTCTTACCTGAATAGACGTATGCAATATGTTCTAGGTAATGGGGCAAAAGTAATTCTTTACTAATAGAGCAAGGTTCTTCGGTCATGGCTCTACCTAATTTATTCTAATGATTTAATTTCTCATTTGGAGCAAACTTCATCAAGTGTAATATTTATGTCATATGCCGATGATACCAATATTGTTGTTGTAAAGAACGATGCTCACTCACTTAAAACTACTACTGAGATGGTTTGTAAAAATGCTATACTTTGGTCTCCAAAAAACTGTCTAAATCTTAGCGAAAACAAAACTAAGTTTAATGTGTTTTCATACATTAAGCAAAACCACTACACAATAATTGTTTCGTAGAATCATCTAACTCATGTGTAATGTTAGGCCTAAATTTTGACGAAAACTTACGATGGCTGGATCACATTAAAAACCCCGCAATTAACTTAAGGCAGAATTGCTATGCACTAAAAGCTTTATCTAATTACTGCAGTCAAAATATTCTTTTATCGATATATTACGCCAACATACACAGTGGTCTATCATATGGCATAATCAATTGGGGGAGCAGGTTTGGACGTGCAAAGAGTATTTTTATTGCAGAAGTATGCAATTGGAATTATATTTGGGTTTTCTTACAGAGACTCTTGCCAAGAATATTTCAAGAAATATAAAATTTTAGCTGTTGCAGGAATTTACGTTTTTTCGACATGGACTATATTGGTTGCAAATTTTTTAATAGTAAGTAATGATGTAAAACAAGCTGCTACTTTAAGAATTTTTAAAAGTAAACTAAAAAGTCTTCTTATTAAAATGAATTACTATACTGTGCAAAAGTTCTTGAGTTAGATATTTTATGCTGAGTGCCTTGTCTTTTTTGTATATTCTTGTATATTGTTTGTAATTTTTATTTTAGAGTTTGACATGTATATTTTACTTTATACAAATTAGTTTAATACTTATTGGTTTAACGTTTTATCCAATTACTTATGTATTTTGTATGTACACTAGTTAAATTGAAAAATTAATTAATAAAATTATTATTACTATTATTATTATTTAATTTTGATTATTGAATCTTTTAACAAAAGAAATAGTGCAGTGTTGCTAAGTTTTGAATTATGATCCTTTTCTCACTTTGTTTTAAATGTAATCCATTATATTTTCCCTCAAATTTAAATAGAGCTTGAATGGCGAATTCACCGATATATATACTATCAAGGGTTTACGAATCAACGTTTCCAACTTATTGACGATTATCTTCAGAAAGTTTTATTTTCTTTATGAAATTAAATTTGACAAAAAATTAAATAGTAACCGCTATTGTTTCTACGACGCCAATATATCAGAAGAGTAGCATCTCAGGCCCATACTATCATTTATTTTTGAGCTTTTTTTTTAAAGATCTACTAAAATACCTAAAAACATAGAGAGTATTATAATTAAAATAAGAAAGTTGAAGTTGGTTAGGGCAATATAAACACCATGTATATATGAAAATAATATACCTAATTGAAAAACTCAAATTAAACCAAGAAATGTTTGCATTTAATTTTTTACAAACTTCAGAGATAAGATAGTATGTCATCTTAAGTGGACGCCTTGTACATGTTTTTTTCTGAACTTCCAAAAAAACAAAAATCTTTTAAAATGTATTAAAAAATAAAAAATCACTTGGGTTAGTAAACTATAATACTCTAAGGTATTATTGTTTGTCCTAAAAATATATTAATTTTTTTCTAGCACTTTTTTATATCGTCCTGTAAAAAAGAAAATTAATCCTCATTATTTTTAAATATGTTTTTCTAAAACTTATATATCCAAGAATATATACCTCACAGTTTAATAAAAAGTAGTAGTAAATATCAAACTTATTCAAAAATTAAAAAGGTTGACATTTGTTTTGAATCGTTCGAGCATTTTTTACACTTCCGCTCCCTTCTTTTCTGCCGTAGTCCCCATTATTTTATCAGATTTTGCTTAGCATACGAGGCACTGTTGTAACGCACCAGTTTCGAGGGGGAAATGCTTAAACTCTTGTTCGCGCTCCCATGTGTTTTTCTTCCCATAAAGCTCTTATTAAAACTTTATCGTTTTCTGAATAAACATTTTTTCACCCAGAAAAATAATATTTAAAACAATGCCAAACTAACAGAGCGTTGCTAATAAATAAAAGTTGCAATTGTTTCCAAAGCCTACTTATTCTTTTTATTGTTTTCAAAACCTACCTAGTATTTTTAGACACGTATCATTGCAGCAAGTTTATATGGGTATTTTTATAAGGTTTTAGGATGTTGCTAATAGTTAGTAATAATCCTCAAAAAATGAAAAATAATTTTTGAGAACGTATTAAAAAACCTTCTTATACATCGCCGTGTATAATAAAATATTTTATTCTATATATATATATATATATATATATATATATATATATATATATATATATATATATATATATATATATATATATATATATATATATATATATATATATATATATATATATATATATATATATATCTGTGAATTGAACTTCTAAATTTTAATAAATAAAAAACTTATCCAAAATTTAAAAATGTGAAAACATTTTTTGACCTACCGTTTATATTATATTGAACTTACTGTAGATGAGCTATAAGATGATATACATGAAAAAAATACTGATTGGGACCAGTCCCGTATATTAGATGAATCCAGGCATGTATTAATTATACGTGTGTGAAGTACAGTGTACCTATTAAGAAATTATGGTTTCTGGGATTAGACCGTGTAATTGGAATTATTATCCCACGTTTCGCCTTCGATTGCATGAGGGATCTTACTCCACGAGATCCGAAGAATACTAAATGAATTCGGGTAGATTCATGCGGGCTTTTATACCCGACTTGTGCCCGCCGAACCGTGATAGTGTGTTAAGATCGGTTTCGGCGGTGTGTAGACCATAACCTATATCTTTATTAAAGCTTTTTGTATGTTTAAACATTTCAATAGATATGTTATGCTGGTGCTCAACTACAGCAGACTGGACAATTTGTTTTTTTTTAATACATCGTTCATCTTCCTTAACTCTAGTTGATATTGAGCGTCCTGTTTCTGCCACATACACTTCTCCACAGGACCAAGAAATTTTATATATTCCTTCTGTTTGAATAGGTACAACATCTTTCGGGGATCACAAGCGTTGTCCAATATTTTGATTGTTGAAGATTGTACGTATGTTGGACCTCCCAAGTAACCGTCCTATTTTATCTATAGTACCATATATTAGAGAGGACCAACACTACCTAACGGTGGCTCTTTATCATTCGCCTTTCGCGGGATTACTATATCTTTTAACTGAATGCATAATATTTTCAGTGCATTAGCCATACCCTCTCAGAGCTTCGGCCAGCTTCGATATTTCCGATGTTAGAAAATCTTGATCAGAAATCGAAATGGCTTTAAATACTAATGAGTTAATAACCGATTTCTTTTGTGCTGGATGCTGGTGGGAATTCGCTTTTAAGTATCTATTTGTACTCGTCGGCCTTCTATATACAGAATGCCCTAATGTACCATTTTCATTCCTTTGAAAAAATACATCTAGAAAGGGAATCGTTCGATTAGATTCAGTTTCTATTGTGAATTTAATATTATGATGTTGATTAAGATGATCCAGAAATATGAGGGGGTTATCCTATCCGTGAGGCTAGACAACAAAAGTATCTACATACCTGAACCAGTGTTTTCTTTTTAGTGGGGCGGATGTTAAAGCAGTATCCTCAAAGGCCTTGATAAAGATATTTCCTACCACAGGTGATAATGGAAATTGAGTCATTAAAAGAAACAGTTGTGTATAGTGATTCTACATCGAAACTGACCAAAATATCTTCGGGATCCAACTGGATTGTCTTAAGGTTTCTACAAAATATGCAGACTTTTTATAAAATAATCTGTTTCTCCAGTAAATGGATTAAGAAAAATTGAAAGATATTTACTTAGTTTATATGTGGGCGTGTCTATTGCACTGACGATCGATCGAAATGGTACATTGTTCTTGTTTATCTTGGGAAGACCGTAGAACCTGGGGATCTTGAAGCTGCTTGGCTTTAATGATTTCTTCTCGGCTGATTGTAGACTGGATGCGTTAATCAAATTGGCGATGCGTCTTTCTACTCTACTTGTAAGATCTGCCTGCATGACCTTATAAGTGTTGTTGTCCAAAAGTTGAGTTACCTTTTCCACGTAATCCATTCTGTACTTGACGATTGCATACAAATAGATACTTCGATGCAAATTTCCACCACCATCAAGCAGAAAAAAAATCGGTTATTAACTCATTAGTATTTAGAGCCATTTCGATTTCTGATCAAGATTCTCTAACATCGGAAACATCGAAAAATGGCTATTATAAGATATAGTAATGCCACTCGGCGAAAGGAAAATGATAAGGAGTCACCGTTAGGTAGTGTTTTTCTTCCCTACATACAGGGCATTACAGACAAAATAGGACGATTACTTCGGCGGTCCAACATACGTACAATCCTCAACTCACGTAAAATCATTGAACAATGTTGGCGATCCCCGAAATATGTTGTGTCTTTTCAAACTGCTGTACTATTGTACTGTACCTTTTCAAACTGTTGTACCTTTTCAAACTTGCTCCTGTGGAGAAGTCTTACATCTACTATTTTAATTAATAGTTCATAACTATAAGTTATAACTAAAAGTTCATATAAACATGTGTCCAATGTTTTATTAGTTCTCGAGATACAGGGTGCTAAATAAAAAAAGCCTTTTTACTGATATTTTAAATCAATTACGTTAATTTTTATAAAACTTAATATAAAATAATAAGTGGCTTATTTGAACGTAATTCGATTATAATTATACATTCCACTGGTGTCCGGTAGGGCAACATAATTCATATTTACAAAAATAAACTTTGTACTCACTGTTTTATTATAAGTTTTTATTTTTGTGCAGATTGAGCATTTAAAACTGCTTTTTGTTACTCCATGTTTTCGTATCTTGCTTTTTTTCCATAAAATAAACATAAAAAATGTTCATTACATTAAAAGTAAGAAAACATTCAGGGTTTTTGTAGCAAAAATTTAATAGCTAGAAACATTGAAAAACTGCAAGATGCAAACTTGTATAATAACCAAAAATATATCATTACAATTACATCAAAATTGCCCTACATTAATTTTTTGAAAGTAACTTTCTCTACCGATTAGAGATTATTCCAAATGCATGGTTTAAAATGCCATTTGGGAGAAAAATTAGACTAACCATGGCCACTGCATAGTGCTGTGGAAAATAACATTTAACAATGTGTGTATAGTTATTATTATTTAGGTTTGTAACTTATTAGCTATTATTTAGATTTGTAAGTTATGGTCTATTATTATTTAGGTTAGGTTAGGTGAGATTTTATGGCTTTAAGTTATCTCTATAAAAACAGGATCACTTAAGTTTTGTTTTGCTTTTAACATAATAATCTTTATTTTATGTTGTTCAGGAACGTGCAGAGAAATGTTTTTTTCTGTGTGTATCTTGTCACAATAGTTACAATTAGTTATTTTATTTTTGTTTTATTTTACTTTGTTTACTTAGACTTTGAATGGATTTAATTGAAATCATCTGTTAAACTCAAATTTACTTTTGGACCTAGTTGGTACAGAATTTCTAATCGTAAATAAAATTGTTTCTAAGCTTTGCTAAAAATTAAATTAAAACTATTTTAGATAGACTTCTTTAGTGAAATATCTATAAAGATTATTTGAAGATAGACTAAACGCAATATTTTCACATATCGCAAAATCTATAGTGCTATATTTTTTTGTGTAGATACAAGGAGAACTTCATATTGCAAAAAATGACATAACATATGCTTTCCTATGCTTGAAGCCCGTGCATCTGGAAGCAATCGTTATAGAGAAAGTAATGTGACAAGAAACGCTTCCAAAACTAAATAGTTTTTATTTCAACTGTTTATTGTTACGAATTGTGAATTCTCATAATCGATAAAAAAGTCGAAATGGATAGCAGATTTTAACTTATAGTTTAAGCTATTAAAGTAAACCCTATAATTATATATTGCATTATAACTTTACAAAGTAGATAAATAAATATAATTACAAACCAAATTGGTGAACTTGAACTGAGTTATTTAATACTATTTACCAAAATACATACTCCAGTTTTTTTACCAAATTTGTATTTTAATCGTGGCTGTTCAAAAATTTGAAAACATTTCTTAATTCGTATGAGTAGGTCTATATAATTTTTGTAGGTTGTGTAAATCATTTGTTGCTATTATATCTAGAAATGATGAGTGGCTATTGTGTTCTTTTTTGTTATTGTAAATTTTATAGTAAGAGCTCTTCATCTATGTATATGCAGGGTGACCCATTAAAAATGGAACGTGCGTGGCTAGTTTTGGGTATTTTAGCTGAAATTAAACAAAAAAAACGCTCGTACACTACGATTTTGTTTTTGATGAGGAGGCTTCTTAGGCGCATACGCAAACCCCAATTTACAATGCCTCGGGCAGGGTGAGATTCACCCCAAATATTAAATGAGGGGTCAAATGATACCTTATTTGAAAGGTCTTATTGGAATATGGACACTCTGTATATCAAAAAGTAAAATAAATAAATATCGTTTGTTACGTAATGTTAAAAACATCCTTAATAAGCAGAATAGACTGTTTACATTTTTTGTTGATATAAGAAAAGCTATTGATTAGACTTGGGCGTATGAATGCCTTCTTTTAGAAGTTAGTTATAAGGCAGATTTTGTAACGAGAGTAATAAAAGAATATCGGCTGAAATAAATGATTTTTCTTTGCCCTAAAACCCAATAGGTCTTTTCATGTATATGTCATTCCCAAAGTTTGAAGTAACGGTAAAAAAAAAAGTTGCGGCGCATCAAAATTTCAGAAATGTGAATTTTTACAAAAGATGCAAAATTCAATGGAATTGAAATAATTAATTAATAAAATGACAATTTAGTGAATTTTGTAACAGCCAGACCATAAAAATTGGATTTTCAAAACAAATTTTATTAATATCATCTATCCATTTCAGTCAGGGGGAAGAGATTACGTAAAGAGGATGTCGAGTTGCACATCCTTTGAAACTCCTTTCGATTCTCTGTACAAAGACACCTAGTTCATGCCGTACCTCTTTATTTACAGAACTCAAAATGCAATTTATTCAGTGCAAAAACTGCCCAATTAATAAATTCAATAAATCGATTTTGTGAAGTATGTGTTTCCTTCGTACTTTGTAAAAATGGAATGTTTGGCTTACCTACGTATTGTAATTTACAGAATCAGATAAAAAACTACAAAAGTGTGGTACTCCCTATTAATCAATATTAAACCAGGAGGTAGTAAAATAGCGGCAGTATTTCTACCAGTACGTGGTTGGTACTTTAACTATTTTACATCGCGCGTGTATAGAAATGGTTTACTCAAAAGACGAAAGATTGGAATTCTTCGCGAATCATGAATCTGGATACAGATTTGTAGAAATGTTAAATCAGCAACATCCGTATAAACATGTCCATCGGAAGTATGTGCATAAATTTAGAGTAACTGGATTGGTAGGTGACAAAAAGCGAGATATTGCGAATCCAGTAGTAAATGAAGCGGCGGAAGTAGCTGTCCTTGGTCACGTCACTCAAGACGCAACACTAAGTACGAGAACGTGGCAGGTGTTAATCGAACTAGAACTCAACGAATTTTAAAAAAAAACATATATTCCATCCGTACAAAATACGATTAGTACAGGATTTTTCCGAAGATGACTTTGACAGGCGTCTGCAATTGTGCGAGATCAAGAGCGAACGAGCAAATCAGGAACCACATTTCTTAGTTAGGGTCTGCTTTTCCGACGAATGCTCATACGCGGTCAGTGGCACTGTGAATCGTCGCAAATACCGTTATTGGCGTAACATAAATTCGAGAATTTTTGTCGAGACGTATAGGCAAAATACACAAAAGTTGAACGTTTGGGCTGAGATCTTCGGTAACCATGTAGTTGGTTCCTTTTTTCCTTTTTCTGGGGAAATTTACTTTTGTAAACTGCAGTCAATCCTGCCATAACTGAAATAGTGAAAAACATTGGACACTATGCACAAAATGCTGTTTCAACAGGATGGTGCTCCACCGCATTATGCGTGACCTATACGGAAATATTTATACCAAACATTACCGGGAAGGTGGATTGGCAGAAGGGGTACCATTGAGTGACCACTAAGGTTGCCAGATTTGAACTGGATTTTTAAAGAGGACAATTAAAATAAAAATGTATGCTGCTCAACCAACAAGCTTACAAGATCTACGGGAGGATGCGAATCACTGCATGGAAGTTAATGGTCAACAGTTTCATCATTTACTTGAGTAATGTGTAAAATATCATTACCATTTCAATTTTGTAAATAGTATCTACAAATCAGGCAAATACACTTTCATTTTAAGTACAGTAAATCAAGTGTCATGACATAAATTCGGTATCTTTGTAAAGAGAATCGATATTCTTTCCAAATTTTTTTGATTAGATTTTTTTTGTTTTAACTGGTACAAAATTTATCAAATTTTTATTTGGTCACTTTATTGTTTTCAATTCTAGTGTCTTTTGAATTTAAATAAAATATTTAAAAATTCACTTTTCTGAAATTTTGATGCGCCGCCATTTTGTTTTTGAGCATAGCAATGACTTCGAACTTTGGGAATGACATACAGGTGGAAAACCTTTCAAATAAGGTTTCACTCGACCCCCATTTCCATTTCAGACTTAAGGGGTGAATCTCACCCTGCCCGAAAAGTTGTAAATAGAGGTTTGCAGATAAGCCTGTCCCCTCAAAAACAAAATCGTCGTGTCCGAGCGCTTTTTTTAAATTTTAGCTTAAATACCCAAAACCAGCGATGTTTCGTTTTTGATGGTCCGCTCTGTACAGTGAAAATGTCATGTTAGTTATGTCAAAATAAAGGTTTTATAATCTATCGAGTTGGTCGTTATTTGATGAAAATTCATTATATTCATAGTATAATAAATAAACAAACTGTTTTTGTTTAGTAATTTCCGCTAATTTATTTCAGATTGACAGCTGTTTCGACACCATGTGTCTTTTTCAAAATCCAACTCAAGATTGATACTAAAACTGGAATTTTTAACAATAATAAAATAGTTAAGTGTCTACCTACTTAACTCACGCAGACATTAGGTATAAAGGTTCAACAATGGGGAGCAGTTTACATCAGTTTGTTCGTTCAATAAAATATTACGGTTTGCCCTCTTTTTAATTTCTAGATTTTCCAAGTAATTTAACTTATAACTTTTATTAGCTAAGTGCAACATTTTAAATTCGTTGGTAAAATTGTGATTTGTTTCTAGTAAGTGTTTTGCATAATTAGAATCTGTTTTTTGTTTAATATTTGAAGTTTTGTATTCTTTTATACGTTTATAAAAAGATCTACCCGTTTGACTAATATATACCTACTTTTTTACAAGAACCACATTTTAATTCATCTACCCCAGATTTTTTGTCCTTATTTGTATTAGACTTGTTATTCACCTAAAGTATTATTTGAACAAAAAGCTACTTTATGATTTGTTTTTTTAAGATATTTTAGTGCTATTTTTTCCAGTATATGTTAATATGCTAAACTTAATATTGTCTTTTGTAATAAAATTAGGATAAACCAAAATCTAAGATTTACTTCAGAAATATTGTTAAAAATTCCAGTTTTAGTATCAGTCTTGAGTTGGTTTTTGAAAAAGACACAGGGTGTCGAAAAAGCTGTCAAACTGAAATAAATTAGTGGAAATTGCTAAACAAAAATAGTTATGTTTATTTATTATACTAGTTAAATGTTTTAAGTTCTAATTTTGAATGAAATTTAATTCAAAATGTTTATAAAGCTACTACTTAGGAAAGGGCATAAAAGTGACTCCATAGTTATTCCAAAACCTTGTTGGTGATAGTCTTTTTTGTATTAAAAGTATGGTGTTTTTTAATTAGTAATTTCAATTTAATTGTTTAATTTATTCACGTATATTGGCATCATTTTTAATTTTATTTTTTAAAATATGTATGGTACAACATTAAAAATTCCCAGTCTGCAATTAGAGTTGTTTTTGTATTGGAGAATAGAGCTTTTAATTTAAATCCATTCACAAGCTATTCTCAGTAATTTAATATACCTACTATACATTTGTAGTATATATGTTCTACAGTTTGGTGGCCTATTACAAAAGTCTGGTGGCCGATCCCTTACCCTAAGGTGGAAAAAAATTGGGAAACTCATGAATACTCATCCAAACTATAAAACATAGCTTCTATTTTGCTCCTTCTAAAATGTGAAATATTAATACGATAATTATCTCAAATATTATTTTAAGTATTTAAATGCTATAAACAAAAAAAAAATAAATGATAATTAGTAATTCGCAAGTTAGGAATATTTGGTTTAGCAAATCTAAAAGTACCAATAAAAAACACGTAAAAATTTCTACATTTGGCTGTATATGTAGTTGAAAAGTAAAAACTAAACCATTTTATATTTTAACCATCTCAAGAATATAATTTTACATTTGTTTTTCTTTTCTTAACCTGATTGGTGCTTACATATATTATATTCAATATATTATTGATTAGTTTTACTAACAACTAGGCAAATTTATATGATGACAATGTATTGTATAAATACCCTTTATGTAAATGCTATTATCTCCTAATAAATTCCCAACCCGCAAACAGGATTATTTTTAATATTTTCACACCCATCTTCCAAATTTATAAAAGAAAACTATATATTCAAATTTGTAATAACTTTTTACCTGCTGTCTTTTAAACCTATCAAGAGAATGAAATATTCCATCAGAAACTTGCAAAAAAAATGTTTTTAATGAAATATTCTATCTTTTAAGATTCTCCTCCAATTGCTAAACATCTCATCCAGCATGCCTGTACTCTAAACTTCAATTCTTTTTAAAACAATGACATTAAAATTGACAATTTCGGACTTCCAAAGGATATATAATTTAAAATGTTTAACTTAAGGCAAATTCCTGGATCTGTTTTTGTTTTCAGCCTAACCTGATACTTTTCAGTTTTTTATTTGTGTAAAAGCAGAAAAACGTTTTCATTTGCTTAGATTACAAGTTGATATCATAATAAAGATAATAAAAATCTAAAAACAGAAATGTGTAGTCCGTTATATCGCTAGTCGAGCCATTTTAATTTTACTGAAATCTGCAATTCTAAAATTATTAATTTACAAACGTTAATATATTCAAAATAATTGAACTTAGGAGTTAGATTTAGTACATTAAGTGTGCTTTGAATCTTAAAGACACATTTTTAAAATTTTGTATCTGAAGTTAATTTTTCTCTAACTCTTATTATAAATTGTATAGGTTGGAGTCAAAAAATAAAAAACCCTCTACCTAGGTAAACCTGAAAAGGTTTCCATGGCTAATAAATTTTGGTATTTAATTTATGCTAAAATTATTTGTCATTGTTCTTTATTAGCCTTTTGTCAATTTGCAAATTGAAGAAAAAACAATTATAATACTTGGGATTTATACTTTTCAAGCTCTTAGCCAACGTATTTCCGAGGCCAACTTATACCTAAAAATATATACCTAGTTTTTAATATTTCACATAGTTCAACAAAATGTTGATTTTCTCATTTAAAATGTAAATTTTTTTTTACCAAATTTGCCCAAATCTATTGAAAAATTACTATTTAAAGAAAAGACTTAAAATCTGATAAAAAAACATACGTACAGACCATGCTACAGATATCTCTCGCAGGATTCGGATTTATCTGAGGTCATTAACAACACGCCATCTGAATTCGATTTTCTTTGACGTCATTGTGCTCTCTCTTCCATTATAAAGTACTAAAAAATTCGCACCGACCTATTGCAATAGGAGTTCGAATTTTGCTTGTTACCAATTGCAATTGCCAACTTAACTTATTCTCGAAAACATATTCCAAGATTTTACTAATTATCTTTTGAGATAGTTTAGCAAAAAACTACTATGTTTTTCGGATTAATTTTTTTTATCAGAAGTGGTCCTATATGTCTGCTCTTCAATTTGTGTATTCTAGAATTTCGCGAAATTTCTTCGGAGCATAGAAAACTTGAAAGTTAGTACCGAGATTGTTTTGGAAAAATTACTAGACATATAATTAGACTTTTTTAATTTTCAAAGATAGACTCAATTTAATTTAGAAGTGTTTTAGAACATACCTGTTAAAGTCTGGTTGTCGAATTGCCTTTTATAACTTCACAGACTATCACAGAAAACTGCTTTGGTCATTTTACCATACTTTCTGTATGATAATTGATTGCAACTGCCCCTTAATCTATCTTATGGAGCCCAATATAAACAAACATCTTTTAAATACAAACCTGGATTTTTTATTTATATTTTTCTAAAGCTTTCGACCTCCAAAAACCGAAAATATATTTAACCTAAATATGGAACAGCAAATTTAGAATTTTCCCATAAAAGACGAGTGAGGCAATGAGTTAGATACAGAAAATCAGAATCATGTTAGTATTTCTTGAAAGCAAGGTATTTTGAAAATCATCAAAAAACAACAAAGCTCTGAAAATTGTGTTTCATAAAAAAGTAGCTAAGGTTCCCAAAAACCGCATCTCGTCACCTTTTCTATTAAGGGACGTGCAATCTCATGGAAAATGGGACAATATGCATGTAATTTTAACTTGTGATACATATTGACCTGTATTTTTAAGCATAAAATATAACTATAAGCAAAGACAGTTAATAAGACAGATAATACTTGGCATAGGCGATCCATTTAAATCGAAATGAATATGAAGCAAATTAAATTTAAAAAATCGGTAAACTGGCTTTAATTTATTAATATATACAAATATTTACTTGGAAGTAACATTATACATATTTTATAAATACGAGAGTCACTTTATCAAGAAACGTGCACATATTAATAATTATATAATGTGTATAAACTTATTACCAAATTAGCGTTTACGTTTAGGGGCTGATATTGGTATCGTTTTTATTTAAATTTTTTTGATCTTTTGTCGTTATTATATATAATAATAAATATACATGTTAACAGGACTTTATAACATTAACGAACTGGAGTGATTTAACGTTTTAAATAATAAAATTCGCTTAGAAAATCTTAGGAGGTAAGCTGTTGGCTGGGCATTAAAAGATTCCAAACTATATAATAAAGGTTTATCAAAATAACTGCTTTATATTCGTTCATTATAAAGGTAGTTTTTTACAGGAAATGAAATAAAACAATATAAAATAAAATGAGGAGATCAGTGCATGCAACTCCCATAAGCCGTTTGTTTATACGGCGAAATAAAATAAAATAAAATAAAATAAGAGATAGCGAACTTTCTTCTTCTTATTTTATTTTATTTCGAAAATACGCCTGCGCATTGCGTCTTGAAACATATGATATTGACAATTTTACTGAATATTTTTTTATTTGTATCAGTTGCAAGTATTTTCAAATTAAAGTTGTGCTAAAATATTTAATTGAATAGGTATATTCGTATTGAATAGCTGGCGAAAAGTGGTGTTTTACTGGGTTTGGCAGCAGTTGTTCTTATTTCTTATTTAATTTTTATTTTCTGTATAAACCACCTCCGAATCGTTATTTCTTATTTTATTTTATATTATTTTAGTTTATTACATCTATAAACCTCTCTTAAATCTATTTATTTTTAGCTAATGATAATTTTTTTAACCTTGATACAAAAGAGCTTTAAATAAAAATAAAATGTATATCACATTTTTTGGGATCATTACATCTAATATTGCAAGTAAAGGGCATAAAAAACAAACACCTCGATAAAAATTACCTTGAAAATTCCTTAGCTTCAAAATCATAATTTAATAATATTCTTCTTTTAGGCACTGGTTCACTTGACCTGATTTTTCAGTACATATATAAAGCAAAATATTGATTATTCTTTTATCCTAGGCAGCAAACATTCAAAAGTGGTTTTTATATAATTTCTTACTTCACAATGGATAGAATTTTGTTCATAAAATTATTATATATTTTTAATTATCTGCAGTATATTATTTTTAAAGCAATTTTTATACATGTGAGCATCATCGGAAAAACAGGTTGTTCGCGGCGAACAATTTGATATAATATTTTGGCAATCGATCCGATGTATTTTAGCAGTGTAATGCGCGTTGTTTTCAGGGCAGCCTGAAATTGACTAAAGTTTCGAGAGAGTTGACGCATAGGCAAAGGAGATCAGAGAAACACCCCTTTTAGCTTTGCGAGAAATGAACAGAAAGATAGTATTTTCAAGTATTTTTTTAAGGAATGGTATTAGACCGTGTATATTTAAAATATGGAATTATTTAGAAATTATAAGATAAAGGACTGCTAGAATTGTAAATAACAATAATAGTTATAATTAAAAAAATATATAATATTCAATTTCCAAAAAATGCTTAAATACAATATTAAAATTAACCGTGATAACCACTGAAATATTTAATCAGCTTAAAATAAGCAAAAAACACTGTTAAAACAAACAAAAAAAAAATGTATCTGGTCCCTTTAATTTTCATTACGATTATTAAGAGTTAAGAGATCAATATTTTTACCTCATATCTCATACGTATTTATGGCAGCAGAAAATCAATAATTTTAAGAGTAATCTGTCTTTAAGAAAGATTTGATATCAAATCTAATATCAGCTATATACCAAAATCTAAAACATCAAAATACTACATGACAAAAAGACGTATTGCCGTCACTACACAAAACCATCTTCAGGTCTATTGTGACTTGTAAACCTATCGAATCCGAGGCATTTTTAGACATCTTTTCAAATGGGCATCATTCCCATATCTCAAACGGCTTCCGAAATATTATCTAAAAACTGTAAAAAAGGACACAGGTTTGGCAGTCATTCCCAAACTTTTGAAGTTAACAAATTGATAAAAAGATTTAATATCATTTCTTTTCTACAGCGAGTTTACTCAATTCAAAGTTACCTAGAAAGTCATGTTTGTATAAGATGTATTGGAAGAATTCATTCTGCACCCTCTTAAGTGTAGTTACGTCAATGGCGTAGTAACTATTTCATTTAATAGAGCAAGATACTGGTTGATTCTGATTTAAGACTTAAAACTTGTGATTAAGAGCTGGTGTCACGTTTAATAAAACCTAGCATCCTAAAAACTATTGCTATCTACGTACCGAACGAAACAAATTTTTTTGTTTAAGTTAACTCTCAAACCTTTAATGCATTCAAGTGACAACAAAATTTTGTTTATAGTGACTGTGTACTTGAAGAACTGTTCTAACGGGACATGGTTTGCATAACTGGTTGCATTGAAATTTGAGTTTCAATTTATTGGTCGAAGATGATACACTAGCAGTTTGTCCCCAGAGAAGCCATGTTCTCGATGGGGATAAATAAGGCTGGTGAATTCGTTGTTATTTCTTGTAAAATGGATTGAATATCTGTAAGTTCAAAGAGAGGTATATTATTATTGTTATTATGACTATGTATAAGATTAAAATTAACTTCATGCATATGGGCAGGCTGATATACCTGTACCTGATAATGGTGAGTTAGATCAACCGAAACGTCGCATATTGCGCCGCAAGGTTGAATAGAATTGTAGTGGTTTTGGTGTTTGAAATTGATCTAAATCAATAAGATTTTGTACCCCAACGGTACTTCGACTGACGTGTGTGCTGCAATTGAAAGTATTATATTCCAGAGATTTAAACTTTGACTTCTGGTAAGTTTCTGTTAGTCTCTAATGCAGAAAATTTGTTGCCAGCGACGATGGTTGACCAGTAAATTAGGCAATGGTGGTGTATTAATTCATCATGTAAAGCCTCCAGTTTGGCCCTACATGTATTTTCTTTTAGTTAGTAGTATTTAGTATCAAGTCGAGAATTTCTTGAACATTGCTGATTCGAAGTTAATTTGATTGGTTTCACATTTATAAATTTTACAAAATTATTTTTTATTAACCAAATTTCACAACTATGAGACAAGTTCTGAAGGTAGAACGAAAAGGTTTAATGAGGGAAAATTAATACATTTTTATAAGTTTCATTAAATTCATATAACACAAAATACTACCAATAACGTGGACGTCGAGTTGGTAAATTTACTAAAAAGTATAAGTTTTTTTTTACAATTAGCACTGACTCTAAAGTTTGGATTACTTTCTGAAAGTCTTTGAAGGGACTCGCAGTTTATGTTTTTTTTAAAGTTTTTTCAACTGTTTTTCAAAAATTTTACTTTTTCATAAAATTGTTTTTTTGTAGGATTTCCAGATATCCTCTTCAAAATTTTATTTGACCAGAACTGATAACGTCAATCTCAAAGTTATAACAATAATTTTTTTGATACTAAAAAAATTCAAGGAAGTAATGTGACAGCTAGAGCGGCAATCACTTGTTTCAGAAGTTTAAGTTTTTTTTTTAATTCACAACAAAATAAGATAATTTAGTTAAAATGATTTAGGTTAGGTTAGAAAATAAATAAATAAGACAAAATAAATCAGTTTTTCTAAGATGCACCTTAATCTAATGCACTTACTCCAGACAAGCCTCTACTGTTTAGAGAGCTTGTATGTTTCAGTAGCTGTGCGAGTCAGTTAGTTTGTGAGAGAAAGTTAATAGCGGTTTTTCGAAGCTACTTCTTAAAAACCACCTTAATAAATATATACATGCCCTATCATCGTAATACTCAGTATATCAACTAATAAAAACAATTATATAACTTATATAAATATAAGTTGATAAACTTGAGAGTTGGGAACCGTCCAATTAAGGGAAGAACTAGCAAAGTCAAAATCGGGTGGCCAAATGCAAAAGTTCGACATAATTAAGGAGGAACTGTTTAGTTAAGTTTTAAAGTTTAGGTTAATTGTTTAATCACAAAAATTTACATCATAAAATGCAGAGATAAAACACTTGATAGCCTCAGAAATAAGATTGTTCAAAATTTTAAACAGCAATAAAATAAACATTAATGTTGGCTATGACGATGTGCAATTGTTGTTAAAAACTTAACTAGTAAATAAAATAAATAACAAGTAAACTGTAAAAGTCCAAGCAATGAAATTTAGTAAGTAATAAATTGAAAACGTAATTAAATTAAATGTAGTCAATGAAAAACTGAAGCAAAAGTTTTATATTTAGTACTGTTAAAAAATGTGAAATTATTGACGTAAGGTCACGAACCGTAAATACAAATTGCAAAATTACAAAAAATTATTTCTTATAATAAATTAAAAGTTAATTTGTAATATAAAGTTATTAAAAAAATTAAAACTCAACACTGCTGATGGATTAAGGATTGCTTAAAAACATCCACATCTTCTGAAGGAACAAACACTACCGATAAAATTTTAAAACACATATAAACCTATTTTAATGACCGGTAATTTGATGATGAGCAAAAAAGCATAAAATGACGTCGTAACAAATTTCTAGTCCTTCAGATTGAGGAGCTAACCTTTTGTAATTTTTCATATAAGGCGAATAAACGTGGGTTTAAAGTAATCCTAAAGCGACCAAAATTAACAAATAAGCAGCATAATATTGTCAAATATCACCTCTCTAGCCCCTCAAATTCAGGTACTTCCTTCTAGCCACTTTTCATGTAAAGCGAATGACCCGGGGCTTAAAGTCATCTTAAAGCTACCAAACTGACTCGAATGTTTACTAAAACAAGCAACATAAAATGACAAGTTAACAATTTTCTAGCCCTTCTGCAATTTTGTATAAAAAGTGAATGACCGGACATAAAAATTCTTCAAAATCTTTACTAAAGCGAGCAGTCTAAAATGGCCTAGTATGAACGTTTTAGCCCCTCCGGATAAGGCACTTACCTCCTGAAGTTTTTGAAATAAAGTAAATGACCGAGAGTTTATAGTCATCCTAAAGTTACTAAAATTGACTCGAACCTTTATTAAAGCAAGCAGTACAAAAGGGTAGATTATTAATTTTCTAGCCCTTCAAATTGAGTCACTTCTTTCTTAATATTTTTCATATATAGCGAGTGACCGGGGGTTTAAAGTCATACTAAAACTAGCCCACGTGACTCAAATTTATACCAAAGTAAGCAGCATAAAACGGCTGAATATCAACTTTCTCGCCCCTCCGATTGAGGCACATCCCTCTTGGGAATTTTCATATAAAGTGAATGACTGGGTGTTTAAAATCATCCTAAAACTACCAAAATTGACTCGAATCCTTATTAAAGTAAACAGCATGAAATGTCCAAGTATCAACATTCTAACCCCTCGGTTTGAGGCACTTCCCACTTGCAATTTTTTATGTAAAGTGAATTACGAAAATTTAATGTAATCCTAAAATCACCAAAATTAACTCAAATTGTTACTAAAACAAGCAGCATAAAGTGATTATGAATTTTCTAGCCCCTCACAATGGGGCATTTCCCTCCCCCAATTTTTATCAAAAGTGAATCACCAGAGGTTTCTAGTCATCTTAAAGCTGCCAAAATTGGCCAAAATTTTTACTAAAACAAGCAATATAAAATGGCCTAGTAACAATTTTAATTTTCTGGCCCCTAATAAATAAATAAAGCACTTTCCTCTCGAAATTTTTGAAATAAAGTGAATGACCGTGATGAAGTTTAAAGTCATCCTAAAGCTGCCAATATCGACTTAAATCATTGTTAAGACAAGCAATATAAAATGGCTTAGTATCAACTTTTTAGTCCCTCAGGTTGAGGCACTTCCCTCCAACAATTTTTCGTAAAAAGTGAATCACCGGGGCTTTAAAGTTATCCAAAAGCCAACAAAATTGACTCAAATTTTCACTAGAGCAGTCAACGTGAAATAGCCGAGGCACTTCTCTCTTGGAATTTTTGACATAAAGTGAAGTCATCCTAAAGCGTCCAAAATTTACTTAAATCTTTATCAAAGTAAGCAGCATAAAAAGACCAGGTATCAACTACTAAGCCCTTCAAATTATGACGCGAAGCGAATGACCGACAAAAATAATATTATTTTCATAATCCGGTCGATCAAATCTAATATTTGATTAATAGCGTTTTAAAAGGATATATATTTTGGACGAAGAAAAAAATGGCCCGAAGAAAAATGTCCCTAGTACGTTTTTTTCGTTAAGATTATCGGAAAGTCAGTATTTTTTCATATTTTATTTTTTGTTCTGTTTCAAAAAGTTTGTTTTTTTATTGAAAAACTGTAGACTTTCCGATAATCTTAACGAAAAAACAACATATTTTTGCTCGAGTTATTTTTTCTTCGTCGAAAAATATGATATATCTTGTATTTGGCTGATCTTTTGGCATCCTTGCAAGACTAATGAGGTTTCTGCTCAAAGGCCCACATCGATCTGTAACACATGTGATTTGTGTGCAGCAGTAGAATCAAGATTTTCAAGGACGACACCAAGAGTGGGCAAGGGGGGCGCTGTGTCCCCAATATGTTAAGCAGTTGGCTAAATTGAGGTTGAGTTGGCAAATTACGACACACAATTAACAACAAGCAGAACCGACATTTATATCGAAATTACTGTAATAAAAAATATGACTTTTTTGGCAGTTGGTATCTTTTGGGCTTCCTTTCTAAGCAGAAAGGGCCTAGGTAGATTTTAATTTCACTACGATATCCTTGATATTAATCTTTTCGTCCGAAAAATATTTATTAATTCACTTATTTGGTAATCGCTTAAAAACGAATAAAGATATCGATAAGCGGTTTTTACCAAAAACTTCGGCCTTTTATTGTACTTTATAACTAGCATTTGACATGTATAACCTTCCTTTGAAAAATCTGTAATCATTAGAAACAACGCCATCAAAATTCTAAAAAACTAGATAGTGTCACTCAACTCGAATTCTAAAACAGCTTGAAATTCACTTTTAAATGAGCCTAAGCTCATTTAATTCGGATAAGGGGTCCAGAAGATATAACAATTTAAATCTTTCGTAACTCATCAGCTCCCCCCACCATTTATTATGGGTGATATGACAATAATCTTAGAATTAAAGTGATAGGATAGTAAGTCAGCTTTCCAATGAGAAACTTAACATAATATATTTATTTTCTTGTGGCAAATTATAAGGCATTATTACTTGTCACTCTTCAATAGAAAAATGAGTGTCCGAAGCTTTATCATAATATACTACATAGCGCGATAAAATAAATTGTATTTCTTGTAATGGGACATTGTTACTCATACTGTCTAAAAAGAAAATTTTCGGATTTTTTCTGTGAATAAATATTAAAGAACAATGATTCTGTTTCGTTAAAGGAAAAAGCACTATATCACATTGTCGCACTCTAAATTCAAAAAAGTATTGTCAACCGGTTCTAAACATAAACCACTCTCAATTGAGTTAATTATATATCTTCAATACTAGAAATAGTAACAACCGGCCTAAACTAGATATTGAAATTAAAATTAAAAAGTAAATATCGAAGATTCTCTGGCAGTAATACCAATCAGTATGGAATGGAATAACCATGAATGGACTTTCTCTTATGACTTATAAATTCAGAAGTAAATTTTTCGTAGGATCAGTTCGTTACATTTTCATCAGAAGACGATGAATATAGTATGTCGCCTCTCCTCTCTACGGATAAATGAGTAGAATAATGGAAAGGTACAACAAACTTCTGCTTAAGCACTCCTTTATTTGTGACAGTAGGAATTAGCAGTGTCCTTTATCAGGATTTCCTATTTTTTTAATGTGCGAATCATTTGCCGCCTTCCAGCTCTGTAAAATGTGTGGATTTACACGATCAGGATTCTTTTAGGAACAATGATACCAAATATTTTTGTCGTTTTTAGATGATATAAGGAATGCCTAATCTTTTGGCAAAAGATTAACGGTTGCTTGAGCTATAAGCATTTTTGGGGCGCTAAATTCTGTGTAAAACGCGTCCCCTAACTGCATATCTGGAAAAAATCTTTGTTTTCAAACACATATGACATTTTCTCCATATCATCGTTTTTTGGTTCAGTATATAAAACCTTACAACCTTCATTCATTTTATGATTTCCCAAATTACAATAGCCTGTACAAATTTATTTCCTATAATACAGATCAAGTTGAAAAAGACAGATAACTAAAACTTGCACTTTAACTTCTCGCCTTTGTAGGTATCAGTAGTATAGCAGGGGCGGTCCTGGGTCACCTCGATGGCATCTTGACCACCGATCGGTCCCAGGAGCTCTTCGGCTCACCTGCCTGCAAGAAGTGTTTACCTGTCACTTTTGTGCACCTGTCTTAAGCGTGACACCTGGTTTGCACAGGTAGGTGTTATTTTTGAAAAAAACTTCCAAGAAGCGAGCTTCGCCGAGCCTCGCGTCATCACAAGAGCCGAGCCTCGCCTCGCCGAATTCCGAGAATTGTTTTTCTGTTAATTAAAATGAATATGTTCGACGTAAGACTAGAGGTCAGGTTCGCAGATAAGAAAAGGTCGAGGATGTAGATAAGGAGATGTTTGTGTAGTATTGAGATGAGCAATAAAAAGTTGTTTTATAGATAAGTTAAATATTTATTTCGAATAATAAACGATAAAAAAACGTATAGCGCTTAAAATAATTAATATAACGAGATTTGTTTTCAACTATTTAAAATTAATGTATTCGAGCCACAAGAGTTCGAGTCTGGTCTAATTTTCTATTAAGATAATGGAATAAAACTCAACTCTGAAATAATTTGGATTTATTTAAATTTTCAGATAGAAATATAAAAAAAAAGTCAATCCTTTCAAATAATGTTTTTTAAAACAATATTAATAAATACACTATTCTTGAAATTTTCTTTTCTTTCTTTCGTAAAAAGCAAATTGTGCAATATTGTACGAAGTTTCCATTTTAATTCGGGTCCAGTAATTTTGAGTCGAGTTGTCACTGATGTTAGCATAGAAATAATCTTCATCCATCTGTCGCCATCCCCAATCATCTTGTGGCTGTGCTTGATACAGATGAAAACATTTGTCCATTTCGTTTGTCACGAGGTTACTTTTGGTATCCAAAAACTGTTGTTTGGTGGGAATGGGACAGCTATGATGTGGCTATAACAAAAAAAACAATTCTGACTGGGGTATTGATTCCTTGCAGTACAAGTCAAGTTCCGACGTCGTTCCAACAAATGACTGTGCTCTGTGAATGCGAATTGATTCCTGACAAAAGCAGAAATGTAGCTTACAGAGGTGACAGTAAATTGTAGCTAATGGTTCGTGTTTTCGTTGTGATCCGACATCTAATTTAATCCGGTTATTCTGTCTTGTAGTAGCAGCGGGAGTATATTTGACAGGGGTCAAGTTGTGAAATCTTTTGCGATCATTTGCCTCCAAATATTTGATATCAGTCGTGGTCTGAAATAATATTTTCAATTTAAATATTGCATTTATATTTAAAATATAACTATTTACCTCTTAACTGGATGAGACGGAATTTTTGAATATAGTAGATTACCCGTAACAAAAGAAGAATAAATGAAACTAAACATTGTTATATCCCCATGGTAGAGTGTCTGTATTTAACTGTTGATAATAGTTCGTGTAGTTAACTATTCGCTTGTCGTCAAAAGGACTCAAAGCGGTTTTAATTTGATTAATAGTAAATACGTTATGCTTTTTGGATCTAATAAAATTTTGCGCAACATCGATGGTAGTATTGTTAAAAAGACACTGATAATAATCATGAAAAGAAATTGGTTTGAATGCTGAAGATTGAATACCCTTAGCTTTTTTAACAATTTTTTCTTTGTTTGCAGCGCTGTCTTTATCACTAAAAGTTTTAAAACAATACATTTAGAACGCAAGACGATAAATTCAGTCATAACCTGACCACAACATTCATCCTTCATTAGCCCATAAACTTTTTTATTTTTTTGTTGAATATTGTATACGTTGTCTTTAGGGTAATCTGACGTATCAAACATATGTATATTTTCCCTAATGCAGTCATAAATATTATAATTTGAAAATAGATAAATAAGACTGTCAGTGTCAGTGTACATTAATTTAGCATTAGACTGGAATTTCGGTATAATAAAATTGTAATGAAAATCGTATATTATCGTTTTTGAAATATCTAAAATAGACATACCGATGTAAATTGGTTTATTAAATTTTATGTTTAATCGGTTCATTTCGATTAAGACTAGATTTTCTGTAAAAATTTCATAACTGTGAAAATTAGGTTGTGAAATGTAATAATTTGCACCATATCTGCCTGACCATTTCGAAACGAATTTTATATCACGATATTTGCGTACATTTTCAATTGTTTTTCCATATGGTGCGTTATTCATCAATTTAAAGAAATTTTTTTCAAACTCGTTTTTACTGTTTATTCTGAGAGTAGTATTTAGGTCTATATATTTTTTTAGCCATGGAGATTGTTTAAATTTTAAACACCTATGAATTTTTCCAATTTTAAGACCCAATTTGGTGACTAGCTGCAAATTTTTGTGATGAATAACGTAACGTTTCTTATCATAAAGAGTGGTTAATAGTTTGGGAAGTGAAGTAGCTGAAGTTGGTGGTACTAAATGTTCAGGACAGAGTGGTAAATCCTTATGTGTTTCATGTAACTCTTTTGGATAATAAAGGTCCACTTCAAAAATATACCCATATTCACTATTATCGGCTACATCTAAAATATTTGTTTCCTGATAGATATCTTCAACCCACTGAAAGTCTCCAGTAGGCAGAGGATAACTCATAGCAGCACCATATAAATTTACAACATCGAAATACATGAGATAGCTAGATGTTTGTCAGGGTTATATTCTACCCCTATATATTCATTATTAGCCTTAGCGTATCTATTTGAGCATTGTGAAATTCCCCCTCTTATACCCTTTTCAATAAACATGACCGTATCAATATCTGTTAAGAGATCCAATTTTACTTCACTAATTTTAAACATGCTATCAAATGCTAATCCTGGTGCTGTATAATAATGTAGAGGGTCCAATTGATATGTTTCCAAACAGACTTTGCGAAAGTTTTCAAAGACATCAACTAAAAGTAGGACATCGGTTTTAAGATACAATTCAGCATATTCTTGAAGCCTTTTAATTTTAAACGTATCCCACACCGTAGAAGCATGTTGATACTCTTCGGTTGATATGTTTGAATTAGAAATAGAACTATAAAATAGCTGTATTGGAGGTAAACTGTTATCTTGCAGTTTTTCCCCAGAGTCTAGATATTCGTAAGGAAATACCCCCTTCCTGGTCATTAGTTTAAATTTAACATCATCCGGATAGTAGTATCTTGTAACAGTTTTTTGGTGATCCTCTAAATAGGATGCTAGTTTTTCCAAGGAACTGGCCATAAAACGAAATGAATCGATAAATCTAAAGCTGATATCTGAATTTTCAATGTACTTGGTGAAAGATATGTATTTTTCTTTATTAAGTGGAAGCAAACTAATTATACCTTTCACTTCTGTAGAAAGGGCCTTGATTAAGAAGTGACTATCGTATCCTGATAGATTATGAAATATTACAGGCACAGTTTTTTTTTATCTGAAAATTTTAAATTACATGATTTATGTACAGCTCCTCGGAATAACCCCGTTAAATGACAATGGTCTCTTACTTTATAGTTATCCCCTAAAAAAGGTTCATTACAAAAATGACATGTTTTTGCTTGACAATAAGCCTCATTTTCTTGTTTACTTAGAGGTATCATAGAGTGTGGGTTTGAATATATTGAATTAACTTTATAAGCAATTTTGCCAAGTTTCCTGACAAACCATTCTTGACACTTTTCTCCAGTATATGAATGAAATTCCGATAGCGAATCATCATAAGAACATTTTAGAAAATATGAAATACTAAATGGTTCATGTTTTTGATATTTTTTTGATTTCTTAGTGCATTGCTTGTCTTCATACTTGACAAGCATGCTCTCTAAATCTGCGTAAATTGCAAAAGGAACCAATAATTTATTTGAGAAATTTTTAAAAGTTAAAATTTTTTCATTTTCCTTTGGCAATGTAATTTTACATTTATTCAATAATTGGCAATCTTTGGAATGTTTTTTCAAAATGGGTTCAGTTTTAAAATGATTGAGACAACGCTCGCAAAACCATTTTTTATGTTTTCTATTACCCATTTGGGTATTCAATAAACCACTTAATTTTTTATGCATGCAAAATGAAATGTTGTGTTTGCAGGTTCGAGAAAATATTGTGTGTTTTCTAATTCAACGTTATTACAAGGTAGTATAGTAATAAGGATAAAATTTCTCTCTTTCTTAAACAAAAAACATTAATAGCTAAGTTGTTCATTCTTTCAAACTTGGAAATATCTTTTAGAGCAATTGGAAATTGAATTCCGTCATATTTCAAATAGTGACTGAAATGATCATAAGATGACGTGCGTGAAACGTTTTTGCCTTTTCTGGGTCCACGTACAGCACACATTATAGCCCACAAAAACAATAAACGTCTTTATTTTTAATATTGATAACACTTTTAGTTTTTTTTATGAATTCAGGCAATTGCACATAAGTGGAAGACCCCACGCTTATTGGATTAAAAGAATTAATATTTACTTTCAAGTACCAAATTTCACACAAGGCCCAACCACTGTCTCTTTCTTGAAATTCTTCAAGTTGAACCAAAATCTTATCAGTAACGTGTATCTTATACCATTCAGTCAGATTCGTAGATGGTTCAATTAGTGAATTTTTCGTTATAAAATGTTTAGCGGATTTTTCTAAATTTTGAGGTTTTATAAATAAACCTGAAAACACAACATTTACTTTAATCATAGAATTTTTAAGTTCAGTTTTAATCCTGTTTGAAAAAATACGAAAAGCACTATTTAAAAACTCTCTTGGTTCTTTCATCTTTAAATTGTTAATAATTCCCGTTTTTATTCTCCCTTTAAAACAAGAATCAACATCTTCCCAAACTAATTTTCTTTTTAATAGACCCTTGTTATTTTTTAAATGCAATTTAAAATGCAATAAAAAGTGTTTTAAAATTGACAAATTACTTTCCACTCTACGATAACTAGAAACACATGAACTATTTTTTAAACATTTTTTAATAATGGCAATTGATTTTTTTAGATAACGAATATGTGTTTGGTAATCTTCTTTTGTTCTAAGTAATCTACTTACTATTTCAGTTTTCTGGACCGCCTCACTTGAAAATGAATCTAGGACTTTGTTGCTTGTAGTCGTTATTCCAAGAGTCCACAGTGTCATATCCATTTTCTTCATTAATAAAATCTTTTATAAACTCAGTCAGATTTTCATATTCCAAATTTTCAAAAGCATCGTTTGACCATTCCAAGCCATGAACGTTGTTGGTTAACCATTTCATGTGATTTCTAATTTGGTCTTTGCAAAAGTCCAATTCAAAAGGAAGTTTAACTGAAGCATGTTTATAATTTTTATTTGAGGTATTAAGAATTGCAATTTCCTTGCACAAAAAATCCTGTATATCTATTACAAACATGACTCTTTACAAAACGTTCACTATACTGCTGCTGTATATGTAATCCTTGTATATCTATTACAAACATGACTCTTTACAAAACGTTCACTATACTGCTGCTGCTGCTGAGACTACTCCACCTTTTACCGCGAACAATCGATGACTGACGTTTTACTTTTGACACTTTGAAATTTAATATACTTTAACTGTACTGGTTAAAGAATTGTATTTGACTAAACGATCGTGTAGAATCAAACAGAATGCTGAGGTATTGTTTGTTATTGTTATAGTTGTTTCGAATTCAATGCGAATATCAACAGCTCCACCTTTTAGGATGTCTTCACCTTGACGTGAACAGTCAACAACAATTAATGCTGCTTTAGTCTTGTATGTTGTTGGGTCATAACACGGATCACTCTGATTTTTATAATAATAGGATTTTTGAAATTGTTGATACATTTCATACGCAAGCGCATATTTATGGTTATCAAAGTCCAAATTTAGATTATCGTATGGAAACATATCAGAGTTCAAATACACCTTCAAATTTAATAAACTGCAATGCTGAAAATGACTCGCATTTTTCGCAATATTATTTTTCACACCAGTTTGAAAACCAATGATGACAAAACGAGGCTTCTCCAATTGATTTGATGATTTCACTGCCCATGTGTGGTTTTTGCTTTGCTGCAGTTGTGGGTATTCATGTAGTTCCCAACTTCTGAAAGCAATCGTTAATTCCCTGTTACTTTCAAATTGTTTAAGTAAACGTAATTTTTGAGTATCACTAACGGTAACATGAGGCATTTTCCACAATATCTTACTCAGTGTAACTTTATAGGTTTCCTTTTTGTCATTTTTTTGCATGATTCCCTCTGTATCAGAATTGCTTCTAATTAATATTAATTCTTGACGAATATTCATGATTATCTTATGAAAATCCTCCGTAAAACCCATCAACATTTTTAGCGGAATACAAACATTAAAACTACCGTTACCATCCAAAATTTTTGGATTGTCTTCACAATCCCATCCAGCATTCTGAAGTGCAAAATATTCAGCTTTCGAAAATGATACGTAACCTTTCATTGTTGTGGCTATGCCGGGATTTCGAACCCGATCGATAACCACACCACCTAGTTCATAGCGAATTTCATCAAACAAATGAACAATTCCGTTATTGATAAAAGTTACATTATCACTATAGGTATTATCGTTTTTAAGCAACTTTCCTTCAATGTATAAAAAGCTTTGACTCGGTAACGTGTATAAATCTTGTGTTTGTATTGGTATTCTAATTTCATCGTTATTGTTTAGAGTTGTTGAGGAATAAGGTTGATGTGTATGATATTGATAATTTATGATTGAGTCATCATTTAGCACATTTTCTCCCACTTTTAACATGTTATAACTCATTGTCTTTGTGCCTATATCTACACTTGCAACCTAATATAATAAAAATTCTTTCCAAACTTGTAGTAATCCGTAATTTAAAACTACACCAAAATCTTTGTAATTTTCCAATTTTTAATTTTGATTTTTCTTCTCCTCCTGTAAACTGAATCTCAGTGAGAGTAGTACACGTTTGTTTTTAGATGTTAACTCCTTAAACGTTCTGGTGGAACTAATAGTTGTCTATTCATCTAATTGGGTTTTATGACAATTTTCAAACGAGTCCTTTGGTATATTTAAAGAATTATGATTATACAGAAAAACCATTTTAAAGAATTCGCTTCAAATGTAACCTTATCGTTACTAGCTCGTTTCTGAAATTGACTAATTTCTTATCCTGATCAGTTATTTTAAGGATTATCTCATCGATATATCGTGTGCTGATTGGTAGATAAATAACATTCGACGGCTTCTCGACTATTTTGAAACCTGGTGGCACTGTTGGATAAAACAAATGGATAATATGAACTAAATCTCCGTTATTATAGAAATTTGTCAATAGATTACATTCTATACATATTGAATTCACTTTAAATATATTTACAGGATTATCGGAAATGTGTCTTTTATTGGGCTCGAGTTGCTTACTACCGAATCCCAGTAAACTGCCAATTGAATTTTCTTTGCTGAAATCAATTTTACAGTTACATTTGATTTCACACTGTAAAGTGTTATGGTTCGCTTCCAAACGGAGTGTGATTGGATCCTTTTCTTTTGAATGAAATCTCAGATACGTCGTCAAATATTTTTGAATATCGCTAATTTCGTAGGATCCTTCAGGTATAACAACGTGCTCATCTCCACAATGAAAATTGTTATTGCTACTATCAATGTTAGGAATTGAGTTGTAACTTTCAAAATTTATTAAACCCAAAACATAATTTTCGTTTTCATTCAAAACAGTGGGTGGATAAATTTTGGTTGAAAATACAGACTCCGTTCCCGATAAGGTAAACGTATAAGACATGTTTAACTACTTTTCGGATCAAAGTATTTACATTAAATAAAACAAAAACTATAGTTATATTGGTATTTATTCTAAATCTACAGAATGATACAAAAATTTCAGACATAAGTGACCACATATAAACGAGTCATAAGGTTGGTAACAACGATGATTATAAAATATGTTACAAATACCATTAGAGTTAAAATATTTACACACTTCCAGAGGAGGTTTTAAATTTCCAAAACTATCAAAATAATAAACATTATTTCTATGTTTCCAATAAGCAGTCCAATGAGTTCCCGGTCCAGAAAAATTGTCTAAATTGATAATACCAGATTCGTTTTGGTAAATTCTCTTCGGTAATCGATCCTTCATAAACACTCCTCGAAAATAGTAGTAGTTTAGTATTCTTTTCAATATCAAAGTTACTTAAGGCACGATTAGGTAAGATTATCGGTATTTTTTTTTCCTGAGATGATTTCCTAAAAAAAGGCCTAAACCTGTTTTGTATGGTTTTAAAAAGAGACCTTTTCCCAATGCAATGGATTCCATCGTCTTGTTGTGGCGTTCGCTTTCTTGCAATTGTTGTTTGGCAGCACGAGCATCAGATACGGCCTTTGCGATGCCGGCAGCTCCTCCACTTAACGCACCTAATGCACTCAGTCCCGCAAAAATAGGGATCAAAGGAAGAAAACCTCCAGTTTTTGGAATTTTAATTATTCTTGGCCGTCTGATTTTGGTATTATTAACTGCTTTCATAGCTATCTTAACAGCATCGTAAATATTGGATGGTTTTTGATTTAAAATAGTACCTTTAATCTTTTTCATAACTGATTGAAAACTTTTCAATTTTGTACTGCTTCTTTTTTTTCCCGCTAACTTTTGGTCTTTTTGCCTTTTTGCTTTTCTGCTTTCGAGGTTTACTTTTTTTAATTGCTGCCATGTTTACAACTTTCTGTTGGAAAAGTTTTTAATACACTAAACGTTGAAGCCAGATAAATGAAAATATATACTATTTTTTAACTTTTTTTTTCAATGGGCCACTAGCAAATTCCTCATGAAAATTATCGTCGTCGTCATCATCGTTTAATTTCCGCTTATTGGATAAGTTTGCCGAATTTATTTCAAATTTTAATTTTTTCCTATCCATTATATTATCATCAGAGTTATCTATCTTTCGTTTGAGTGCCCTATTTTGATGTTGTTGTTGTTGTTGCAAATCTTGTTCAATCTCGTTCTCTAAGTTCTTTCGTTTCCTATCATCATCATCATTCTCAATAAAATTAGAAGGGTATTTCATTTTTTCCTTTATTTTCTTCTCATGATAATTATCATATTTTTGTTCCCTTTTTGACTTGTTTTCGATACACCTTTCCAGTTTGACCTTTTACTTTTTCGAGTTTGTTTAGCAAAATCTCCATCTTTTTCACATAATCACGCATAGCCTTCACACTGTGTTCCATTATTGTTTTAAGATACTTGTTACCATGGATTCTATTGTATGACTGATTTAAATTGGGGTTATTACTCAAACTTATATCCCCACTGCTAGTACCCATATCTAGCTTTATTTTAGTTTGCATTGCAGCTGAAATATCTGCAGCGGCTAATTTTTCTTTCCAGGATGCATTCGATGAATTTATTCTGCTTAAAGCGTGTTTAAGTAAAATTTTATCTGCCGCATTACGATCTGATATGTTTTGATATTGTGAATAGGCAATATCATGATTTTTACATGCTTCATCTAACGGGTTAATTCCTTTATCACCACGTCGTAAACGTTTCTCTAATTTAGTTCCTGGACCACAATAGTTATACCCTGGAAGATGTAATTCAAATGGAAGTTTGTTTATCATTGAGTTTAACAAACCTTCCCCATTAATCGTTCGTTGTTGTTGTTGTCGATCAATCGAATAATACCTCATTTTAAAAGAAGTAAATAAAGACTGAATATAAATAACAGCGTATTATGGCTTTATAATTAGTTTTACATCGGATATTTAACATGGAGGAGAAAAAGAAGAAACATATCAAAATTGTGAAACAAAGAACATCTTTAACAGTAAATAATCATGATGTGAAAAAAAAAACAAAAATATTAAACACAGTATATTATTACCATCTACTGTACGATGCATCATATCGGGACCTTCAAACTGTGGAAAAACCAATGTCATGCTAAGCCTTCTTGAACATCCCAATGGATTGAAATTTGAAAATGTCTACGTCTATTCAAAGTCTCTGTATCAACCTAAATATATGTATTTAGAGAAATTATTAAAACCAATAAAAGGAATCGGTTACTATGCATTCGATAATAGTGAACAAATATTATCTCCATCTGACGCTAAAGCAAATTCAATTTTCATATTTGATGACGTCGCGTGTGATAAACAGGATGTTATCAGAGAATATTTTAGTATGGGACGTCACAATAATATAGACTGTTTTTACTTGTGTCAAACATATGCAAAAATACCCAAATATTTGATAAGAGACAATGCTAACGTCTTAATATTATTTAAACAGGATGACTTAAATTTACATCATGTATACTCTGATCATATTGGTACTGATATGTCATTTGACAGCTTTAAAACCATATGTTCATTCTGTTGGAAAGAACCTTTTGGTTTTCTATCTATATTTAAGGATAATAAAATTGATGAAGGTCGATATCGGTTATGTTTTGATAAATATATATATATATATATATATATATATATCTGTAGTATCGCTTTTATAAATTATTACATAGTTGAACGTTGAAAGTTCATCATCATTATCATCATGGCTCCTGCTCGTACCACGAAAAATAAAAAGGAAAAAACTAAAGATCAATCAGTTAAGAAAAAAATAATTTCAAAGAGAAAAGATATAAAGAATAAACTAGATATCTTAAAACATGGACAAATAGCTCACGAGAATGTATTTCAGCCTATAACAAAACATTTGGAGGTGATTGACAACAAATTGGATCGAAAGAAGCACACTCCTGAAAGTTTGATATCGGAACTTAAAAGAAGGGAACAATTTTCTGATGACGATAACTATGATGATGATGATGATGATAAAGATGACGAGGAGAAACTTTTTGGGGACCATAATAGTGAAGAGGAAAACGAGTCAGTGAAATCGGAACCTATACCCTCCACTTCTATCCCATTAGAGTTTAAGGATACTCCTACAGGAAACAAAATCACACATGCATATCAAACTGCACCAAAAATGAAAAGAAAATTATTTTCTTCCACAACAAAATCGTCGTCGTCGTCACGAAAACCATATAATCTTAGAAAATTAATAATAAAAAACGTGCAGGATGAAATCGAAGAAGAGGAAATTAGGAAACAAAGGGAATATGAAAAAGCACTAAATCAAACTATAAGAGAAAAATCATTTTCCGATTATTCTGATCAATATCATAGTTTACCTTTAAAGTACATCAAAAAGTTTGTAAAGGATCCAAACAGTAGTAATTCTGATGGAAAATTCCAAGTAAAGTTTGATAAGGATATCGAACGGTTTTCTATCGGTAACAAAACGATAGATTTCGATGGAGCTGATTTGATAATTGCAGGAAAAAAATATAAAGGCACTAATGGATTATATGGCTTGTTATTTAATCAGAATGTTCCCACCATCTATACAAATGATGACGCAAAAAACTATACTCACATATTATTTAAAACAAATGCTATCAAAAATGTAAAATCAAGTAAAAATAAGAAATTTAGAAAATTTATTGAACCAATAATAAATAAAACTGAGAGTAATTATACCAGTCCAATTGATGATGACGATGATGATGATGATGATGTTTTGAAACAGGGGGAGGGAATGTCTATGAAACTTTCAAACAATCCTATTGATTAAGTTTTTTGGGATGATCCTAATGAATTGGTTGAGAGATTGGAGCTACTAGTTGCGTCTCAGGCTGCTGGTAATACAAATCACGTTAACGAGATTAATGCCATTATTGAAGAATTACGAGAAGCCAATATAATAGAATAAAAATATGTCTAAATTTGTTACCAAAGTAAAAAAAGATATTGTTGAAGAACTCCATAAACCATCAAGAGTAAATTTTAAAAGGAGGAAGGTTATTATCAAATCTCTATTGGACTTAATGCAAGCTGATTTGGTTGATATGAAAGAATACGTACAAGAAAACAAAGGATACAAATATATACTCGTCGTAATTAACTGTTTTTCTAAATACGTTTGAAACAAAGAAAAGTGGCTATGCACCAAAAACAAATAGGCTTCAGACAAAGGATTTTTAAAAAAAATTAGTAAAATTGTTGGCGAATTTTCTTCGGAAAGAAAATACGATTTAAGTGCTTCAAAAAGTTTCAAAATCCTTTCTACGGCTGGCTGCAATGATAACCACCTAGTTTTTGAATGCGACAATAAACTCTGGTACTCCGTATTTACAAAACTGCAAAATTCTTTTAGATTTTCTGTTCTAATAGTATAAATTGAAAAGTAATTAAATATTTTTATAACAATCGTTTCGACATCACAATTTAATATGTCGGAAGAAGTGTGCATAGCATTATGCATTACATGTGCTAGACAGCCAATACACTCAATGTATGGCGATAAGTTTTCTTTTAATTTAAAAAAAACATTATTTGTGCCATGACGTCGCAATCCTCCAAAATTGGTATTGGCGTTATCCCCAGAAAAAGCTACACGTCTACCCTTGTCTAAGTTATAATTATTAAGAGTTTCAATACAATGGTTTCAGCTTTTTCATTTGTTAAGCAAATTTAAGAAGTTTACTAACAATACCTTTTTCAGGGGAAAAGTATTGTGTGACAATAGGAAATATTTCTGTAGCCTTATGATTACTTGCGTCTGTACTTATGCTATAAAATTGTTTTGTTTTAACTTCATCTAAGACGCGTTTTAAAGAAAATGGACCTAAAATATTATTTATACATGCAGTAGTCTTAGTACGAGCTGACGAAAATGTACGTGCAATTTGGGAATCAGAAAACATAAGTCCGTACGATTTGTTTGAACAATCGGTCCAATAAAAGAATGATGGTGCTGCATCGTATGATACGCTGCTGTTATTTCAGCTGCGGCCACTTTTTTCGCTTCTGGTGTATACTTGGTTACAAAATAGTTTTCAACTCTATTTGAGGTACTAGCGGCACACATGGAGAGTTTATGTTTTTTACTTTTTAAATGAGTTCGGACGTCACATTTTCCTCCATGGCTAATATTTACAAAGCTATTGCAGATATCGCATAAAATTTCACCCTCATACCTGCCCTTCTTAACAAATCCCCACTCTTTGGTATACCTGGTATAATCATGGTTTACTATTAAATAATCTACAAGTAGAAAAAATATCTAAATATATAAATGTACTATATTTATTGAATATTAAGTTAAAAAAGAATAAAAATCCTACTTATTGACGCGTAAATGTAAAACAAATAAATCGGACCTGAGCCCAGATAATATAATATGTAGAACAATTTGTTGAATATATAATAATATATGTTTATATATACTGAACATTCTTTCAATACCACCCACGTCACGGTTCAATTAATAACTGTCGATTGCCACGGTTGCCAAACGATATTAGCTTTGTTCGCCGAGACGATCCCGACTTGACAAGAATTTTAACGTTCCGAACTTGTTCGGGGTCGAATTGGGTGGTTAAGCAACTTTACATATAGATTAACGTAATTTAAAAAAATATTTGAACTGCGCATTAAAATCCAGAATGTATACTTTGGTGACTTTTGTCTAAAACAGCTGATTTAATTTACGACACTAGCAAAAGAGCGTTTTTAGGAGGCATTTGGGGACATCGGGACAACAAGCTAAAAATTCGGGACAATCCCGAAAATTCGGAACATATGCATCTGGTAACCCTAGGTATACCAGCGAATCATATCGATAACACACAAGAAAATCTTAGAACTAATAAAGTTTAATTAATTGATTTTTGTTTCACTGATATGAATATCAGTTTACTCAATACTGTACTGGTAAAACAATGACTGTACTGATGAATACCTTGAGTCAGAAACACGTGTCTACAGTTGGCCAAATTTCATTTGTTTTGGAGTGGAGTTAGCATCTTTGTTTATTATCCCTGACATTAAATAGACATATCCAGGGCCGAGCCTAGGGTATCTGCCGCCCGGGTGCAAGAAGTAAATTTCTTAAAGCTACAAATAAATTCGGAAAGATGCCTTTTAAATCATTAACTACTAAATAAGTTAATACCTCTTTAGCCGACATATTATCTGTAGTAAGAATATAAATTGACAAAGTATCAATCTCATTGTAAAGGTCAATTGCATTTAAGTCCATATTTTTTGTTGCCAGGTCAGTTAATTCAGTTTCCAATTTTTTACAATATTGCATTATTTCATCTTTATTAAACGCTCCTAAATTATTTAAAAAAACCAAACGTTTTGTTATATTTTGTTGAAATCTTGGAACCTTTTGTCTAGTTTTGAAATTGCAATGTCGAGAATGTAGAAATAAAAATTAACTTTGAAATTTCGCTCTGGAGATTGGATAGGCCCATCTTTGTGTTCATAATAAAAAAAACCTTTTTTTTCTTGGTCTAACTAATTCAACAACTGGAAAACAAATTTCGCAGTCTATTTCTTCCGCAATTTTTGTGGCTTCATTACGCATTTCGGTAAAACCATTTTCAGATCTAAGGTTGGTTAAAAATATTTTAATATCTTTTAACATTCGCACAGCTTCTGGCAAAACAATGGTAGATTTTTGCATTATTTTGCTTATAACATTTATTTTTGATAAAATATTGCACCAGATAACTAATGAACATATAAATTTAAAATACTTTATTTTTTTAATTAGGGATATTGCAATATTTTTTGGGTCATTATCTCTAGATTCATCGCTATAAAGGGCAAAGAGAGCATCATCAATTTTTTCTAGTTCAAATCTGAGGGTTTTGATAGCATCAATTCGACTTTCCCAACGGGTATCAGATAGCGGCTTTACTGTTAAATTGGGAAGTTCTTTCATAAGAATACCCCATCGGTAGGTTGAGGCCGAAAAAAACACATATATTTCCTGAATAATGTTAAAAAAGTTTGTTACTTCAAGACAGCATTTTGCAGCGTCATTTACGGCTAAATTAAGGCTATGTGCCGCACAAGGTACAAAAAAAGCTCTAGGATTAATATCCAAGATCTTTTTTTGCAGACCATTATGTTTGCCTTTCATATTGGCACCGTTATCATAGCCCTGACCTCTCTTATCAGCAATATTGATATAAGCTTCTTTTAAATATTTTAATAAAAAGTCAGTTAAACCCTGACCAGTAGTATTAGTAACTGGACAAAATCCTAAAAAATGCTCCCTGATTTCAACACTTTTTTAATGCTCATCAATAAACACAACCCTAACAATAATAGTTATCTGTTCTTGGTGACTAATCATCAATCAAGAATTATATAAAAATATTTACATAATTTTAAGCTGTCAATAATATTTCTCTTTATTTTTTCTCCTATGAGAAAGACTAATTCATTTTGTATTTTATCACCCAAATAATTGGTCATTTGTTTGGTATTTTTTTGAACCTTTTCTATGTGTTCGGCCATTACGTTATCAAATTTGGCAATTGTCTGAATTACTGTTACCTTTGTCAAAAAGTTTTTGATTGCTGCCCCTAAAAGCCAAATTTTGCTGAGCTAAAAACTGAATTACAGATACAATTCTGTCTAAAATAGATGTCCACCTTCTTTTTTCCATCTGAATTAACTTTTGATTGACAGAGTCAACCGTAATACCTTTTTCAATTGATTTTTTAACTCAACCCATTTTCTAACAGTTTTAAAATGTCCCTTATTTGTTTCGTGTCTTTCTAAGGTTCGAGACAAATGTCGCCAGTCACTATATCATCATTAAAACTATTAACAGATATCCCAAATAATTTACAACAAAAACAGTACACTGAGTTCTTGGATTTTGAATAAACAAGCCGAGTTCTAGGAACTTTTTCATAATTACTTAATGTTTTTTCAAAGTAGGTAGCGCTAAAAGATCTGTTTGAATTATTTACAGGATATGTCATATTTTTTAACTGTACTGGTCCTATTTCAAGAATTGTTATCCTAATATTATCTGTTAATACTTGAGGCCAATAGGCTGGGTCTTTTAAGAGTTCCTCATTCACCTTACCAACAGTTTCGGTTTGTATATTTGCTGGCGTGTTCGTCGTAGCTTTATTCTGCGTGTTCGGTGTCCGAATCCGATTTACCTTCTTCGTGCAGCTTTTCCAATGGTTCTTCTGCATCCTCACTTGAATCAAAATGTGCAGCATCTAAGTGTTTGCTACTTGAAGGTTGTGGTTCTTTGCTGGTCGTAGACGTAAACAACTTTTTCAATGACCCAGCTAATCGTTTTTTATCTTCCTCTTTCTCCAACTTTCTTTTTTGGTATTGTGAACCAGAAAGTCTCTTTCGACCATCAGCCATCTAAATCATACAATTAAATTTCAAAATTCAAGTCAAAATTTAAAACATCGTTTTTTTTTAATATCGGGAAGAACTGAATTATATTCTCCGGCATCTCACCTCGTCTTTCTATTACTGAAGTTGAGTTAGGATTTTAATAATTATACTTAGATAAAAATAGTTCAGTGAATAAAATACCTAGCTTTGAAACACAGACGAGATGCAAGACAAAAGACGCTTTATAATAATAATAATGATAATAATTTTAAAACTTACCATTCACTATTATTAATCACAATAATCACAATACTCAACACTATATCATAGAATAATAGAAATAAGTCAAATAAATACTAATATTCAACAGGCAAATGAGTTGACTTGATTATAATTTATTTGTTTTTAGTTTTTAACTTAAACGCATTAAAAAAATTAAAGAAACTAACTTGCCGACCCAAATAATGTTTGCATACTATTTGTCTCACGTAAATAGAAAAACAAAAAATGGCTGATTTGCTGACGTTCAAATATGCAGCGACAATTCGGAAGAAATTATTATTCCATGAAAATTGTACCTACCTACTCATTTTTTGTGGTTTTCGCGCGTTCGGATTATGTCTTTTTTTTCTTTGCCGCCCGACCGCACGCACAATTTCGGCATTGCTTTTATATGTAGAATAAAAACGATGATTCCTTGAAACGCCGATATCAATGGTGCCTTTTTTATTTTTGAAAATATAAAATTTTTTCGATATTATTTTACCGCCCTGTGTTAGTGCCGCCTGGGTGCCATGCACCCCTCGCACCCCCGGCACGGCTCGGCCCTGGATATATCATTATTTGACTTGCAGTCCATAGAGAGACGCATTCAAAACATCTAAATTAATTATTTTCTTTGACAGTAATATTTTACACCTACACAGAAATCAGAATATTGAAAAAGTACCAATATACAGCAAAGGACGTTGTTTTTTTTTAAATATATTTTTTGCTTTCCGATTTACGCATGTTATACTTATATAATATCGATTCAGAAAACCGACTATAGATATTTCATCCTTGCTTTTATATGAAGATAACGGAAAATTAACATAATATTGAGATGTTATCAGTGTAATACTGCTAAAATGAGAAAACTGTAATCATTACCAATTATATGAGAGATTAGCTAATATAAAATACATGCTAGTCTTTTGTTGTTATATTATTTAAACCTTTGTTTGAAAGTTTCAAGAGTTTCTTGTTTATAAATTTGTTTCCCACTTTTAGCTATTCTACCTTATAAGGAAACTGCGTTAAAATTGCTATTATCAGCGGCGATTTTGTATGTTTTGGAGTGTAAATTAAATCTGAAAGGTATGTTACAAGATTCTGTATTTTCATAATATATTAAATGTGCAATGTATGAAATATATTTATGCAACATTCGCATTGAATCGAATATTTGTTTATTTTTTACCTAAGAGAAAAATCTGGAAGTTATATCATATTTTTAACTACAACTACTTTTAAAAGACTTCATACGCTGGATAATAACAGTGTCTAACGTTATTAATATTCAAATATGATTTATCAGTCGGTTATCATTCAGTAATTCGATATGTCGCGTCGGTAACATATAAAAAACATGTTCGAAACACATAAATAAGTATTTGAATTTTGTTGTTGGTAGGTAGTTTATATTTCATGAAAGCGCATCAAGTATTGTACTACTTAGTGAATTAAAGTTGGTGCACTTTAAAAAAAAATATCCTCTGAGATTTTTTCGAATCTTCAAGTTTCGGTCCTTCAGATGCCGAAAAATATCTTTTCTATTTCCGGCGGCCTGTTAGAGTGCGGTTTGCAGCATAGTTAAAAAACTATTTACCTATTTAACTTCAATGTTCTTCAAAAACCAAGGATCAACTAAATATGTTAATTGTTATTCTTAATGCCAGTTTAACGTGAAATGCAATATCAGAAACCTGCAAGACGGGAGACCTCACCTTTCTTTTCTGCTACTTATAACTTTCTTTTTACTGTCGTCGTAAAAAGAAGTATTGTAATCACACTCAGAGATTTTTTCAATCTTCTGGTTTTCAGGGTTTTTAGATGCCGAATAACATATCTTCCAATTTCCGTCGGTCGCATTCTTTGTTTTTAAATCTGCAAATCAGAAAACTGACTCTTGATTTACCTTGTATTTAGCTGCTTTATTGACATTAGCTCTAGTATACTGTAGAATATTCTCACGATTATCCTGAGATCCTGTAAAGACAACCCTTTGGACGTTTTTTGATAATAAACTTAGTTTTTGAGAAAATTAATAGTGAATATGTAAAAATGCCGCATTTTTTACATATTCACCATCAATTGTTTAAAACTTGACTTGTATTTGAACGCTCTTTAATTTAGTTGACTCAAAAATAGGAATTTGAATTTTTTTTGTTTTGTAAACGTCTATTCTTTTATTTATTTCGTTCCCTGTGTATAAAATAACATTCTGTTTTAAATTAGTATTATTTTTCAAATAAGCAACACTTTTTATGAAAAATAACTTTTTCGCCTAAAATCACAAATCAAAAATTTGTTCATATATTACCCATTTTCGACTTATTGATTATAGAATTACCTAAAAACTACATATCGTACAAAAAAAAAATTTAAATGACTTTTTATCTCATATTTGTATGCTCTCCAATTTGGCTATCTCAGAAAATTTGATTTTCCAATTATTTTTATACCTATTTTTTTGTGCTATTTTTGTGCAACTTGTATATTATTAGGCAACTTTTTTTGCAGCCAAACTTTAATTGTTTATGAAGAATAACTTTTTTGCCTAAAATCACAAATAAACGTTGTCCATATGTTACCCAAATCCATGCACAGCACACGGTGTATATATACAGGGTTATTCACGCTCAGTAGCCTATTATTAGAACTATCTATAGAGCCAATGAATAGATTATTTTGAAAATTTGGTTCTAGCAATAAATAAATATAAACTTTTTTTTTAAATATTTTAAATTATGCGATGTTGCCGCTTCTACCTTAAACCGGTACCGACAGACCGACGGAATTAATATAACATATATATTTTGGCATCCAGAGATGCTAAATCGTAAAGACATGTAAGACCTGGTGATTTTTTCATGATTAAAAACATTTTATTTGGACGCCATTTTGTTCCGCCACCTTGAATTCGTGCCAAAATTTCACAAGTTCATCTCTATACTACAATTAATTATCGCTAAAAATTTGAAATTAATCCATTAAGAATTTTCATATTTTATGAAGGCGAATTGCTTTTTTGTATTGTCCTGAACATTCTAGACAATTTTTGTGTTAAATTGAACTGTTTTCCAAAAAAATGAAAATTGACATTTTTGACCCTTTTTTGAGGCTCGGTAATCTCCAAACGACTTAATTTGCAACGAAATGGATTGCGTTTTCCTTATCTTAGTTTTTAGTTATCTATTTCCTGATACCAATTTCTACTTTGGCAGGAAAAGTCAAATTTTGACACCTCCTGTCAAACCAGATATTAGTGTGGAGAAATGATAATTAAAAACTAAAATAGAAAAGTGAAGTACATTTCGTTGCAAGTTAAGTCGTTTGGGAGTTACAGAGCTCCAAAGGGTAAAAATTGTCAATTCTCAACCATTTTCTCGAAAACACTTGAATTTAGCTACAGAAAACATAACCAAAAAGTGTTTAGAATGTTCAGGACAATGTAAAAATACAATGACATATAGGAGATTCCATTTAGAAAATGGATGTTGCTACCGGGTTAAGGTAGAAGCGGCATTAGATACTCCTAATAGGTCACTGAGCGTGAATAACCCTAAATAAATAAATATATATATATATATATATATATATATATATATATATATATATATATATATACATATGTATAATATAATATAAATTCCTTTGTTTTAAAACCAAAGTTACTCAGCTACATATCTATGAAACCAATTCCGGGTCTCAAAACATGTACCCCTCCTTTACTGGCAAAATTGATATCTTTTGTTGTAAATATTTATCGCAATTACATTTCTATTAGCAAAATTTCTGCTTATACTGATTCCGAAATTGTTTTATATTGGATCAAATCGTATCCGCACCATTGGAAGATGGTTGTATGTAATCGTGTCTCCTATATTCAGGACTTGTTTAACTAATAAATAATCTCTTAAAATTACAAAATAATACTAACATATGCTTGAAATAAATTCCGAAATACCGAAATTTACCCTAGTTTAATTTTTAACGAAAAAGTAAGTTAATAACTTAAGTAGCTGTCACTTGTGTTATTATTATTATAATGACAAAAAATGAAAAACCATTAATATACTTATTTGAAAAAAAATATCGAAATTTCAGTTCATATGTATATATATATATATATATATATATATATATATATATATATATATATATATATATATATATATATATATATATATAACATATATATATATATATATATATATATATGTATATATCTTAATAATTTTACTTGCTAATGGAAATTCTTGCTCATTTTCCATTGCCATTTGAACCAAACATCTAACCGCTAAATATGGCGCTGAAGCAGTGCCATATGTAACTGTGTTTAATTGGAATACTTTAATATTGTCATTAGACTGTGATCGCCTAAATATTTTTTGAAATTTTCTTTCATTTTTATCTATAAGTATCTGGCGATACATTTTTGATATATCGCCTGTCATTACATACTTGTATGTCCGAAACCTGGCTAAAATTGAGAAAACACCTTGTTGCAGGGTCGGCCCCACATACTGGACGTCGTTTATTGAGACCCCAGTGGACGTTTTACCTGACGCATCAAAGACCACACGACATTTAGTTGTAGTACTACTATTTTTTATTACCGCGTGATGGGGTAGATAATATCCATTTTCTAAGGTATCATGTATCTCCGACATATGGCCTAATCTTTTATATTCGAGAAATAAACGCGTTATAATCATTTTTTAAATTTGAATTTTTATTAATTTTGTTTTCAAGTAAATTGAATCTGTGTAAGGCGATATCTCGAGACCTAATTTACATAAATCATCCTTAAACGGAATACTTACTATAAATCTACCTTTATCGTCTTTTTTGTTGTTTTATGAAAATGTTTTTCGCAAAATTTCTCAGACTCAGTCAGATTAGAAACTCTATTATTTATCTCTTCAATTTCCCAAAACTTAGTAATACACCTCTCGAGAAAGTCATAAGGCTTTTGTACGTTAAGACAACTTAGAGATGTATTACTTACACCTTTATTAATTATCAACTTTCCGGCTATTACATATCCAAGTTCTGTTTCTTGCAATATTGGTAAATTAGGTCCGAAACGTATTTGATTAGAAGCGATTATTGACCAAAATATATCCGAGCCTAACAACATGTCAATCTCTCCTGAGGAATTAAATGTTGGGTCTGCTAATTGCAAATTTGATGGTAGGTTTAGAATATTTTTTCGAAAAGTCATCAATGGTAATTTATCCGTAATCCGCGGAAGTACCGAACAATTAATTTTGGCATTAAAATTGCTAAAACACGAATTTATTGCTACACTTACTTGGTGGTTAATATTTGTTAACGTCTGACCTACACCCTTTACGGCATGTTTTATTTTAAATTGTTCCAAATTTAACTTGTTACAAATATTTTTTGTAATAAAATTGCATTGCGAGCCACTATCTAATAAAGCGCGAACCATTATAGACCTTTCCCCATGTGTAAGTCTAACTAAAGCTGTCGAAAGTAATACCTGCGAGTATTCTTCCAAAGCCGACAATCCGACAACAGCGCATTCTGACGCATGAGAGTTTAGCGAAATATCCGAGGTGCCTGCCGCGAGATCCGAGCCCGTACCGGTAGAAACAGAAACAGCTGATCGCCCTGATTGGTTACTTCGACCGGTCGTTCGTTGTTTGCACCACGGGTGCCTCCACTGTTTGAAGTTTGAATTTTATTATTGCCCTTATATGACTCTAAATGTAGTAACGAATTATGAGACCTTTTACATTTAAAACATTTGGGTTTCTGGCACCTCCATGAGGGGTGTGAATCCCGCAAACAATTTAAACAAAGTTTAAGACGTTTTATTGCGGAAATACGATCTTCAGTATTTAATTTAAAAAAAGAATCACATTTGAATATACCGTGTGACTGATTACAATAATAACAAGTGTATTTAGGTTCTGATCCTGTTGATGCAAAGCCACTGCTTTGACGCCTAACATGTTTATGCAGAGACTTTTTAGTTTGGTCATGTCCTACAATGTTATTTGAAACTTCTAACTTTTCAAGTATCTCACATTTATATTTTAAAAAGTTATTTAAATCACTCTTAGAAGGTAAATCACTTTCATATTTAAATGTCTCCCAATCCCGGCTAGTAGTAGGATCAAATTTATTGCTCATAATATAAATAATAAGCCTATCCCAGGTATCTGTTTGTTCTCCAAGTGATTGTAAAACCCTTAAATGCTTTACAACCGAATCGTAAAGATTTCTTAAACCAGTATAAGACTCTTTTAAAATATTTGGATGTTCAAATATTGCACGAATGTGATTGTAAATTATCTGTTAAAAACTTCCATGCAACTTGATAATTCGATGCAGAAACCTCAATTGATTTTATTATTTCAAATACTTCTTTCTCGAGGGAGGACCTAAGATAATAGAATTTCTGAACGTCAGTAAGACTACCGTTTAAATCAACTAGTGCCATAAACGCATCCTTAAATTCTAGCCAGGTACTATATTTGCCATCAAAAGTTGTCAATTTAATAGGAGGTGGCTTGATTAAACTAGATTTTAATAAACCTACACTTTGCACACCTGAGCCAGGACTTACCACCGAACCATTAGCGTACTCTTGATCTCTATAGTTTTTAGACAAAGAAGTTATATCGCCGATTAATTTAAAATAACTATTTTCAAAATTACCGTTTCGTCAGGCTGAGATTCAGCCCCATCGGCACAGGATAATTGTTCAATTTTAAACTGAATATCGTTAAATTCGTCAAAAATTGGCTCTATTCTAGTTACTCGTATATCTAATTCATTTATTATATTGCTGTTTAATTGATCTTTATTTATTGAATCAAAATAATTTTTTAACCTGGTAAGTTTACCTTTAAGAGTACTTCTCTTAGATTTTAAATCTATTAGCTCAGCCATCGCATTAACACAAATCAAAAGAACTACTCAATATTAATACTTTATTAAATATGGAACGAACTTACTCGAGAGGAACCCTTGGTGGAACACGACAATCACTTTATTCTTCACTGCCTTCCTTGTTCTCTCTCCGTCTCGTCTAACACAGCACAGCAGAAGTTTTTATTAATGGCGGCTAAAACGCCAAACCAACTTGTATTTTCTAGGTTTTTACTTACTACCTATATCGAAGATTGCTCAACTTTATCACTGCACATGCGACTCGATTGGACCAATGTTTCCTTCTATTTAATTTCTAAAATTATTAGAGAGCAATTACAAACAGCTGTAACTAAAAAACGTCCAACTCGGTCTCTGACTCTCTTCTTTCTACAGTGTTGTCAGTTCTTAAACCTAAAATTATTTATTACAAGAACACTTCAAGTGTAGTTATTTTTTACTTTGCGCGTAACAACCGCAATCCATATCTTTTGTAGTTTTTAAGCTGTGCCATATAAATGAATTAATAGGTATTTTTTGGGAGAAATGTTTAATAATGAGGATATCGAAGTGAAATTAAAGTCTCTAGAGGCGCCTCTATACACCTACAGTTGAGGGGGTACAGAAAAAAACAACTAGCAAAAGGAAAGTCATGCTTTTTGTAATACAGTAATATCTGTATAGATGCCAGTTCTGCTTGTTGGTAATTGTCTTTTGTCATTTGCCAACTCAACCACAATTTTGTGTACTGTTTAATATATTGGGGGGACATCCCTGACCCCTCTCTCAGTGAGGTTTTTGGAAATCTCGATCCTGCTGCTGCACACAAATCACATGATATCTGCGTTATGACATCAATATGCCTCTGAGAGAAACCGCATTAGTTTAGTAAACGAGCTACAAGTTCAGCCAAATACAAGATATGCCGATTGACCTTAAAAATGCAATATTATTTGATACTTTGGCTTTCTTCCCTTCACACTTTATTTAGGCTTAGAGCTTGATCAAAATTTGTCAGAATCGAAGTTTGGAGCTTGTTTAGAATTCAACGAGCCAAAATAACAACAACGTAACCGAAAGGGTAACGCGAAAAAACAAGTAAAGTTTGGTCTTTATGGTTAATGCTAAAATTGCCACAAACAGTATATCAAAGGCAGAAAATGAAATTCCTCTTTCATTAACTCTCTGAAGGCTAAATAGATGCATCCTAAATGATCAAAGATTTTGAATTAGTTTTTTTTTCAAATTTTAAAATTAAAAAAACTTTGTAACGAATTTACTGTTTTTCCTTACATTATATTCCGCACATGGTGAGCCAGTAAAACTATATTATATTTTAATTTAGTTTTTAATTCTAAACAATTTTTTCCAATAATTTTTTTTTCTATTATAAAGAATAAGGGTACTTTACTCTTGGGCCATTTTCGAAAAAGTGAAATAAGCTCTTTTACTATTACATCTACATTATATCTGACATGTCTATTTTTAGTTTAACGAGAGGCACCAATATATATATATATATATATATATATATATATATATATATATATTATATATATATATAGATATATAGATATATATATATATATATATATATATATATATATATATATATATATATATATATATATATATATATATGCTGATGAATTCTTGAAAAACAAACGAAACTAAATCGTGGACATTATTAGTAGTACTAAAGTACCGATGTCCAAGTCAAGAAATCATCGACAAACAAGCCTGCATAGTAAATTATTATAATATTATAATACTTATAAATGAAAACATATGCATTCAATTTTGATTTTACACGCAGTACGTGTTAATTTAATAGCCAACATTTAGTTTTTTAGGAAACTTTCCTTTTGACGCCTATGTTCGAGTACACGAGCAGTCTGTTTAAATTATTAATTAATTTTTTCGCGGATAACTTACATGTAAATGCTCGCGCGCAGGCACTTGAAACGCGTACTCGATAAGGGCGATAGCGGACGACAAGCTCTTAGAACACCTTAAATAATCTACGAAAGTTTGAAGTAGGAGTTATTTGAAAATTTTGGTGTATTATAAATGGCAGATTTGAATTCGTTTTATAATGCATCGCTTATCTGAAGGATAAAGTGTCCTAATTTTATAACAGGTAAATGTTACTTTCCGTTTTAATTCTTTGTACCCACCGGAGACCTATTTGGTATAATTTTTATTTGACATTATCAGCTATTAGTGAATGTTATATATAGCTTTAGGCTCTAGATAGATCAAAGTTATTGATAAAAAGTTGAAAAAATTTATTTTTATTGTTATGAAAAAAAAATGAGTTCAGTTAGGAGTGCAACGAATCTGCTCAGAGAAATTGTTTTCAACTGGAGATATAACTTGTTTACAAAATATGATTTGATAATTTCAACAGCATGCTGTTATATATATAAATATATATATATATATATATATATATATATATATATATATATATATATATATATATATATATATATATATATATATATATATATATATATATATATATATATATATATATATATATATATATATATATATATATATATATATATATATATATATATATATATATATATATATATATATATATATATATATATATATATATATATATATATATATATATATATATATATATATATATATATATATATATATATATATATATATATATATATTATATATATATATTTATATATATATATATATATATATATATATATATATATATAGATAGAGGGAGAGGTATCGCAACTGACTAGTTAAGAAGAAAAATGAAAACCTTAGGTTAGTGGGGATGCAGTTTATGTAAATAAAAGGCCAAATAAAGATGTGGAACCCTTTATTGTTTTGTCAAGCTTTCGGGATAATTTATCTCTTCCTCAGGACTTTTCTACAAATAATTGAAAAAACGAAACAAGTTAGAAACTAACTAGTAAGTATCATACATTTAAACTCACCAATGTGGGTTTGCTATTGAAACAAAAATATTCTCTGAAGACGATACACATTTAGTTGCACCAAATCATTATTCTGTTTATTTAAAAATTTTAAAAGTTGAAATGTTAATAGCGAAATAAGAATTTAAAAACTTTTAAAACATGCCCATCATGGGATTTCATTTTGTTAATTGAAAACACGTTTTTTTACAGGAAATCAGGCGCGTGCGGTGAAATTTTACGAAAGGGAACCAATTTTTAGAAATAGGTAACTGTAATGTGTAATGCAATTCGATTTTTTAAGCAAAATGCAATATCATTTGTTTTAGTTTGTAATATATTAAAAACATTGTTCGAGAATGGAAATATTTCTGAAAATATATTCAACAAATAATTAAAATTAAAATATCGTTTCAAACAGTCCAAAAACCCCCTAAAACTATTTATTGCTTCTGAGTCCCACGTTTCATTATTTGCTATTATATTCTCAAATAGTTCAATCAGTGATTCACGATTTTCAGATACTGTTAACATAAGTCTTCCATTATAGTCCCACCTAGTAGGAGCTACTTTGGGCAATCGTTTGTGGACAATGGAGTCCAAAGCTTGTGTACGTTATGTTGACTTGAAAAAAAAAACAGCCATGCCACTTAAAGTAACGAAAAATACTTTACACTCTTTAATGTGATTGATGGACTGGGATAAAAAACTAAATTGAATTTATGAGCAAAACAATGGACAAACACAGCACTTGGGAAAGTTTCTCGAACTTCAGCTTGCAGACCCCCTAATTGTCCTGCCATCACTGCATCTCCATCATAGCTTTGAGCAACTAATTTTTTTCTCTCCATTAATTTCTTTAGTAACGTTATAAACTACGGTATATAATGCATCTGTTGTACGATTTTCGGACACATTCTTAAAACCTAAAAATCGCTCTTGAATACTTCCGTCTGTTTTAACGTAGCTTATTACTATAGATAATTGGCTAAAATTAGTGATATCAGTTGTTTCGTGCAGAACAATAGTAATGAACCGCTCCTCGCCGATCTCCTGCTTAATTCTTTTTAGAATAATGGTTGCAACAGCGGAAATTAAATCATTCTGGGTTCGATTCGACGTTCCGCGAAAAACGCTAGACTGCTCTAAATGATTTTTTAAGCAATCATCATATTTAGCCATTAAACTAAGTAAATCTTGAAAATGTCCTCTATTTGAAGAAACTCTTGTTTCGTCATGACCTCGAAATTCCAATTCGTGCTGTCCGAGAAAACAAACAACATCGATAAGTCTTCTTAATATTTGCCTATTTTTATCGACTAGTTCATTGTGTTGGCGGTGACTAATTTCCAACTGTTTATTAAGGGCGTGTTCGATTCTGGTTTTGCCGAAGACTTTTTCTTTTATGACGGCCTGCAAATGCGCTTTGGACATAATGTGTCTTTTTACAGCTTTATGGAAATTGTTTAAATCGGAAAAACCAGTTTTATTCCAGAGACCTTTTTCATTTTCAAAAAGTAAACATGGCTAACAAAATAATTTGCTTATATTTTCATACCCTGTTAGCCATTTAAATTGTTCGTATTGTTTTTCCGGATAAAAATGTCTGATACAGTTTTTCATTTTTGTGGTTAAATTTTTCATAGGCGGTTTTGCCCTTGCTTTGGAAAGTATTTGAGGCTTATCAGGAAAGTTTAATGTTGAAAATCCCTTTATTATTAAGACACACACCACACATTCGCACACACTCTTCTTACTAAATTCTCCAACATTTTCACCCGCATTTGTTTTTAGAATAAACTTTTTTATTGAATTTATGAGATCGCAGTTTTTTAGTTTTTTCTTTATTTAATTCTGGCAACGGCCGTCCCAACTCTTTAATATCTATAGAGTTAGATAAACTTATCTTCCAAGGGAAGAGTTATTTTGATTAATTGATAATTGATATTTATTTAATGCGACATACTGCCTAAATTGCTGTAAGTTAAAAAGATATGGAGTATGCGAATTATCGATAGAAATGAAATACTTTTTCCTGGTGGTAACGAAATAATTCATAAATACGCGGCCCGGTCCATTTGCTACGTGACTGATTAGATATAATTGATGGAAAACTTTAATACTTACTGGAATCTATGGTGAAATTTTGGGCTATGTTCCAAGATTACTTTATTACTCCTACGCATAAAGTAGTTTGAAGTGGTAAGGCCATGGCAGCATGAGCCGCCCATGGGCAACATAACATACATTTACATGATAATACAATATTTGTTATACAAATATCAAATAAATATTGCTATATATATAACTAATATTATTTACGTTGGAACTATTTATACAAAAAAAGGTCCTGATGCTCGTGAGAATGGCTCGACGTGCTGTTCTCTTGCTGACGTTTTGCTTATGCGGCGGTTTTTAGGATGTGGCAATAGCCGGTCTGGGTCGGTGACACTCCTGGTGTTCGAAGGTCGTGGGAAACCAATATAACAGCTCCGCTTTTTAAGAAAAAGTTGGTGCCCTGCAGCAACTTTTTATGAAGGACTTCACTTCTAGAGGGACTCTTCCTCTATGGTGTCTTCCAGGTGGATGCTGGTGCGTCTCTTGGGGATCAGCCTCCTCAATTGCGTTTGAACTGAACTTCTTTGTTCTAAGTTTGGTGGTGATGGACGGTCATTTCCTCCTGTGAGACTAAGCCAGGCGGGTGTAGAGGATTATTAAGGCGATAACCAGCGTAATTGTCAGGATGGTGAACCAGTCGACATGCTTGGTTACAAAGGGCTGTTTTATTAACCTGTCAAATTCGTCCGAGTACTGATTCAGTCTGTGTTGTGCGACATTTAGGTCTTCTGTGTCTATTTTACTGAGCTGTAGCGGCTTCAGTTCTGGAACAGTGGGTCGTTCTGGGAGATGCTTGCAACAGTCATAGGGAATTGACGGGATTGTTCTTATACGTGATATTTTTGTATTCCTCAACGAAATATTTGGAATGGATTCGGATGCTTCCGACAAATGCATTACAATCTGGTTGCAATTTTAGTAATGAATTGGTCTTTAGGATCTTTGTCACAAGTTCTCTTTTTCTACATTTGAGAGTGACTGGAAGACGTTCTGAGACTGTGATGAGCCAGTAGTTTCGGTCAAGCTCCTGGACATTGTATTCAGATGCTAACAGGATTGAAGTATGGCATGTTTTAGGCAACACGCTCGACTGCCTAAGTAGCTGGGCTTCACATATAGCGTCGCTATCTATAGGGTATTGAAGGACGGAACAGATTTTGGTATTGGCTTTCACTTCTTTGCAGCTTCCAAGATCTTGTGGTAGTATGTACAATAAAGAATCGTCATCTTGCGCAATATACTTTTGGGTTGTTGGTATGATGTGGTAGAAACCTGTTCGATTATCCAGTATAGAGATAGAGAATAGACGGTATAAGGTATAGGTTTCTGGTTCAATTAGAGGTATCTTAAGAACAAATACAACTTTATTATCTGTTTGATAAGCTTCTAAAATTATAATATCGAGATACTGAGGAACATTTGAAGTATACGTAGGTAAAGGTAAGTTATTTTTTGAGAGAGATTGCGAGATTTCTTGAAGAGAGGTGACTAAATCTCTTGGTGTAATTATAGAGCTATGTAAAATTCCTGAACGCGCAAAAGTAATAGCACTTAAAATATCATTAAGAGAGTTTTCTAAAAATACGTAGCTTTCCATTAACGACTCGCAAAGATTTAGAGCTTTCACTTGACTCTCGTAGAAAACTAAGGCATTCGTTATATTTGGAAATTTCGTTAATATTTTTGTTAAAGGTTTCTTCGTCTATCTGTAATTTTTGTATCGTGGAGTTAAAGTTTTTTATAACCGATGATGTGACCGATATTTGGCTCTTGAGTAAATTTTCGATTTCGCGTTCTTCGTGGCTAATTCTATCGATACATTCATTATAGTATTCTCCGTCGGAAGAGTCAAGATTGCCGGTAATTGATTTAAAGATGCTGCCTACGCCGTTAATTAATCCACGTTTGGTTCTTAATTTGTAGTTTTTCGTATCAATTGTAACTTCTCTAAACTTTTCTTTAACGGAGTCAGACATTCGGGTTAAAAGGTTTATATGAGTCTGAACTTCAATTTTAAAAGCGGTCATTCGAGGTGAAGAATCATCGAGCAAATCAGTCATACCGGAGAGTATTTTTCCATTATTTTGAATCGCTTCTTGAAAAGGTTCTAGTTCCTTATAAACTAAAAGTGTCCATTTGTCATTTGATACTCGGATGGTATTTTCTTCGTGGTAAAATATTTCAATGGTGTTATTGACGGGTGTAAGTAGAAATTGGGCGACGGACGCCGAGATCAACACGAAGAGTCTGAAAATAGAAGACTAGTCGTAGAATGGCTTCAGTCTATCGAAATTTATTTTTGATGTTTGATTTGTGGACAGGTTTTTGACATTAGCGGAAGTTCCGAAAAGTTCTATTATTTCAAAGGGGCCATTAAATTTGTTTTGTGCTTTCTTTGTTATTTGGGACTCTTTTACGTACACTTTATCTCCAATTTTGTACTCTGGGAGATTCCGGGTAACGGCTTTATCAAATCTTATTTTTGACTTATCTTTTTGTATGTTCGTTCTATTACGTGCGAGTTTGTAATAGCGTTCCATTCGATTGTTAAGGTTTCTAATGTATTTTGAAATAAGCTGTTCTTGGTTATAGAGGGTTTCTGGTGGACGACTAGATCTAAGGCCAAAAATAAGCTCATAAGGTGTAAAGCCATGAGTCTTATTTTTTGTGTTATTATAACAGATGACTGAATAGGGGAGGATATTGAATGGGTGTTCCTCGGGATGTTCTGCTGTATGAACCCTAATCATTTCTATTAAAGTGGCGTGTAATCTTTCGAGCGATCAATTTGATTGTGAATGGCTAACACTGGAAAAGGTTAACTTGACGTCATAGAGTGTGCACAGGTCTTTCATTAACGTGTTATCAAACTCACGGCTATGATCACAATGGATCCGTAGGGGAGTCCCATAATGTTGAAAGAATAGCAGGAGTGTATGGACAATCGTTGAGGCTTTTTTATCCGATATTGGATATGCTTGTGTGAACTTGGTTAGCTCATCTCGGATCGTAAGAGCATAGTTACGAGTTGGATACTCGAAGATGTCAATGTTGATTCTTTCGAATGCAGTTTTTGGAGTTTCTGTTATGATTAGGGGCGTACTAAGATTTTTCCTACAGATTTTAACTTTTTGACAGATTTCACAGCTTCGAATGAGTTTTTCGACGTCTTTAGTTAGTTCGATCCAATTGTATTTTTGTCGAATGCGTTTGACAGTTTCATTAATACCGCGATGAAGATTATTTTTGCCGGTATGGTACTGATCTAAAATTGTGGGTGTTTCATATGGGTCTGGGGTTCTTACGAAGTTATGGCATATTTTTAAGTTAATATCTTTATCAGAGAAAATGAATGAAAATATTTCGAGGATGGGAAGTTGTAAATTATTTTCGATACAATAGGTTTTAGAAACATCGAATTTATCATGACATTTATAGAGAATATAGAAAAGCTGCTGGACTACGGTATCAGTATTATACAAGGGTATTATGAAATATTTACGGTCCTTTACGCTCTTGCTAGACAGGATGTTTACTGTAAGCGGGGCAAAATCATAGTTTTCCTCAAATAGGTCCTCTATAATTTTAAAATGAAAGTCTTCCATTTTAGTTTGCCAAAAGAAAGTGACAATATTTTTGTTTGATTTGTCCACAAATATATCATTGGAAATTTCGATTCTGGAATAATCAATGATTGATTTTGTCTTGTATAAATTAACAAATCTATTGTATTCATCGGTTATTTGATTATCGTCTAGATCGTTTTCGGTTGTTATTTCTGAAAATGAATTTTGTTTGCTGGTTGAGAGTCTGTTATTAAAGTCGTTTGAGGCGTAAATAGTGATGGTTGATTGAAAATCTGAGCAATTTTTAAAATGGTTAATTTTAATACGTGACAAGGCGTCTGCGTTTTTGTTTATTCGGCCGGGTTTGTATTCAATTTTGTAATCATATTCCTCAAGTTTGAGGCGCCAACGAGTTAAGCGACTGCCGTGGTTCTTAATTGAGAATAGCCAAGTCAAAGGGCGATGATCTGTCACCAAAACAAGTTTTCAACCAAAAAGATACGGTCTGAAATGCTTGACAGCCCATACAATGGCTAATAATTCTCTTTCTATTGTAGAATACGTTGTTTCAGCACTGCACAGAGTTCGAGATGCATGTGCTATCGGGAGATCTTTTCCGATGGGACCTTGAGATAAAACAGCTCCAATAGCGAATGCGCTAGTGTCTGTGGTTAGCAAGAATGTTTGAAAATTGGGGTAAATTAAAATTGGGTCTGATATGAGAGCCTTTTTCAGATCCGCGAATGAGGTTTTGCATTCTGCGTTGAATATGAATGGGACATCCTTTTGTAATAGCTTGGTCAAGGGTTTCGATATTTTGGCAAAATTTGGGATGAAGCGTCTGTAATATCCAGCAAGATCTAAGAATGACTTTATTTCTTTAGGATTTGTTGGCATAAGAAATTTTTGAATGCATTCAACGTTGCTTGGATTAGGTTTTACTCCACTTTGGGTAATAAGGTGTCCTAGATAAGCAACTTCCTTTCGAAGGAATTCGCATTTATCAGGTTGGATCTTTAACTTGGCTTTGCGGAGACGCTTGAAGACTTCCGTTAGTCTTGAAATATGTTCATGTATTGTTGGGGAGTACACGATGATGTCATCCATATACACTAAGCAACGTTCATTTTGAATTTATCAGCTATAGAAAGCTCATTCAGCTTGTGATAGTCTATAACTACACGCCATTTGGGTTTTCGGAGGCATCCAATTTTTTGGGAACAACCCAAACTGGGGAGGACCATGGGGAGATGGACTGGCGAATAATTCCTTGCTCTAACATTTTGTTTACCAGGCTTTTTACCTTTTCTTTATGAATGTGAGGATATCTATATGATTTAGTAAATACGGTCCTTGAATTATTAGTATCTATAGAATGTTTGATCTCGTTTGTAAAAGATAAATTATCGCCTTCTAAATAAAAGATATCGGAAAATTCGAGACATAAGTTAGTGATTAAATCGTTTTCTTCGTCGTTCAAATGTTCGGTGCCCAACTGGTCTTTAATAATTGAGCGCTTATCCAAAACTGCGTTTTATATAGGGTAGGTATTTAAGTTAAAAATTGTATCACTATCAATTCCAGGATCAAAAGGTTCGATATTTATATCTGAAAAATCGATTGTTTTTTCTATAGCGTTTGAGTTAATTACAGATGTATAAAATTCACCGCGTTCATTAACCTTAACCAGGGCATTTGGCAATCTAACATTATCTTTGACGTATGCGTGAAGTATAGCACCCGTATTAAATAGTTCGCACTTAAGTTTCAAATTTTTTTCAGTTCTAGCCTTTATAGAAATTTTATTACGATTTTTAATGCATTCTTGTACATCTGATATGGCTGTAGTTGTGGTTACTTTGTGAAGGGGTATTGTTTTAAAATTTGTAATAAGTTGTTTTGATTTCAGATCTACAATACATTCATAATGTTCCAAGAAATCCAATCCTAATATACCGTCGAAATCTATATCTAAATTGCAAATATACACTTTGTGTGGATCATCAATAGTAAAGGGTATAAGTGTAGATTGAGATATTGAGAGTTTTTCATCGGTAATTCCCTGAATAGTGACATTTTCGGGAAATCGTGTAGGGAATTTTTGTACGGTATTTTCCTTAAATATACCGGTATCGATGAGAAGTTTGAATTGTTTTGATGCGTCATCAATATAATAAATATTCTTGGAATTTACAGTGAGAAGAGGACCTAAAAGAACGCTTGTTCCGGGAAGTTGAGATTGGGGTCCATATTCTCTAGATTTAGTGTTTTTATTCTCGATTGGATCTCGGTTATTGGGATGTAAGAAAATCCTGATAATCACTAGTATCATTTGAATAATTTATATCTTTATATGATTCTTCCTGTAGTTGGAAAACATCGTAGAAATCGGGACTGAAGTTTTCGGGGGTGTATTGATCGTATTCGGGCAAATAATTTTCTGAGGAGCATTCCTGTCTTGTATTAACATGATGCGTCCTAGTTGCTTGAAAATTGGGATTTCTTTGAATTATTGATGACCTAAATTGCGCTTGGCTTGTATTTTGGCTAAGATTATTTGGTCTATTTTGTTGCGAAAAATTTGGTTGATATTGCGGTCTTTGAGAATTCGAGTTTATTACGGGTCTTTGAAAATTAAAATTTGTTACAGGTCTTTGAGAATTATTATTTTGGGGAAAATTCGAAGAAAGTTGCCTGCATTGAGATATTATATGACCAATTCTGTTACAATTAGAACACTTTAATTGTTGTAGCTGATGTGGTCTAGGTAACTGAGGACTGGGTTTCAGGAGAGTTGGTTTATTAACTTTTTGATTTTCGAAATACGAAAGCTGAAGTTCTCTTCCAATTCTTGATTGTGCCTCTAAAAGTGACGTTGGATTACTAGCACGAATAAGTTGTCCTAGGCGTGGTTCTAGACCGGTAAGAAGTATATTAAGAGTCATAGTTTCAATTAACATGGTCTGAGCATCTTTTTGTTCTTTTGAATGTAGGAGTGGGGCCTTTTGTATGCTGGCATGCATTTTAGCATTCAAAACCTGTAATCTATATGAGTATGAGTTAGGGTTTCTTGAACTTATCAGCTGTGCTGCCCTACCTCTAAGTTTATTTTTGATATGAATTACAAGAAAAGTTTTTGTTGTGTGTTTGCCATATCATATGCGCAATCACACGCATTAATAAAATTACCCAAAAATATTTGGTCACCTTCAAACTCCGGTACCATAGAAAAAATTTCAGAAAGCTTATAGGGTTCTACTTCCAATGTTGTTCCTCTACTAGTCGTTTCTGGGTTCATTTTAAAATAATAAAATTAAATGCATAGAAATAATTTCAAAAAGGTTGCGTAAAATAAATTTTCAAAATGTATGCCTAAAATAAATTTTCAAAATTTATACGTAAAATAAAAACTAAATTGATCCTATCACACAATATTAATAAAAATTTTATTTTAAAAACACAAGGGATAAGAAAAATATTGGATGATCGATCAGTTATCAAAAAATGAATTAGAATAAAAATCGAGACGATTCTTTACTTACAATAATATCTGCATTTGAGTTGCCGTGTTCTCGCTTCGGTCACCAAAGGATTGCCTTAGCTGTTTCCTCTGCACTTAATGGGAGTTGGGGCTTCTCGGTTCTTTTTTCTGTTAAGGGATTAAGATCCGCCGTCACGAGTTGAAGTACTTCTGTTCTCACGACGTTTACAGATCCTACAGCGACTGCGCCAATTGTTAACTATGAAACTTCAATTTTCACTTTTTAAAAAACTGCTTTTTATTTAAAATGACAATTAAAATATTACATATTAAATTAGTATAATAACGTGTAAATATTAATTCTAACTAACTAATATTATTTACGTTGGAACTATTTATACAAAAAAAGGTGCTGATGCTCGTGAGAATGGCTCGGCGTGCTGTTCTCTTGCTGAGGTTTTGCTTATGCGGCGGTTCCGAGGATGTTGCAATAGCCGGTCTGGGTCGGTGACACTTTTTTTTTCCAAACAATTGATGTTTAATTTGGCTATAAATATGTTCTTTAGAAATATTATGTTTCTGAAGAAGACAAAGTTTTTTAAATTTTAAGAATTCAGATTTTTCCATCATATTACAAACCAAAACATAAAGCCAACAAAATAGCTTATTTTTCGTCTCACTAGACGTAAGTCATCTATATCGTTGATACCATTTTACAGAAAAAGCTGATAAAAACCAAATAATTTTTGCTCCCGAACTGTTAGTTAAATTGCACATTTTAGGCAATGGACCTCCATTATTTTTAATTTCAACTTGTTCTTCAAAAGAAAAGGACGAAAAACCACGACTTAAACATAAAATATAATCAATAAGATCTGGTTTATTCTTAATACTTACAGAGTTGTATATTTCCCAGATTTCTCTCCCTTCCTAATCCTACTTACCTACATTTACATCGTTCTTCTTTAAGTAAAAATAAAATTCTACAGTCCCTGTAACAAAGACACTACCACACTGTAGTAATAAAGCACTGTTTTACACTTGCAGAACAATAAACACAAAATTTTAATTTCTATATATTTATATATATAATAGGGTTCCTGATTCCATCAAATCGTTTAGTGTCTGTAGATTTAAGCAAAAGATTAAGCATATGCTTCTGAGTAATCATATCTGAATTCGAACTAAAGTATTGTCGTACAACTTAGGCATTAATGTATTTCTGTATTAACTATTTTTCTCTTTATTTATATTTAACTATTGTGTATTTTGTTTTAAATATTACGTGTTTATATATATTCTTAGGTATCGTTGTTTACTTTTAGATGCACTGGTCATATGCTAATGCATTTTTTTTTTGTTTTGTTTTAATTAATATTATTCTGGGTTGAGTGTAAGAGCGCTGCTCACTGGCTTGCCAGATGAGTGCGAACTCTGCCTTTGTCGATATTTGTTCTGAATTGTTATTAATAATTTCATTAACATTGTATCTTGTCGACAATAAAAGCATTTATTATATATATATATATATATATATATATATATATATATATATATATATATTAATTGGACTTCTTTCTTGGGTATAGGTTTATTTGCAAAATCAAACAATGGGATTAATTATTCCTATCTACAATTAATTTAAAAAACATTTAGTGGTCTAATTATAAAAAGACATACAATTTTTCTAAAACTGATTTAAAATTTTATACTATTGGCAAATAATTATTACAAAATTAATAAAATAAGGTTACATACCTCGAAAAATGCATGTTATTTATTTATATTTGAATGATAGGTAGAAGTTAGTGGTTTGCCAGGCAACTCATGGCACAGTTTTAGGTAAAAAGGTGTTTTTATCGTAGTACGTTTTTTTGAGGAATTTAAAGATAATTTTTTGCCATTTTTTGATTTAAACCTTAAAGTAGAATCAGACATTCACAATGATATACTACATTTTAAAAATAGTTAAAACTATACTAAAATAAATAATGTCTTGTTTGTCATTTACTGAATTTTTTTCTTTTTTTATGTGAATCATTTCTTTGATAATTAATTTCTGATACAGGTTATTTTCATCAATGATTTTGGTTTCAGAAAAATTAAATTCGTGTTTTGTGCTTTTTTCATGTTTGTGTAATGCATCTCTAAAAGTTGGGTTGTCATACCAATATATTTCATAGGGCAGTTTGAACAAGGAATTTCATATACGAGATTGGATTTTTTATTTTTAGGAATTTTAGTTTTTAATTTTGTAAATGGGCTTTATGACACACAATTATGTTATATTTTCCTATGATATGTTTTAATTTTTCAGATAATTGAGATGTGTATGGCTTTGCAATATATTTTTTTTGCGTATTATCTTGTCTTACGTTTTCGTTATGATTGTTATAATATATGTACGTCCTTTCTTTGATAATTTTTTTTATCAGTTTTTCTGGGAAATGATTTGCATTCAAGGTCTCTTTAACTTTATTAAGGGCTTCAGGACGGTATTCTGGTGACGTTAAAGATATGGCACGGTCAACTAGACCAATCACAACACTTCTTTTTTGTTTGTATGGATGGTGGGAATTGAAATTAAGATATCGTCCAGACCAGGTTTCTTTTGTAAACCATTTAGTTTTTAAATTATTTTCTTTTTGTCTTATTATAGTAAGTTCGAGAAATTTTATTTTTTCTCTGTTTCAACTTCAAGAGTGAACTGAAGTTTCGGATGGAAATTATTGAATGCGAAAAGTAGTTCTTTTATTTTATTTTCTGGAACTGATGCTAAACAATCATCCACATATCTCTTAAAAAAAGTAATATTAAAATTCAATTTTTCGAGAACTTCCTCTTCTAGGAATTTCATAACTATTTGTGCGATTGTAGAGGAAATAGGGGAGCCTATAGCACATCCATCAAGTTGTTGATAAAATTAGTTTTTGTATTGTAAATAATTATTTGACATTATAAGATGTAAGGCTTCTAAGAATTCAGGCTCAGTTAGACTATTCCATTTGCCTTTTATAGCACTAACTATGAGTTCATTTGGTATATTAGTATATAAAGAAATTACATCTAGTGATATTAACTTTGAATTTGGTGGTATTGTTAATGTATCTAGAAAATGTTTAAATGTAAATGAGTCTTTTATGTAATAAGTGTTTTTACCTGTTATATTTGACAAACATTTTGAAAAATACTTTGAGAGCTTGTAGAAAGGAGATTGAATACATGAAACTATAGGCCAGAGGGGAATGTTAGGTTTATGCAATTTGGGCAGGCCGTATATTTTAGGCGTGACTGCATTATGAATTGACAAATTTTTAGCTTCCGCGTCAGTTAATAGATTTTTGTATAAGAGTTTTTTTACAAAAATATTATTTTTGTTTTGAAAGATGTTAGTTGGGTCATTCTTTAAAAGTTTATAAGTACTGGTATCTTTTAAGAGCTGATTCATTTTTGTGTCATAATCAGTAGTATTCATTATAACGGTTTTACTGCATTTATCTGGTTTAAGTATGGTTATTTGAGGATTATCTTTAATGAATTGCCCTGTTTTATTATGATGTTTCTATATTCGTTTTTGAAAGTTGGTAATTTTATTTTTTTTTATGTTTAATTTTTATTTTATGATTGGTAATTATATTTACTACGTCTGACCTTATGCTATCTTTTATTTCATTTGGTTTATCTTGTATAGCTGTTTCTACGCAGGATATATATTCTGTTAAAGGTAAGTTTTTTTCGTTCTGTACAGGAAGCGAGAAGTTTTTGCCTAAAGCAAGAACTTATTTAATGTTTTCAAACCTTATGAATTTATTAAAAATATCAATTGGAATTATTGATTTAACTGCGTTAATTTTTTGTTGAAGGAGATTATTTAATTTATTTATAACTTTCGTTGTTTCAGTTATACATAGATTTAAAATTTTTACCTTTGTGCTATTTATAATATAATCAAATTTATTTTCGAGGTACGTACCTGTGAACACAATGTGGGAAACATTGAAATTTAAAAAAGTTGGCGAGACGCCTGTGTGTTTGCTTCTTAATAGGAAAATTCTTCTATTTTTCTGCTTTGCTAATTTCGTGTTTGTGGTAGATATTTCTTTAAGTATATCGGCACACAAAAATCCATAAGTTGTTTCAATTTCTTGAAGGAACGTCATATCAGTGAAATACAGTTCGGCACCCTTGTATATATTATTATTCAATTTGTTTCTTAAACCCGGTTCATAATAATTGGACTTTTTTCTTGGGTATAGGTTTGTTTGCAAAATCAAACAATGGGATTAACTTGACGTCAAGCCTGTCATAGTAGGCTTTTTCAAAAATTGCTCATTTCTTTATTTTTTTTTTGGTATATAATTCCTATCTACAATTAATTTAAAAAACATTTAGTAGTCTAATTATAAAAAGACATTTACAAATTGTCCGAAACTGATTTAAAATTTTATACTATTGCATGCAAAAATGCATGTTGATTATTTATTTATATTTTAATGATTGGTAGCAAGTTAGTGGTTTGGCAGGCAACTCATGGCGCAGTTTTAGGTAAAAAGGTGTTCTTATCGTAGTACGTTTTTTAGAGGAATTTAAAGATAATTTTTTGCTATTATCTAACTTAAAAAACCTTAGAGTAGAATCAGACATTCACAATGATATACTACATTTTAAAAATAACGGCTTAGACGAAGTTAAAACTATACTAAAATATCAAATTATGGTATATTTGACTTCAATTTTTTATGCCTTGTTTGTCAAAGTATTTGTCAAATATATAATATATATAATTATATATAATATAACAGGTAAAAACATTTATTACATAAAAGACTCATTTACATTTAAACATTTTCTAGAGACATTAACAATACCACCAACTTCAAAGTTAATATCACTAGATGTAATTTCTTTGTATACTAATATACCAAATGAACTCATAATTAGTGCTATAAAATGCCAATTGAATATTTTAAAAAATTTTACAAGTCTAACTCAGCCTGAATTCTTAGAAGCCTTATATCTTATAATGTCAAATAGTTATTTTCAATACAAAAACCAATTTTATCAACAACTTGACGGATGTGCTATGGGGTCACCTATTTCCTCTACAATCGCACAAACAGTTATGGAATACCTAGAAGAGGAAGTTCTCGAAAAATTGAATTTTAATATTACTTTTTTTAAGAGATATGTGGATAATTGTTTAGCATCAGCTCCAGGAAATAAAATAAAAGAACTACTTTTCGCATTCAATAATTTCCATCCGAAACTTCAGTTCACTGTTGAAGTTGAAACAGCAAACGAAATAAATTTTCCCGACTTTACTATAATAAGACAAAAAGAAAATAATTTAAAAATTAAATGGTTTACAAAAGAAACTTGGTCTGGACGATATCTTAATTTCAATTCCCACCATCCATACAAACAAAAAAGAAGTGTTGTGATTGGTCTAGTTGACCGTGCCATATCTTTAACGTTACGAGAATACCGTCCTGAAGCCCTTAATAAAGTTAAAGAGATCTTGAATGCAAATAATTTCCCAGAAAAACTGATAAAAAAAATTATCAAAGAAAGGACGTACATATATTATAACAACCATAACGAAAACGTAAGGCAAGATAATACGCAAAAAAATATATTGCAATGCCATACACATCTCAATTATCTGAAAAATTAAAACATATCTTAGGAAAATATAACATAATTGTGTGTCATAAAGCCCAGAACCTGATAGGCTCCCTATTTACAAAATTAAAAACTAAAATTCCTAAAAATAAAAAATCCAATCTCGTATATGAAATTCCTTGTTTAAACTGCCCTATGAAATATATTGGTATGACAACCCAACTTTTAGAAAATAGAATAAAAGGGCATAAGTATACAAAGAATGCATCCACTGCATTACACAAACATGAAAAAAGCACAAAACACGAATTTAATTTTTCTGAAACCAAAGTCATTGATGAAGATAACTTGTATCAGAAATTAATTATCAAAAAAATGATTCACATAAAAAAAGAAAAAAATGCAGTAAATGACAATCAAGACATAAAAAATTTAAGTCAGATATATCACAATTTGATATTTTAGTATAGTTTTAACTTCGTCTAAGCCGTTATTTTTAAAATGTAGTATATCATTGTGAATGTTTGATTCTACTCTAAGGTTTAAATTAAAAAATAGCAAAAAAATATTTTTAAATTCCTCAAAAAAACGTACTACGATAAGAACACCTTTTTACCTAAAACTGTGCCATGAGTTGCCTGACAAACCACTAACTTGCTACCTATCATTTAAATATAAATAAATAATCAACATGCATTCTTCGAGGTATGTAACCTTATTTTATTATTTTTGTAATAATTATTTGTCAGTAGGTTAAAATTTTAAATCAGTTTTAGAAAAACTGTAAATGTCTTTTTATAATTAGACCAGTAAATGTTTTTTAAATTAATTATAGATAGAAATTATATACAAAAAAAAATAAAGGAATGAGCAATTTTTGAGAAAGCCTACTATGATAGGCGAAACGTCAAGTTAATCCCATTGTTTGATTTTGCAAATAAACCTATACCCAAGAAAGAAGTCCAATCAATATATACCGGGTTTCATTTCACAGAGTTCATTAGAACAGCACGCTCCAGCAACTCCCATTACCATTGCGACCTTCATCAATAAGTATATATCATGGGGGGCTTCAAGCATGAACTTATTTATACCTTCCCTGTTAAACACATTCGATTTTTTGGGTCTATAGCCATCATTTTTTCTTTTCAAAAATGCTCGAAGTTTTGTATACTTAGAAATATCTATATTTTCCTCTATAAAAAGGGTGGACTTCAACATCGAATACTCACACCATAAGCTTGATTGGGGACTTCAATATAGCACTTTTTTCGTGGAAATACGCCAAAACCAAGGTTTCTGATTCTTCTATATCTGAAACATCCATCACAGAATCAAACAATTCGACTTCTTCAAACTTTTCACTATGAATTGTCAACTTGACGTTGTTGATAAAATAAAAACTGCTTATGTTGCTCTGGCAACGGATCACAGCTGCCTTCATAATTTAATGAGAATGCTATCGAATGTAATGATAATGAAAATCCAAAATTATATCCAACATTTTCTTGTAAACATGCAATACAGGGAGGGGGAAAAATATATACTATATGGGATGTAAGTACATTAACCAGTCTCGAACTTTTTTGCCAGCCCTCGCTATCGCTCGGGCGCAAGCTTGTCTTCGGCTGATAAATGTTACTTGCATCCCTTATAAGTATAAATAACTATTAATTCTTTCACTCTTTCTTAACTGGGGTAATAAATTGTTTTCATACTTGTTTAATACTATTATTTGGCATATTATCTGATTCAATACAGATTTATTACTTTCATTATCTAGTTTGACAGTTTTGCTAGAGTTAGGTTTTATACTCCCGGATTCGCGTTCATCTGATATAGTAACATCAGAATTATCAACCACTGTTCATGACAAACTGTCAGAGGAATCAGGTTCATTACTAATAATTTCAAATTTCAATTACTTCATAATTTAAAAACAACACGACGCCACGTACCCACGTATTCTGTGCCCATAACCTACTAGGAAATGGACAAAGAAATAAAAGATTTTAATTTAATTTTTAAATATTTAATTGTCTCTTGTTTAAGACAACACGGAAAGCAAGCCGAAAAGAGTCGAGAGAACTAACTGACTAACTTATAAATATAGTCCTATACCCCAGATTTATCTGGGCCTATACTAGAGCATAATGAACCTTATTCATTCTTACTTACATAAACACTTTTAGGCACGTATACCTAGGGTTACCAGATTATTCATTCTGAAATTCGGGACATGTATGTAGTGGGACAAAAAAACAAAAACTGTTATATGATACTTATTAAATAGAAGAAATTACTAGATATATCTTTTACCTATTTGGTAATTTGTAGAAATACAAAATTTTATGAAAAAAAATAATGATTACTTACTTTACTATATAATGAGCAACAACTCTCTATATTTTTTATTAAAAATATAAAATCATTTCCTATTGTACCAAAAATGCCAATACCTATAAATTACTAGAAAATACATGAAAGATACAAAAAAAAATAATATCTAATGATATTTTTCATTATTAGACACTTTTTTTAAAATATAATCTTACTTTTTAATAAAATTATTAAACTCAGTACAAGTCATATCAAAATTTTTATTACAAAATAATATATTTTCCACCGTTTCTAACTTTAGTCTGTTTCTCTTATCAGTCCATTGGATACCCATTAGGGAGAAAATCCTTTCAAAATTGGAGTTATTAGATGGTATGGAAAATATGTATTCACAGATTTTTAACATTTCTGTAAACGATTCCTTATAATCGACGTTTTTACTAAATATTTTTACCCATTTTTGACTACAAGGCTTTTCCTTAAAAATTATATGTTTTACTAGGTTATTCTCTTCCAAAAAGGTTTTTGGTTTCACATATTACATAAAAAGTAACTTTTCATTAAGTAATCGGCAAAATCAGGTATATTATCTAAGATCATCCATTTGAAAACGCATATATTCGACAGAGGCGTTTTCCATTTTTGTAAATAATCGCGAAAAATTTCGAGTTCAAATTTATTTTTTTCTTGCACCGATATTTCTTCTGATTTTAAAATGTGTTTTCGGGTAGTGGAATGAATTTGGATGCGATTTTTTCATGGATAATATTAATGGTTGCTTCCAACGTCTGAGTCACTTCCATAACACTACGTTGGCTATGTTCAATCTTTAATATAAACTGCCAAAGAGGTATCTAAAGCGATGGAAAATGTATTCAAAGAACAGACACCTATACATCTCTGTACAGACGCCGGTGGTGAATTTACTGGAAAAGAAATGATGATTTTAATGAAAAAATATAATGTCAAACATTATTTAGTTTACAGTGAGAAAAAAGCATCTATTGTTGAACGTGTAAATCGAACCCTTAAAGGAATGATGTGGAAAGAATTTAGTCTTCAAGGATCATACAAGTGGTTTGATATATTAAAACAAATCGTTTATTCCTATAATAATCGAGTACACACTACCACAGGTTTAAAGCCGGCTGAAATTTCAAAAAAGCATGAAAAACTGCTATTAAACACAGTTTATAATCGAATTAAAATGACATCGAAACCAAAATTCGAGATAGGTGACCATGTAAGAATTTCCAAATTTAGAGGAGTTTTTGATAAACAATACCAACCAAATTGGTCAACAGAAATTTTTAGCGTAAAAAAAGTTCAACTTACAAATCCAGTGACATACCTACTTCAAGATGCAGAGAAACAAGACATCAAGGGAGGATTCTGTGAACTTCAATTGCAAAAAGTTAAATATCCAGACATTTATTTAGTGGAAAAAGTGTTAAAACGTAAAAATAATAAAGTATTTGTAAAATGTATAGATTTCAGTGATAAGCATAATAGTTGGATAGATAAAAATAATGTAGAGTGACTTAATAAAATAATTTTGTTTCATGTACGTTTTATTTATTATATATTATTTACATGTTTTCTACAAATAATTTATTTATCTTCAAACAGAAAAACAATATTTATAATTATATAACAACTTGGCGTTTGATAATGCACAGTGCCAAGTAGTGCCATATGGATCCTTGTGAAAGTGACATTCGGGAACTTTCTTAAACTTGCTTAGCTTCGGTTCACTCTCCAGAGGTATTTTAAAAAATTTTTCTGCACTTATAAATTTTCTTAGAAAATTCACCTTTTCATCTCCTTTGACGTATATTTTTGGGGCATGATATCTTTTCATCACATGTTCTAAGACATTTGCTATTTCGTTCAAGTCTACTAAACCAGACTCCCATATTAGACCATGATATGAGTTTTCGAGATAAGATATCGTTTTTAAATCATGGCCTTTTAACATGCTTTTGCTATATGGTGGTTTGAAAAGAAAATTTGAACAACGTGTTCCATCATACACAGCTAGTTCTTATGGAATAAATCCAGAGGTACAATTAAATCCCTGGATATCAAGACACAAAATTGAATTTTCTCCTGCCATAGTTCGAGTTACGAGACACTATTGACGCCTAGTTCAATCTACTTTCTTTTATAAATAAAACTCTACCACTTTTTTTTAATTATTGTTCTATTGGTGAGTAAAAATCACGTGAATTTACATCACACCCACTAAGTAAAACTAAAAACAAATAAAATAAACCATAGTAGTTTTTTTACATTTTAATTTCAATATTTTTGTACTGTTCTATTTTGACATTAAAATCATAGACCTAATACTATTTACACCAAATACATAATTCACTAAACAAGTATCACAAAATTTTAATAACTTTACTCTATGTTTTAAGTGTTTATTAATATTTTTTTCAACTAAACAATTACATATTTGACATAAAAATTGTATTCTTTCAAAATCCATTTTGTGTAACGTACAGGGTCTTATTATAATAAATATATAATTTGACATGTACTGTAAACAGTAGAATTTACACTAAAAATGTCTCCTAATTCTGTCTGACGTGCTGTAAATAGTGGAATGTGCACTAAAAATGTCTTTTAGTACTACAGGCTTACAATCAAGATAAATATTTTTATTTCGAAAATATCTGGCAGTATACCAGTTACAATATATATCTGCAGGTTCATTAATATTCATAGGAACATATGTTAAGTTTGATACACTGTCTTTTAAGTGAGGCACTAGACCTATTTGCTGATTAGCCAAATTAAATATTTTATCGTTTGGCTTTACATTTTCATCAGGTTTTATTAAATCATAATGTATGTGAAACCATACATTATAACCAGTGTCTTAAAATGTTCTTAAACCAACATTTCTCACAATATAATATCGTCTATTATTAATTAAAACAAAATTATAACTGCGCTCTTCTGGATAATATTTCTTTGTCGTCGTCGTCGCCGTCGTTGGTTGACTATTAGTTAGGACACAATAATTGAAAAGAATACCATAGAAAAGTAAAACAAATTTACTCATTATTTTGCAGCCTTCTCCTTCTTTCGTACTCTTCTTTTAAATAATACAAAACGGTATATCTATTAATACTCTTTTGTCCGTTAACCTCTTTGTGAATTTTTTCACAGCGGCAAAATGCACAGATGTTTGGAGATATTGAGTTCCCTTTACACTCTTGACACGTTCTGTTGATTGGAACAGGCATATATTACCACCAGTCTGGTTCGTGATCGACTGCTATTAAATCCTCTGTATTTTACATATATATTAATTACTTTAAGTGCTATACGTTTTTTATCACCTGGTATAAGCTATTATTCGAAACAAATATTATTTATTATAACAACATTATTATTGATCATCTCAATACTACACAAAGATCTCCTTATCTACATCCTCGACCTTTTCTTATCTGCGAACCTGACCTCTAGTCTTACGTCGTCGAAAATGAAAACAAGCTATTCTCGGTATTTTTCGAAAAACAAATATTTTACGTATTTATTCAAACATTGCTCATCTCAATACTACACAAACATCTCCTTATCTACATCCTCGACCTTTTCTTATCTGCGAACCTGACCTCTAGTCTTACGTCGAACATATTAATTAACAGAAAAACAATTCTCGGTACTCGACCTTTTCTTATCTGCGAACCTGACCTCTAGTCTTACGTCGAACATATTCATTTTAATTAACAGAAAAACAATTCTCGGAATTCGGCGAGGCGAGGCTCGGCTCTTGTGATGACGCGAGGCTCGGCGAAGCTCGCTTCTTGGAAGTTTTTTTCAAAAATAACACCTACCTGTGCAAACCAGGTGTCACGCTTAAGACAGGTGCACAAAAGTGACAGGTAAACACTTCTTGCAGGCAGGTGAGCCGAAGAGCTCCTGGGACCGATCGGTGGTCAAGATGCCATCGAGGTGTCCCAGGACCGCCCCTGCTATACTACTGGTATCGCGTTAATAGTGCATTGACAATCTCTACTGGATCACTGCCATTAGTGTAGTGATTATATTTATTAAGCATTCACTTACCATCCTTGGTGATGGCAACTAAAATGTTTTTATCAAAGTATTCTCTAAAACGTTTGCTCAATTGTTGACACATAATCTCATAATTCGTACTGAATCCCGTCCGAATTCGTCCCATTTGTCTGGGTTTTTTTGTTTTTCTATGTTTAAGATCTTGCTTAACGTGATTCTAATAGAAAAAGTATAGGTTACGGGTTAAAACGTCTTCTATGGCTTTACATACAGGAGCTTCTATATCCATTACATTGAAGTTGCATCATATTACAGGGCATTGATTTTTCAAGTAAGTATGAATTAAAAAGGTTAGAGGAATAACAGGTTCACTTTCGAACACCGGATTTTTAAACTTACAAAAATCTCCAAGATTTAAAATTTGAGAGCTAAAAATGAAGCAATAAAAGTTCGGCAAAAGTTTCATCTTTCTTACAAATCCATTTAGTTCATCGCTAAATAACTGTAAGCCAACTATATAATCATTTGAAAAAACTCTTCTTTCCCTCTCCACTGTTATTGTATTGTTTACCTGTTTACGGTCTCTCGGTTGGAGAATAAAGTGGATGCTCATCTTCTGCTGCCAACTTTTGTAAACATTTTGTGGTATTTCGAGTAAAAGCTCTTTTTGTTTGAGCAAATGTGACTTAGTACTCATTATATGTTGTAGCTTTTTTGTGTTTTCTATTTCCATGCAGTCTATGTACTACATGGACAAGTGAGCCTACGTAATGAGTGAATATTACAGTGTAGTTGAAATTGGGGCCGTATAAAAACATAGGCTTGTTTTTGAAATCCTCACCTCTCATACGTTGGGTAACAATAATATGTTATGATGGTACTGCATTTAGGTTATGCTTGCGCTTGTCCGATGTCCAACTTCATTGGTCTGCTTTCCAATCTACGATTTTCTCCTTTTCTGTTGTTTTATATACGTATGTACGATGGATTCGGCTTCGCCGGCGGTTTACTTGATACTTTTTTTTTCATTATAATTTAGTAGAATGTCCTAATATTATCGTAACTCTAACCACTTTTCCTTCCTCGTATAAATATTAGTATCCATCTTAAAAAAAAATACGTTGCACGCGAAGAAAAACCCTCATCTCTATATCCAGTAGTCCGTTGCATTGTTCTTAAACGCTCAAACTACCTACAACGTGGCCAAAAAAAGACTTGAATTCACGTCAACTTTTGAAGTTTAATTATAGCATTTTGAATATGTTGAAAAAACAAATTTATTTTTTACTCTTTTCGCTCAAAAACTTTAAATTAATTGAAGCAAAAGTTCGTTGCCCAGTCCATTTATTCATTTCACTTTGATTATAAGCAATATATTTTCACATTGGCATTTGTAAATTACCTCTGGAAGAGCTCCATGAGCAACTTGTTTTGCTTGCGAGGGTTAGCCTCTCCACCCAAGAAGGACAGGGCCCCCATATTCTCAGCCGCTCAAACGAAAACATACCATCTCCCTGTTTTTTTGTGTTCATATGCTGACGTTTTATATTAATTGCAATAGAACCCTTAAAAATAAACAACGCCTATAGCAACAAATTCGCAATGAAGAGCTTTATTCAATGTAGTAAAAATATATTGTATTTTCCAGTTAAAAATGTTCAATTGGATTAAACCCAGTTCTTATGGAGCACTCTGTAGAATTAAAAAAAAACAAATGTAAAAAAGCATGTAGAACAATCAAATAGAATCGACCGTTCCGACCTTTTTTCGAAATGAAATGAAAAATTATCGAGAAACTAAAAAGGGTCCGCGCTGAAGGTGTAAATCTTGTATAGCTGCTTTAAAAAAACGTTGGTATAAGGGGCCTTATATTTTCTAAACTCTATGATTTAAAATTGGTTTTGGGCAGGTTCAACTTAGGATTTTCAAATGGCACTATCAAATCAAAATTTCTTTTAAAATCTAACAGAATTTAAGTGATAATTTTTTTCATTTTTGAGTTGCATGCACATAAGCTAACATAATATATTTAAATCTAAAAAATATTACGATTTACTATCAGATTTAAAACTGACAGATTCTCGTTAAGAAAACAGAAAATATATAAACTTTTGATACCGTCCTAGATTTTCCAGCATACAAAACTGTTTTATTAGAAAATCCAAATAACGCTTAAATAGAGTCGGCTAGTTCAAAACGAAACACTTTTTGAATAGGTATGAAGTTAGCAAAAAAAATTTCAACAGCGTTGGTCACGAATTCCACGGCAACGTTCCTGGGAATAATTCCAGCAGCGTTTCCGTTGCTTGCAACGAATATGACGGCAACGTTTCTGTGAATAAATATGTATATGAAAGTTAAGTGAAGCGGCAATCAGATGTATGCATTAAACACGAGTTTATCACTAGTTGAGCCTTTAATTTTATTTTATAAAAATAGCTGAATATTAACGTCTGCCCATTTACTCCCTCGTAAGAGAGAAATATTGAAGTGGTAAAAAAATATACCCTCCGTTAAGATTTTTCAGATTCAGATCTTCATGTTTCAGCAAAGGCGTCGCGAGAGCATCTATATTAAAAACTATTAATGTCAATGAGATATTCTCTTTCGATATGAATCAATAGATGACACCGAAACATATTGTGGTTTTGTATGGCAAATATAAAATAACGCCATTATTAAATAAAGCATACAAAAAAAATCCCTTACCAGAGTTGGAGAAATACGAACCTGCGAATCCAATTAGGAATGATACTATTCAAGCTCTTAATTTTTCCCTTAATATAATTTCAAAATTAATAAAATTGTGATAGAAAATCAAAAAAAAATACAAAAAGTTTAACATTCACACAGGTTAATGGTCTTTTTCCCAACTCTGACAACTTCTGAGATTATAGGCGGGCGTGGCACCCCTCAATCACCCCCACATAGCTACGCCTCTGTGTTTCAGGTTTCCTAGATGCCAAAAAAACATGTCTTAAAACCCGCTATTCATTATTTGTTGAATCACCGATTCGTTGATTCGTCCGCATAGTGTTCATTCGTGCGATTCGTGTCGCGGCGAAATCGTGGGCGAATATTCAAGTAGACTTTGACTTCGGTGAACCTTACGTGAAGGCGGACTCAAATGACTGACATATTTGACAAATACACAAATAAATGTACATTTGGCAAGTATCTAAGATGCTCGATCACAATGCATGTATATTTGACAAACATTTGAACACATTTACACAGAACCTTTTGACTTGTGCCATATTTACCGACAACCGATGGCAAATAAACAAGTTCGGAATATGACATGACAAATGTTAACAAGAGACGATTATTTGTGAAAAACTCTAGTCGTTTGAGTCGCTTTTAGCATACAATCTTTTGTTTTTTGTATATTGTTAAACATTGAAATACATTAAATTGACTAAATCCATGCGAACGAATTAAATAAAAATTGATAAATAATGTGATGAAATATTCCTCAATTTGTTGATTCGGCAATTTATGCATTCATGTGAATTAACGAATGGAATCGAATAGTAAGTAGAGGGCTTAATTCTATCAATTTGACTGTTTATTCACAGCAGAGCTAAAAAACTACTTACCCGACTGACTTTAGATGTTGGTCTAAAATTAGAGGTGATATAGGATGAAATGATAACTTTTTAGTAAAAATCCAATATGGCAGAATAAAATGGCGGCCTAATAAAGTTTTTACAAGCAATTACTAAAAAACTGGTTATCCAATTTACCTCAAATTTTGCAAAAAAAGTATGACATGCGAATGAACTGATTAAATTTTGGTACAAATCCAAGATGACGAAACAAAATGACAGCCTAATAAAATTAGATGTAATATACCGGTAAAATTTTGGCACAAATTGAACACGTTGGAACAAAATGGCGGCCTAACAATTTTTTTTAAAATCAGTGTAAAAGCTACTTATTCAGTTGTGTGAAATAAACAGATCCTTCCATTTATTCTAAAATGATCTTATTGAGCCTCGCCAAATACAGATAAAACCCCGAATAGGCAATCCATCCAATGTAAATTAAACACCCCCTAAATAGATCCCAACTTTGTAATGTATTCCATATAGTTGGGATTTATGGAGAGATTTCCGCGTAGCACAACACCCAGAGTTACCAGTCCGCGACGTTCCTACTGCATCCGATCGTCTGGTTAAATTCGTTAATAAATAGGCATACTTTTTGAACTATATTTCTAAACAAGTATGCTTCTAACAAGAACAAGCGAAATGTTGTTGCGTACGGTCTAATTAATCGGCGATACAAGCAGTGGATGTGGTTAAATTATTTGAACCTGATAAACTATATATGTATGTATGCCAATTTTAACTTATTGACCTAATAAACAAGGAGAAAGTGCCTAAATCTTAGGAACTGGAAAATTGATAGCTACTAGGTAATGTTATATATCATCAATTTTGGTAGCTTTAGGCTTTAAACCCTTGGTCATTCACTTAAAATGAAAATTTGTAAATGGGAAGTGCCTTATTTTGAGGGACTAGAAAGTTAATACTACGCCATTTTATGATACTCATTTTAGTAGAGATTTAAGTCAATTTGGTAGCTTGAGGATGACTTTAAACCTCGGGTCATTCACTTTATATGAACATTTTCAAGAGGGAAGTGCCTGAGTCTGAGGAGCTAGAAAGTTAATACTCGGTTATGTTATGCTATTTGCTTTAATAAGTAATTTGAGTCAATTTTGGTAACTTTAAGATAACTTAAACCCCCGATCGTTTACATGAAACGCCCAGATCAAAGTGCCTCAATTTGAGGAACGTCAGACTTGATAGTCAGCCATTTTATGATGTTTGGTTTAGTAAAGATTAGGGCAATTTTGGCAGCTTTAGAATAACTTAAAACCACCGGTCATTCACTTAAAAAATAGCATTAGGAGAGTACCTCAATTTTAAGGGCGAAATAGCTGATAGCTGGCAATTTTATGCTGCTTAGTTTAATAGTGCTTTCAGTCAATTTTGGAAGCTTTTGGATAACTTTAAACTCCCGGTCGTTCACTTTATATGAAAGTTTCCAAGGGGGAAGTGCCTCAATTTGAGAGGCTAAAAAGTTGATACTCAGCCGTTTTATGCTTCCTACTTTAGTGAAGATTTGAGTCAATTTTGGTAGCATGAGGGTGACTTTAAACCCTCTAAAGTGAATACTTTATTTAAAACATTGTAAGAAGAAATGTCTTATTCTGAGGAGCTAGAAAGATCATACTAAGCCATTTTATACCGGTCATTCACTTTATATGAAAAATTGCAAAAGAGAAATACCACAATCTAAGGGGTTAACAAGTTAATACTAAATCATTTTATGCTGCTTATTTAAGTAAAGATTTGAATTAATTTTAGTGGCTTTAGAATTACTTTAAACCCCCGCTCATTCACTTTATATGAAAAATTCTAGGAGTAAAATGCCTCAATCTGAAGGGCTAGAAAGTTAATATTCTGCACTTTTATGCTGCTTGCTCTAGTAGAGATCTGAGTTAACTTTCGCAGCTTTAGGATAACTTTAAACCACCGATCATCATTTAAAACATTAAAAAAGTGAGGGGCTAAAAAGTTGATACTCAGTCGTTTTATGCTGCTTGAGTAAATGAAGATTCGAGCCAACTTTAGTAGCTTTGGGTGATTTTAAACCCCCGATCATTCGCTTTGTACGAAAAGTTGCAATAGAGAAATGCCTCAATCTGAAGGACGAAAGAGTTCATACTTAGCCATCTTATGCTTCTTACTATGATAAAGATTTCAGTCAATTTTGGTAGCTTTAGGATGACTTTAAACTCCCGATCATTCACTTTATATGAAAAGTTGCAAGAGGGAAGTGCCCCAATCTGAGGGGCTTGAAAGTTAATACTAAAAATTTTATGATGCTTGTTTTAGTAAATATTTGAGTTAACTTTAGTGGCTTTAAACCCCCGGCCTATCACTTTATATGAAAAATTGCAGGTGGGAAATGTCTTAAACTGTGAAGCTAGAAAGTTGATACTAAGCCATTTTATGTTGCTTGTCTTAGTAAAGTCTGAGTCAATTTTTCTAGCTTTAGGTCATTCACTTTATTTCAAAAATTGTAAGGTGAAACTGCCTTATTCTGAAGGGCTAGAATGATAATACTAGGATATTTTATACTGCTCGCTTTTGTAAAAATTTTGGTAATTTTAGGATGAGTATAAACTCCCGGTCATTTTATGAAAAAAAAATTTGGGGGCTTTAGGACGAATTTAAACCCCGGGTCATTAACTCAAACTGGGGGCTAGAAAGTTGATATTTATGCTGTTTGCGTTAGTGAAGATTTAGATCAATTGTGGTGGCTTTAGGATGACTTTAAACCTCCAATCATTCCCTTTATATGAAAAATTCTAAGAGGGAAGTGACTCAAATTTTCTTAAAACTTGAATATAAAATGACCGGGTTTGGCTAGCCGACGACGGACGGGTGATTTATTTAATAGGCTACTCTTTAACGATCGACGACGTCTCTGTGGGTCGACTGAGAACGGCTTTTACGCTTGTTTTCCTGTAGAAAACATAAACAGGACAAAATCTCGTTTCGTGTTCGGAATCAATAAAGATGTCATTTAGATAAAAGATTACGCTAATTTTTCTCTTTCTTTTGGCACCAGAATAAAAAAATAGGATGAATTTGAAGGTAGTTTCCAACAATCAGCTGTTGGAATCTGGGTCACAGGGTCAGATTTACTGAACTATGAAATTGTTTCTAAAAATTAGATATATATCAAACGAGAATGCTAAAATATACATTGTATCTTTGCAAATTTTATTTTTAGCTCGTTTGGTTTGGATACTAGGAATGAAATTAGCTTCGGCATCGGATCGAGAACCAGCCATGTGAGTAAAATTTCAGAAAAATTTAAGGAAAAAATTAAAAGTTGTCAAAAATGATCTTGTCATAATTCAAAATAAAGCTTGGGTGAAATTATACCTTCCTTTCAATAGTCTGATCGATTATCGCTTTATTGTTTTAGTTAGTACTTTAGTTAGGTTATTGGTTTACTTAGGTATCAGGCCGATAATATCCCCTCATTTGATGGCAATCCTAGACAATTAAATAGATTTAACACTGCTTGTGAACAGTTTTTAAATAATTTTCAAGATACATCTAATCTTAACAATCCTATAAATTTATGTCTAACTGATACAATTTTAATGAAACTAAGAGATCGTGCCGCCGATCTGATTTGTTCTAATGCTGATTTAAAAACTTGGTCTGAGATAAAAAATGCACTTATAATAGCCTTTTCAGATCAAAGAAGTATAGAATGTTTAATACAAGATTTAATATCTTTAAAAAGCCAAAAAAATGAGACTCCAGTACAATTTGGTATGAGAGTTCAAGATGCTAGATGTTTACTATTTTCTAGATTAAATACAGCCGTCACAGACGAAACCGAGCGAAAAATTAAAATACAGCATTATGAACATTTTGCACTAAAAATATTTATTAATAGATTGCCCTATCAAATGCAATTAGTTGTTAGGTTGCGACAACCAAATAGTTTAGAACAAGCTATATCATTTATAGTTGAAGAAGAGAAGGTAAAAACTCTAATTTACAACAAAATACATATAAACCTTCACCTCGTATTAATCATAACTACCCAAATACGCCAAGCACTATGCTAGACCCCAATTTCCAATAAGGCCCCCGAATTTAAATCAAAGCCGAGCAAGCTCGATTTTTCGCCGTAACCAGGTTGAACCAATAGATACCAGTTCAAGCAATACCACTTTTTAACCAAACCCAAAAACCAAATATACAGTACAAGAACTTTTTGCCCAACAAGTAAATCCTAATAATAGCGAAAATTCAAATTTCATTAACCCCGAAATAGATTATAATCAATATGCCGAAAGCTATAATTACCAATTTGATTACGATACATTTTGTAATAGTCAAACAAATAATTATTATGAAAATTATGGTGCTGACAATCTATATCCAATGTCGTCGAACGGAGACGACACACATAATTACGATTATGTCGACACTGCAGATTCAAATAACGAACAACAAAATTTTTAGGAACTGCAACTCGACAATCAGCCGACATAATTTATTTAAATAACATTAAATCAGATTTGCCCTTCATTTTTATTCCTGACCTAAACGCTTATTTTCTTATAGACAACGGGAGTTCACGTAGTCTAATGAATGCGACACTTGCTTATACTTACTTTAGGAATTGAATTACTAATGAGGTATTTAATATACGAACAGCTCATGCAATGTTATACCATAACGAGATTGCCAATATTCCTATTTTTAATTTTTTTAATTTAAAAGGAAATCATAAATTCTATTTGTTTAATTTTTCAAAAAAATTTGATGGCCTTATAGGCAGCGATTTATTAAAACAATTAAATGCTAAAATAGAATTAAAAAACTGTAAACTTTCAACACAAAAGCAGAAATACCCATTATTTATCAAACAGAAAACAAAAATTATTCTTAAAACAGCAAGCAATATTTTCAGAATTACTCTAACCATTCCTCCTAGGGTACAACAAATTGTAAAAATTCCTGTCACCACAGGAAGTGGTTTAGGAATATTAGATTATAAAAATTTTGGAAAAAACATAGAAATGCCAAAAGCTCTTGTAAGCATAATTAATTTGTATGCGATAACAACAATTACAAATGCTAATGAAAACCCAGTTAAAATTGAGATAAATGAACCGTTTAAAATAGAAGTTTTGAACGCCCTTGATCTTAATTTTTATAAAAAAATGAAAACAGATGAAATCTCGCCATCAAATCACGATAACTTTCTAAAAAATAATTTAAAAAATATACGCTTAGAACACTGTAATAAAGAGGAAAAAGATCGTATTAAAAATCTTTGTTTCGAGTTTCGAGACATATTTTATTGCGATAAAATTCCATTAACTTTTACAAATCAAGTCCAACACAAAATTAACTTAACTAATGACACCCCTATTTTTACAAAAACATATCGCTACCCTGAAGTACATAAAAAAGAGGTAAAAGAACAAATTTCGAAGATGTTAGAACAAGGAATAATCCAAAATTCGGTTTTCACTTGGTCAAGCCTCATCTGTGCGAATTTCTTAGGAAAGAAGTTCCTTAGGGCATGTTGTTACATCGGAAGGTGTCAAACCCAACCCGGATAGAATCTCAGCAATACAAAATTTCCCAATTCCAAAAAATGTCAAGGAAATAAAATCATTTCTAGAACTTCTAGGTTATTACAGGCGTTTCATAAAAGACTTCGCTAAAATCATTAAGCCCATGACTGCATGTTTAAAAAAGGATGCAAAAGTTCTTCACGCCCCCGAATTCATCAAATCATTCGAACATTGTAAACATTTACTTATTACCGCCCCAATGCTTCAATACCCCGATTTCGACAAGCCATTCGTTTTGACCACGGATGCAAGCAATTATGCCATAGCGGCCGTTTTGTCCCGGGGAAATGTTCCTCACGATAAACCAGTCGCTTATGCAAGTAGGACTCTAAATGACACCGAAATAAAATATTCTACAATTGAAAAAGGGTTATTGGCCATCGTATGGGCTTGTAAATATTTTCGTCCCTACTTGTTTGGAAAAAGGTTTAAAATCTATACCGACCACAGGCCACTCGTCTGGCTCTTTAGTCTTAAAGAACCTAATAGTAAACTATTCAGGTGGCGACTTAAATTAGAAGAGTTCGATTATGAAATAATCTATAAGAAAGCCCAACAAAACACTAACGCAGACGCCTTATCCCGAATACAGATAAATGCAATCGAAAATGAGAGTGTCATCAATAACCCGGGCGAAGTTAATAACGATATTCTTAAATTTTTGTGTGACTTCGCAGAAAACCCCATTCAGAGTGAAGATCCCCAGCCGTCTACTAGCATACAAAACCTTGAAATTCCCAATTCGAACACTTCTTGCCCTAAAATTAATGCCATACAAGAGATTCAAATAAAACCTCCGACAACAAAAATCCCTGAAGGTAGCCTGGCAACACCTCATTCTTGTAGCGACCCAGACGTTCTAAACGGCGGCATAACAATTCTAGACGATACCATAAACAATAAACCAAACCAATTTATAATATCGAAAAATCCATTCAATAAGCTTGAGGTAACTCAAGAAAAATTTTAACATAATAAAAGTAAAAATACCTAAGTCAAATGAATCCCTAATTATAGATCTATTAAAAAAATACACTACAGAGAATTAAATTTTCTATATTTATTTTTATGATGATTCCATGTATACAGACTTCAATACTGTCTATTTAAAACATTTTTACACCTCGGACCTTAAGTTAATAAAATGTACCAAACTGGTTAATTCTGTTTACGAACCAGATGAACGTATTATGCTTATTAAAACATTAGAGCACCTTAAAAGAAGTTATTATTCGCCCTCTATGAAAACTGATGTACGTAAATACATTAACGATTGTGAGATCTGTCAAACCGCAAAATACTCTAGGGAAAAACCAATATACATACTTTGTATTAACCGAAACCGTAGGAAAACCATTTCAGCTCATACATATAGACATATTTAAATTCGATGGCCAAGATTTTTTAACCATAATTGACGCTTTCACGAAACTAGGTCAAACCATTCCTATCCAAGGAAAAACCGCTATAGAAATCTCTAACGCCCTTATTCAGTATTTCAGATTTTATGGAATCCCAGACAAAACTACTATGGATAACTACACGAAATTTAAAAATGACACTGTTAAAGAACTTCTAAATGCTCATTAAATTAATATTCATTTTACCACCCCCCTCCACTACGAATCCAATTCTCCGGTCGAACGCCAGCATTCAACACTCATTGAACATCTAAGAATTCTCAGACAAAAACATCATTCCGAAAACATAAATCTTCGTATGAATTACGCCATCATTGCCTACAATAATTCTATTTTCATTCAGTTACAAAATTCACCCCCTTCGAGCTAACATTCGAGCACACAAATTCCAGAGACCCGTGTAATTTAATTGAATCGTCCTTTTATAACGCCTTTTATATATGCCTCAAACCAAAAAAATAAAGTTAAGGTTGTACGTTAAGGTTAAAGAAAAAATTAGCGATAATAAAAGGAAAATTACAGAAAAACATAATACTTTAGGTCCCGAACAGTATCAATTTAAAATCGGTCAAATAGTCTATAGAGCGAATAAAAGACGAAATAAAAAGGACAATAAGTTTAAAGGTCCCTAAGAAATCACGGAACTCATGACCCACAACAAAGTTAAAATAAGAAATAAAGCTAACAATAAAATTGAAACAATCCATACAAAAGAACTAAAAATTCCTGTTGTTACAGACTCCTCCCCTTAAAACTTAGTAATGCTCAAAGTATTGCTGACTATTGGTCTTTTATACAATTTTTTTATGTAAGTGACATTATTCGAGAATTTTCCTCAATGCAAGAACATTTTTTACAACTAAAAACAATTCTTTTCATCTTATAAACTCTTTTAAAAATAAAATAGAAATTCAAATAAAACAAATCAATCCTTCTTACACATCTCGCAGTAAAAGAGGTCTCATTAATGGTTTAGGCACAATTGTAAAAACTCTTACAGGAAATTTGGATCAAAATGACACCGAAAAATATAATAAGGTTATTATAACTCTCTCTAATAGTCAAAATAAGTTAAAATCACTAATATCAGAACAATTCACGATTGTCGAGAAATCATCTCATATTTTCGAAAATCTAAGTAAAAACTTATCAAAAAACCAAGAAATTTTAGAAAAACAAATTAAACAAGCCAATATAGTGATTAAAGAAGTTCAAATAAACAACACTAACTCTTACGGATACTTCTGAAGTCAAATGCTTACGTCTCAAATTATAAATGCTTTTCAGAATATTTATATTTAAGAAGATCTCGAAATCCATAACCTTTTCTAAGCTAAACATGTTTCATAACTCTATAATTAACCCAAAAGATCTCCTGAACGAAATTAATTTTATAAGTCCACATTTAACACAAGGTAAATTACCATTTCCAGCTACACTAGAAAACATTTTAAATTTTGAAAAAATACTTGAAATTAAAAGTTATTCTAAAGGTAAGCAAATAGTTTTTATTGTAAAAATACCTATTGTTAAACTAGAAAATTATGTATTATATCGCCTATATCCTCTTCCTGTTCCTGTTAAGGAAAATTTCCAAATTATTATTCCCCAAAGCAAATACCTACTCCTCAACGAGCAAAGTTAATAACTTCATCTGTAAGGAGAACAGTCCTCTGAACAACAATCAAGACCCCCATGCGAACAACTGTTATTATATTCAAACCACCCTTCTAACTACCAACTCTTACAGACAGAAGTAAAATCACTAAAAATCCACAAATTGGAACAAGAATGGATGCTGATATCACCAGAAGAGACCGTCGCGATCCAACAATGTGGCTCAAATAACGAAAACATCCCACTGAAAGGAACATATGTGTTGGAGCTTAATCCCAGCTGTACAATTCAAGTTCAGCAAAGCCAAATTTCATTACGTACAGATTCCTAAGTTAACCTTCGAAGCCAGTGTCAACCCTAACTATATCGACCTCCAACCATTCAAATTCAACATCGACGCGAGTTGGAAAGTGAAGCAATTGGACCTATTAACCTACACAGTGTTAGCCTATGGACCATTTTACTATATATAAGCTTTGTAAGCTTCCACATATACATCAGATATTTCAAGCCACCTAAAATAGCCTCAACTACTACCGAGACAGTCGAGTCAAACCCCAGCCACGGACAGATTGTCATCTAGTTCGCCTTCACCCCCCAAGCTTACCTCTGCGAAAAGAGGAATTACATGCCAGCAACCTGCAATCCAGTGACTTTCTTCCAGATCTGCTGAATCGACATATTTTATCTACATATTATATCGAAACCCTAAATTATTGTCATTATTATTAGTACTTTAGTTAGGTGAACATCTCTGTAAATTCGTTCTCGAAATAAACTTGTTTTTAAAAACCTGTTTACCGGTTGCTCTCATTTAATTAGCGCGTGAACCCCGTTGAGCCGGTTTTTAACCGAAATGTATTTTAAGTTGCCTATAGACAGCATAGTTTTTCAAGTTCTGACGTGAAGGAAACGTCTCGAATTGAGTTATTATGATACACTGTAACCAAAAATATATAAATAGATTTAAAAGTAATGTACAAGCAACTTTTCTGTTAATTAAAAATAAAAATATGGAGAAATATAAAAATGGTGAAAAATGTAAAACAGGTGGAATGTTATCATAAAAAAAATATATTTACACTACATCTTTTAAATTATGGAAATAAATATAATACCACTACTTCGGTGATCGACTTGACCTAGAAATAAGCATCAAATCTATTTTTAGAATAAGAAAATCAATATCCCAAACCGGCTACAAGGAAGAAGTGCGATCCGGTACTCAGTCGAATTACACTAACCGACAAGATTTTTCTAACACAGGCCAGCTCATTATTTTCACAATGGAAATACCCTCCCAATAATAAAAAAAATATTCGAAAAGCCCTAATACGTACCATTTTTTAATAGCCTAATTAGAACCTTTTATATTGGCAGGTAAATAATTTTATTGTGGGGCGGCTAAAATGGGCCCATTTTCAACGGAACAATTACCTAGACTGGATTGTTTACAATATTAGACATAAAATAAACGTTAAACATCACTCTTCTGTTGAGTTTCAAATTGAGTGGTTCTCTGTGTATCGATAAGCAAGTGTATGTGAAGACGAGAATGTCGAGTCAAACGCGCCGAAGTTGCTAAATTTCTCCTGACAAATTCTGTTATATTTGTGGAGAATTTCTAGTGAAATGAGCCAGGCCATTTTCCGAAAATGTAAAAAGAGCCTACTTTAAATATTTTGGTGTGTTAATTAGGGATCAAAATAACCGGTGGGCTCCCCATGTGTGCTGTGTTAATTGTAGTGTATCACTGGTGCAGTGGATGACGGGAAAGAGAAAAAGTATGCCTTTTGCAGGTCCAATGGTATGGCAAGAACCCACCAATCATTCTGACGATGTTATTTTTGCCTGACAAAGACTGAAGGTTATTCCAGAAAGGAAAAGCACAATCTAGAATATCCAAATTTGGAATCTGCCGTACGACCTATTTGTGCAAATTTGCCAGTGCCGATTGCGCCTTTAAGTTGGCAAGCTATTGATTTGGGAGATAATGGAGATAACGCATCATCAGGCAGCTCAGAAGAACAGTGCACCGATCCCACTTTTACCACAGGTCCCAGTTCCGGCGAGCCACATTTGATTGTTCAAAGAGAATTAAATGATTTACTACGTGATTTAGGGTTATCCAAGCAACAGTCAGAACTTCTGGGTTCCCGTCTTAAGGAATGGAACCTATTGGCCAAAGAAACAAAAATTCCGAATCTCAGAAAAAGAAATGCTATGTTTTCTGAATTCTACAGTATGGAAAATTCGTTGTGCGCGTAAACTGACATAGACAGTTTAATGCAGGAACTTGATATTGAACATTCTCCCCGTTAGTGGCGCTTATTCATTGACTCATCTAAATATAGCTTGAAAACTGTGTTATTGCATAATGGAAAAACCCTCTATACCTGTTGCCCATTCAGTTGCAATGAAAGAAAGGTATAAATGGCAGATATGTGGGAACTTAAAAGCTATAGCGATTTTAGTGGGACTTCAGAGGGGATTTACAAAATATTGCTGTTTTCTTTGTTTAAGGATCAGTCGTGCAATAAATCAGCATTATGCAACAAAAATTTGGCCAGAAAGAAGCGAATTTCAACCGGCATCTCAAAATGTTAAGTTTATTAATTGTTAAGACATTTTTATTGGGCCACAAATCAGAAAATTGCTGGACGAAGTCAATTTTACTGAAAAGCTTACCAGGCAGATATGATCTAATTCAATCTGGATATAACAGAATTGGTACCGACTTCAAAAAAGGAAGTATTGTAATCGTGAAATAATCATCCTCCGAGATTTTTTCAGATCTTCACGTTTCAGGTTCCCTAGATGCTATAACATTCCGTCGGTCTGTCTGTCTGTTCGCAGAATAGCTAAAAAACTACTTACCCGATTGACATGTTGAAAGCCTGGTAATTTTTGGTAAAAATCCAATATGGCCAGACAAAATGGCGGTCTAGTGAAATGTTAAGAAAATATATTATTAAAAAACTACTTATCCAGTTTACCTGAAATTTTGCACAAAAATCAAAATATTATGTTAGAATCAACTGGTAACATTTTGGACGAATCCAAGATGGCGAAACAAAATGACGGACTAATGAAATATTTAAAAATTGAAATGGATTAGTTTCAAATTATGTACCATAACTAATTTTGGTATAGGGATCATCTAGTGAAATTGTGGTACTAATTCAAGAAGGCCTAATAAAATGGCGGCCAAATAAAATGCTCGTAATCGTGAAAGAATTTACATATGTTCACGATTTAGCGTCTCTATATGCCAAAAATATGTTTTATTAATTCCGTCGGCTCGTCTATCGGTCTGTTTGTATAGCTATCAGTTCGCGGCATATCTTAAAGACTACTTACGATTGACTTCAAATTTTGGATCAAACATTAGGAGTCATATGGGGATGAAGATGATATTGGTAATATTTTGGTAAGAATCCAATATGACTGAACGATGTTAATAACATTATTACTAAAATAACTAATTATCCAATTTTGCACAAAAAATCTGTTTACATAGGAATGAACTGGTAACACTTTGATATGAATTCAAGATAGCAAAACAAAATACAGGCCTAATAAAATATTTATAAAATCAGCCTGAAAATACTATTTATTAAATGAACTTTAATTTTTGTGCAAGAATTAAGTGTGATATAGAAATAAACTGGTTCAGTTGTGGTACGAATTTAAGGAAAATTAAATGTGAAATGGGAAAAACTGGTACGAATTCAATATGACGTAACAAAATGGCGGTATTTGACAATGTGGGAACTACTTATTCAGTTTTTTTAAATTATGCCCCAAAGTCAATTGTAGCATAGGTAGAAAAAAACTGGTAAAATATTGGTAGGAATGCAATGAGGGAGCAAAATGGCGCCCAATAAAAATGTTTGAAACGACAATATATGTAACACATATATACTGTGACTATTTACTGAACCGAATTCGGTCCCATTTCACTCATACTTCACTATTTCCATCAAAAAATCATAACGAGGGAAGTTCCGTGTAAAGGAATTTTACCGATTATTTATGTTTGAACCTCGATTACACTTAGTGAGACATTGGCCGATTTGAATACATTTTTCAGGAAGTATTCAGGAGAGTACCGGGGTGGTCATATAGTAAGCACTGAAAAAAAAAATGGCGGCATAGCGCCATTTTGATTCCCTTCCCGCGGTAACTGTAAATTGCTTTATTATATTGCCTTAAAAGGGGGGGGGAGTGGTATTCATTACTTAGTAATGATATTTCTGGTATCATAAGTTTAAATGTTCTTAACTTAGCAAATAACTTTATTCTTGGCACAAAAAGTTTATGCGGAGGGGTTAATCTAAAAATATTAATTTTCATATAGTTTTCAGGGACACAATTTTACTATTTTAATTTTTACTGTTGTGATTGCTGATTTTCTATGCATGTGAAGATATCGTTAATACATAATATTAGTTAACGTGATTTTAAGTACACGGATTACTTCGTGGAGATTGTGGCCAACATAGATTTTTTAAAGAAGTTTTTAGTTTGGTACCGGGGTTATTCCATAGAAATTATATTCAAAAAAGGAGAAATGGAGTAATGACGCCACTTTAAATTATTTTCTGCCACAAACTTTTAAATTCTTTAAAATATATTGAAATTTGGGACATGAAACTTTAATTAACCAAAAAATGTAATTTTGACATAGCTGGAGGTAGTTTATTTTATTTTAGTTTATTTATTGAGTAGGTTATTTCGCTAGGTAATTACAAATCTTAATGAATGTTAACAATATTAGATAAGTTTAATCTGGACATAAAATTTTTTCTATGTCATAACTGAGGTGCGTGGTGGGGGACGAGAAGAAATTAAAAAAATATATGTTCTGAGTATCATGTTTCATATTTTTCGTAGTTTTTAAGAAAATGAACTTTAGTTCTACTAATCATATTAATTTGTGGCAACGAAAATTTGTATGTATTTTCTAAAACTACGTATAGACTACACTTTTATATATATATATATATATATATATATATATATATATATATATATATATAAGTACATATATATATATATATATATATAAGTACATATATATATATATATATATATATATATATATATATATATATATATATATATATATATATATATATATATATATATATATATATATATATATATATATATATATATATATATATATATATATACGTGTCTTGAATCTAGTACCATGAGTATAATGTTTAAGTGCTGTCTTTATTAGTTTGACTCCGATTTCAAAAAGTTTTTATAGAAAATCAGTAATATACATTGTCAAAAAATAAAATTATTAACGAGGTTTCTTTCAAAGCCTAGACATCTACTAAGGAAAAAAAAGAGAAGTTTGACATATTACACCGATTTTTGCATAATGTATCTTGTTCACAGGACTACGCTGTATAATGGGCAAAACATTATTTTGCATATTAAACAATTTTCGCATTTCGTCATTTTTCACACACACACACACAATTTTTCAATGTTAGAACATGAAACACAACTATTCATAGTTTTCAATTTGACTGTTGCGTTCTCCCGTTATATGTTTTTTTACCCTAAAAATATCGAAAATCTACGTCCGTGACACCCAAAATTTAATCCCCGCGAGACACTAACCTAGACCACTTTTGATTCAAATTTTAAGCGAACCGGTTTGACCGTTCTCAAATTATCGTTGGTTGGCGCAAATTTTGTTTACATATACACAGACCCACACAATCGAACAGATATGATAAAATTTTATTCTAGGGACTCTAAAACGTCGATTGAACCCAACTTATATTTTTTAGAAAAAAAGTATTCGACTTCAATACTTAATCTGTATAGCGTATATTGTATTAATAATACAATATATTAGCTGTTATATGGGGCAATAAAAATAACTCCGTTTTATTCGCTTAAGAGTGGAATTTTAAAAAATTCTGAAATTTATATTTGGATAATTATTTTTAAGAGCCATTGACGAAAGAATCGTCTCTAAGTATTTTTTAGGTAAAGGGATATTGTAAACAATATATTTTGAAAAACCCGTAAGAAACTATATAACATGATATAGCTTTTATTTTTTCAATAAGGTAAAAGCATGATCGAAAAATGAGAGAGGTCTCAAATTGCAATGATTTCAACTTCACCCTGTATCTGAGAATCGAAGAGGGCTATGAAAAGTTTATTTATGGCGTGTTTCTTTTTACAAAAAAGTAAAACCGCAATTCTCTATCACTACTAAAGGAATTACGCCGTAAAACCATCGAAAACCGGTAATCCTGGTGTACATTATCTAATATTCTACCATAATATAATACTAATTACGTACTTGCTTTAGCATATGCATTTTTCGTTTTAAACTTTTTCGACTACTTCCAGGCGTAACTTTCAGTTCATTCATCAGTCATTATAAAAATCGGTAAATTTCCTTTACCCGTAACTTTGCTCGTTATAAATCTTTCCTTTAATTAAGAATAATAAATTATGACCCAATTTAGTTCCACGCATAGTTATTTATTAACACATATACTGTCTCTTCAAATATTTCTATTGTTCTACCATATTGGATTGGTACCAAACAGTTTCTATCTGTGCCGCCCTTGATTTTTGAGCAAAATCTCAAATAAATTGAATAAGTACTTTTTACGCTGATTTTTTTAAGACCGCAATTTTGTCCCATCTTCTTGTATTCGATGAGTTTATCCCTATATTAGATTTAATTTTTGTGCAAAATTTGAAGCCAGCTAAATATGAATATGTTTATTAAATATTTTATTTGGCTGCCATTTTGTTCCTCCATCTTGAATTTGTACCACAATTTTGCCACTTTATGTCTAAATCACATTTAATGCTTGCATAAAGTTTGAATTCAATCTAATAAGTAATTTTATCATGCTGATTTTTTAAATATTTTATTAGGCCGCCATTTTTCAGTCTTGGATTTGGACCAACAGTTCACACACTTGATTTTGTAACAATTTGAAGTAAATTATATAAGTAATTTTAAATTTTTTTTTTAACATTTCACTAAAGCGCCATTTTGTTTGGCCATATTGGAATTTTACCAGAATGTTATCAGGTCATCTCCATATTATCCTTAATTTTTGACTACCTGAAGTCAACCCGGTAAATAATTTTTAGCTATGCTGCGAACTGACAGATATACCGACCAATAGTCCGACGGAATAAAGCAAACATAATTTTTGGAATCTAGGGACATAAAACATGAAGATATGTAAAACCTGTGAGAGTGATATTTTCACGATTACAAACACATTTGGCCGCCATTTTTTTCCGCCGTCTTGATTCGTACCACAATTTTAACTTTTCACTCTATATTACACTTAATTCTCGCACAAAATTGGAAATTAATCCAATAAGTAGTTTTTCCAGTCTCATATTTTTAATATTTTATTAGGCCGTCATTTTGTTTAGTCAGTTATTTTTTTAGTAAAAATTTTTTTAACGCTAGCCTGCCATTTTCTTCCGCCATACTATAACAAAATATTACCAAGTCATCTCCATTGACCCTTAATTTTTGACCAACATTTGTCAACAAGTCAATCGGGTGAGTAATTTTTTAGCTATGCTTCGAACAAACAGACAGACCGACAGGTCTCTAGGTGAAGAGTGCAAACATTTTGGAGGGTAATCTTTTCACGATTACAATAGGTATCTCTCTTTTATGAGGGAAGTAAAAATCACAAAAACACTGATAAATTTTGTTATAAATTTGCAAATCGCAGATCGAAAATTAAACGAAAATCGAACGAGGGAATAACGAATAACGATCCGCACAACGAAATCAAAGCTGATAAATTCACTGGCGGATTTAGAGGGGGCGAAAGGGGCACTGCATACAATGTTATAAACGGACGCATCAGTTGACTTTTCCATTAACATGTTCATAATAAAATTAACAAAAAAAAATGAATAATACAAGAATTGAATATTACTTTATTTACAACAATAAGAATTTGTATTATGTCTACTGAAACGTAGAAAGGATTTGCAACGCGAAAGACATGCCTTCAAAAAAATCAGTTATTATAGTTATTATCAGTATAAATATGTTATTTTAATGGATGGAGCTTCGTATATACTGATGTGGTGTGATGCTATACATGTTTTAAGTATAGGAAATATGAAAAGTTTGATTGCTTGTTGTTTTTAGGCGTATTCATGGGCGACAGGTGGCGGAAGGGGGTCTTCCATGAATACTCCTAAAAACAACAAGCAATCAAACTTTTCATGCCCCCCCTGGAAAATGCAAATATTGTATATTACATATATATTATGGTAAAAAATTGGTTTTGCCCCCGTGGTCAATATCTAATGTTTTTCGGGCCGCTTTTGGGGTTATAATTATATACCTACTAAGTGGATCTATCTCAACTGCAGATTATATTAAAAAGGAAACGTTTCTAAAAATATTATATTTCTACTATCTCTATCTCAACTGCAGATTATATTAAAAAGGAAACGGTCATTTATGAAAAAATTAAATCAGATCCCCAACGAACTGACAAAGGGAGAAATATATTCAAGTAGTAGCCAGCTCATATAATTTGTCCGGTTCTCAGAAATTATCTATTCACTATGTTTCTAAAAATATTACTACATTTCTAGGCCCTATCTCTATCTCAACTGCAGATTATATTAAAAAGGAAACGGATCATTTATGAAAAAATTAAAAGAAGAGAAGTGTTGAAAACCGTTTAATAAATGTAGACTACATTTGGTCTTCCAAACTTTCTGTACAAATTTTATGGACAATATTTAAATTATTATAATACTTTACATCATGTAATTCAAAATAATGGGGAAGAAACTTAAATTCAGCAGACGACTGAATCTTATTGTAAGAAATGCTTCCTGTTTGACTATAGACAATATATCGAAGAGATTAGTGGAGATAAATGCATCAATCCTCTAGATACTGCTTGAAGACCGATATAGCGTATGCAGGAAATGACAACTTTGACTCAAGACGTAAGGCAGATTTTCTCTTACAAAAAGCAAATTATATGTTGGTCTCAGGCAATAATCAAAATCCAATGTTATATAAGACAGGAAAATTAACAATAATACAAAAAAACCATTCACACGAAAAAAAGTTGCCCCTGATGGTGGATTTGTTAAAAAAATATAAAAGATGATTGAATTCTAAACAGCTGAATTAAAGAAGCTAGAATATTATGAACTATCTTTGAGTTGCAGCAAGGACTCTTTAAAAAAATTACAACTGTTTGTTAAAAAAATATAAAAGATGATTGAATTCTAAACAGCTGAATTAAAGAAGCTAGAATATTATGAACTATCTTTGAGTTGCAGCAAGGACTCTTTAGAAAAAATTACAACTCGTATAATATCAATTTCAAAACAAAATAGGTTATGACTACTGATTTCAATGTTTGCGGGGTAATCTGCATTAGGGTCATTGACTAGTGAAGCAGCTGGTATTGTGAAGGCTGTAATCAAAGTAGAAAATGCTCCTGAAGCTTTAGCAGAGACTAAAAGACATAATAAAATATTAGAGGCATATCACTGGTAAAGAAATGTCCCCGACACAAAGATCTTTGACAAATCCTGATGTATTAAAGTATGCTTCAGAGTTAACTTTACCAAACTATTTATATGAGGAATACTTCACCTTCTTCTGGAACTCAAAATATAAACAAACTATAGTAAATATAGTCAATAGTAAAGAAGCGAAGACACATTTGGTTGCATTTAAAAAAAATTTTATACAAGAGATTTAGAAATTTTCATCCACCCTCTGAAATTGCAGATTACCTGTACATGCTTTAAAAGTAAATCCGGTAATTAATATGAAATTTCGGATGATACTAGTAGATTGCAACATCATAATCGGAGCATTCAATTTTATAGAATATAATACGTTGCTTCAATTTGATATTGATATAGCTCCTGTGTAGAAACTTACAAAGCCACAAAACATTATATTTAGAAGTCAAGCCTGAGGGACATTATTTCATCGATAATATTACACTAAGGATATTTGACGATAATGGTAAATTAATGATATTTCAAAATGAAAAATGTATAGTAAAAATAGAATTGCCAAAATCAAAGGTTTCCGCATTAACAAATTGATGCCAGAAAATACTGATCTCAAAAAGTATTTAAAAACCCATATAAATGATGACATAGGCAAAATATGGTTAGGCTACCAAAGACCGTTAAACGACATACATTGCTTGCTGTTTGCAAATAAAAAAAGTTTATCATAAATTGCGTAAGTATTAATTATTTCCTACAAATGGGTAAACTGGTGAAAATCTTTAGAAACCCTATTTATGATTTATCCATACCAAGTAGACAGTTATAAGCCATATGAATCTCCAGTATATAACCATGTACAATGGCCAGGCTTTACCAAAACTGAATAGACCTAAGACTAGGAATGCTTGAGATACTAATTTTCGACTAGTGATCTATTGACGATTTGAAAAATTTTTTTGCCTTGACTTTTACAGGGGTAGATTTCAACGCCTAATATTCATCAGTAGTTATAATAGGGAAGCGCCTCCTCCTCCTCTTCCTCTCTCTCATGTCCCTCATTCTTAACTTCCTCCCCTTTTATTCTCATTCGCATCATATTTTTTAATTTTTTCTCTTTGTTCTCCCACATTTGATTTTGCATTCTTAAGTCTTATAAATAGGTGCATCAAGATCATTTTAGTATGTTAAGGTACGAGTGACTGTTAAAAGAAAAAAATCTGTTGAATAAATCTATTAATAATAATATTAAAATAAAATGAGTGAATCAGTTGGAGAAAGAAATCGATCCATTCCGCTTCAGACAATTAGCCTCGAAGAAATTATACCAGGAGTTCAAGAAGAAAATATACCATTAGTTCGAGAAGAAAATAATGGGATTGTTTTAAAAAATTTGAATAAAACTGAGAGTGAAGAGAAAAAAGTGTTTTGTGCTATTTGTTTTGAAATAATCGAATATTATGATTCATGTAGACCAAATACATGTTCCCACATTTTTTGTTTAAAATGTATTTTAAGATGGAATGATGAAAATGGTTGTTCTATAATGGTAAACAATTGTCCTGTATGTCGCACTAGATATTACTATTTGGTACAAATCTTCAAAGATGTAATTAGACATCATTTTGTTGTAATTTTAAAAGGAGGATAATATTTTTTATAATTTGTGTTTGTGAAAACTCTGGTAACAAATAATTTTGTAAAAAAAAGTAAATGTAAATATATATAATAATTGACACACATTTTTTCCTTTTCCTATATTGAAACGACAACAATGATCTAACAAGTTTTTTAATACATACTAATTTTCACATTACATAACAAAACAATTGTTATGGGTTTACACAAAAAGTGCCACGCCCTAAAATGGCACCACTTTTGCAAATGGAAGCTTAAATTTTCTTATGGGAATTTACATGTAAAAATGACGGTTTTGATTGTCGGACCGGCATAGCCTAATCTACTACTTTTTAATTATACTAATAATATTAATATAATTTGCATCAAGTAAGAGAAAACTCAATTGAATACAGAAACAAGCGTTAACAAAATGTTATGCTAATATATGAGTGCTTCTAGTGGCAGTTGACATAATCGACACTTTTTTTTTACATATGATTAGCTATTTCATTTACAAATACAGTGTCAGATGTTAGAATAAAAAGAAGTATTTTGCATATAGCAATGAAAATATATAACCGCTTATAGTAACAGTTGACATTTTTTAAAATTAATATTGTTGACGTATTCTACTTATTATCTTTACAATTTATGTTTAAAATTAATATTTTTGATATAATCTACCCATTACGTTTATAACCTATATTTAAAATTAATATTGTTGAAATAATCTACCCATCACCTTTACAAACTATGTTTATTATTAATATTTAACAACATAATCTTCTATCTCTTTTTTTTCATTTTTGTTGCAGTAAAAGCAAGCATGTTCAGGAATTAGTAGAAAAAGATGTATCCTACAAATAGCACAATGTAAATCAGAAGCACTAACAACATAAGCTCTTTTGTAGTGGCAGCTCACATGATCGGACTCCCCTCTCCGTAAATATCTCATGTGAATTGCACTACAAGGAAGGCAAATAGCAAATGTTCCTAGTCTTCGACTTTCAATTTTAGAGTAGCTTTGTATAACACATACATCTTTTTCTTCAAAATTATTAAATAATTCACTAGCCCTAAACTTGCTTACTTTTACGTCAGCCTCGGTTCCTAAATTTAGCAGTTGTCCATCCATGTCCACTCCTTCGTCAATTTCCTGATCATCTTCCTCCATCTCTTCTTCTTCCTCCTCAATATAATTAATGTCGATGTTACATAAGAATGATCTTCTAACAAGCCTAGATGATTTGTCCAAAAATGAATGTTTATAAGTGATGGAATCGCCTTCCAAGTTAATAAAAATTTCTTTTCTTTCTTCAATTTGAGCGGCGTTCTCCACATTATTTTCTTCAATTTGGTCAGCGTTTCCAATCATATTTTCTGCCATCGTTAGGAGCTTTAGATTTAGATAGATATATTTGATAAAAAACAATTTTGGTTATAGCTTATAAAATAATATCGACAACTGATATTACAGCGAATGATACTGTATGATCGTCGAGTGGATGTTCTTAAGTATATATCCCATCAACCACCACTTTTACTACCTGCAATACTTAAGTTTTTTTTTTTTCTTTTTTCGCTGTCCCTTTCCCTGTCAGTTTCCTCGGGGGGGGGGGGGCAAGGGGCAAAGGTTGTTGATCGGCTTGGGAAAGTGGTTTTTAGAGATTGTCGTTCAACTTTAAGTAGGACACATGTGATTAACTTTTGCATATAAAATCGCCTCAGCGAAGAGACGAATGCAATTGATTTCTGCATTCACACTGTGCAGAGCTCGCGAGTTTTCTGGTGTTTACATTGTGTCTATTTGGTAAATTTTTATTTTTATTTCTAACATTTTTATTTGGCAAGATTTAATTCTTATATATATTGGTGACATTTTTATGTACATTTGTGGCATTTTTATTTGTTATTACGATTTTTTTCATAATGGACAATTTTTTGGCATCGAGTAGCAAAATAATTGACAATGACTTTGACTTATACACATGTACTCAAATGCAGAATTTTGCAAACCAACAAAACAATGAAACAGACGTATTTACAACTAGTCAACAACAAACTATTCAGGACTTGAATGAAATTATTTACAATAGCCAAGTTCAGAATAATGCCAACAAACACAACAACGAAAAATATTTATTTACAGCTACTCAACAACAAACTCTTGACGATCTTAATGACATTATTGACAACAAAACGGACTTAATTACAACAAAAACTATACAAACTCTTGAAGAACTGAATGACATTGACGAAACTCAAAATTCTAGCTATGAGGATATTGTTTGTTTTCAAAAATCTAATCCAAATTATTTAACATTAAAATCGCCAATTAATTCTCCGAGACCAATTTGCTCTCCCTTTTTGTTTAGTGAAAATTCTGATTCGGAAGAAGAACAAATTGATCAAAATTTAAGTTTGGCTATTTGTCCTACTAATTCACCATATGATATTGTAAATTCTGATTCGCAAGAAAAACAAATTGATCAAAATTAAGTTCGGCTATATCTTCTATTAATTCACCATATGCTATTGTAAATTCTGATCCGCAAGAAAAACAAATTGATGCAAATTTGACTTCGGATATTTCTCCTAATAATTCACCAGTTGAACAAAATTCAATTTCGAAACCATCATTTATCATTAAAAAAAAATTTAAAATTAATAAAAAAAATAAAAAACAAATAGCAAACCTTAAGTGTCTGGGTCTCGCTATTCAAAATTTAACTAATTTGATGACAATTAAAAAGGGAGACGAAAGTACGGTGAATTATGTTAAACAGGCCTTTGACAAATTAGTTGACTCATTTGAAGAAATGGATTCATAAAGTCAATTAATTTCTATTGCTTTTTTCAAAATTTGACTATAACTAAATAAAAATGCACAATATTAATTTTATTATTATACAAAGAACTTCAAAAATGCAATTGCTTTTTTCAAAATTTGACTATAACTAAATAGAATTGCACAATATTAATTTTATTATTATTATTATGCAGAAAACTTCAGAAATGCATAAGTGTGTAACATGTAATAAAGTCTTTACTAGAAAGGATAATTTACTGCGACATATTAAAAAACATGTTAACGGAAATTCCACAAAACTCAACAGTTGGTTGAAAAAACCAAAGCTTGTTAAAGGTAAGAACATTTTATTTTTCATGTCATATTTTGTAAAATATTTTGTAAAATATTTTTTTCTTAATTTATATAGATTCTACAAATATTGTAAAATATTGTAAAGAATGCAAGAAAAATATAAACCAAAGTCTATGGGGTGGACATCTTCGATCTAGTGTGCACAAGAACAATTCCAAAATAGGCTTGGAGGAAGGTGTTGAAATTATCAAGTCAGCATTCAGGGAACGAATAATATCTTATAGGATTTCCTCACACCAAAACTTCATAAATGTGAAAGAATATTTTCAACATTTGGAATACAAAATTGCACATCTAATAGATCAAGAACTGCAGAAACATAAATGTATCAAGCTAAATATGGAACTGTTCGGTTTCTATTTTAACCCCAGCAGCGACAGCTATGATGTCAAATCTTTTAATGCGCCGTTCCAAGTCATTTGCCAGGGATATCAGAAAAAAGAACTGTTAGAGCAAATCTGCACCATTATTGACCAGAAAGCTGACGAATTTGCAGAAAGAGATTCAGGTAAAGAATTTATTTTCGATTTTACAACAGCAACAAAAAAAGTAATTTTTTAATTTTTACGTTGCAGGATGGGCTTTGATGAATTTACTTCATTTGGAAATTAATGTTAACAAGCACAATCCGCTGAGAGCCTCATCTTTTATCGAACTTCCTCAAGAGATCAAGAGACGTCAAGCTGTGATCAACATTAGGAATGATGACAACTTTTGCTTCGCCTGGGCAGTTGTGTCTGCTCTTCACCAACCACGCGGATTAGATTTTGAAACTTCATCCTACCCATACTACTCTTCTGTTTTGGATATGTCAGGTATAGAATTTCCAATGTTGCTAAAGAACATTAAGATTTTTGAAGAAAAAAATAACATTTCTATTAATGTATATGGATTAGAAATTATAAATCCTAAAAAGGGGTATGAAGTAATTGGTCCACTTTATTATTCATCGAATAAAAAAAATCAACATGTCAATTTATTGTTAATAAGTGATGATGATGAAAAAACTTTTCATTATTGCTATATTAAAGATTTATCAAAACTAGTTTCTGCACAAATTTCTAAACATCACGGAAAAAAATATATTTGCGATGGTTGTTTACAATATTTCCCTACAGAAGAAAATTTATTACAACACAATAGCTATGATTGTGATCATTTACGAATTAACCTACCTTCTAAAGAATTAATAAAAGATAAGTTTGGAAACTATTCATATGATAATATTTTGAAATTTGTAAATTATCATAAACAAATGAAAGTTCCTTTCGTGGTGTATGCAGATTTTGAATGCATTTTAAAGCCTTTAAATAATGACAATGTTGATAAAAATCCTAATACTTCATACACCTTAAAACAATATGAACATATTCCACATTCATTTGCCTATTACATTAAATGTTCCTTCGACGATAATTATTCTAAATTTGAAAAATATAGAGGTCAAAATTGTGATACATTATTTATAAATTCTTTAGAAAGAGATGTGTATAACATATACAATAAATATTTAAAGGCTCCTACAAAAATTATCCCTTTGAACGAACTGGACAAAATTTATCATAACTATGAAAAAGTTTGTCATATTTGTAATAAACCTCTTTTAAATGACAGGGTTGCAGATCATTGTCATATAACCGGTCTTTATAGAGGTCCAGCTCATTCACTCTGCAACATAAATTACAGAATACCTAACTTTATTCCAGTTATATTGCATAATTTGCGTAATTATGATTCTCATCTATTTCTTAAAAAATTATGCTTAAACAAAGAACAACTAACAGTTATCGCACAAAACAAGGAAAAATATATTTCATTTGAAAAGCTTATTCATGTGGATAACTATTTTGATAAAAAGACACAAAAGGCTAAGAAAAAAAATATATCATTAAGGTTTATTGATTCTTTTCAATTTCTATCCCATTCTTTATCAAAACTCTCTGAAAGCTTAAAAGATGAACAATGTAAGGAAATAAAAAAAATTTTCAATGATGAAGAAAGATTTAAACTTATTCGGCAAAAAGGTGTATTTCCTTACAGTTATATTGATGATTATTTAAAATTAGAAGAAACAAATTTACCTCAGAAAGACCAATTTTATAATACTTTAACGGATGAGCACATCAGTGATGCAGAATACCAAAGAGCTGTAAAGGTTTGGCAATTGTTTAAATGTGAATCTCTTGGTCAATACTCCGACGTTTACTTACTCTCTGATACTTTACTTTTGGCAGATATTTTTGAAAATTTTAGAAGCACTTGTTTATCCACATATAAGCTCGATCCAGCTCATTTTTACACTTTTCCAGGTTTATCCTGGGAGGCGTGTTTGCGTTATACTGGAATAGAGTTAGAATTGTTAACTGATCCAGATATGATACACTTTTTCAAAAAAAGCGTTCGCGGTGGTGTGAGCTCTTGCATTTGTAGAAAATCTGAAGCTAATAACCCATTTCTTTTAAATTTTGATCCTTTAAAGCCAACTAAATACATAATTTATTATGATGCAACAAATTTGTATGGTTATGCAATGTCACAGCACATTCCAACGGGAGATTTTGTTTGGTTAACAGATAAAGAAATCAATGATTTAAATATTATGAATATTTCTAAAAAATCTATTAAGGGATATGTTTTAGAAGTTGATTTAGAATATCCTACAAGTCTACATTCCTATCATAACGATTTTCCGTTTTGTCCAGAAAACTTTAAACCGCCAAATTCTAAATGCATAAAATTAATACCCAATTTAAATGATAAATCAAAATATGTTATTCACTATCAATTATTAAAACAATGTTTGGAACATGGACTCAAGTTAACTAAAGTTCATAGAGTTTTACAGTTTTCTCAATCTGATTGGTTGAAAAAATATATAGACTTGAATTCAAGATTAAGAAATGATTCAAAGAATGAATTTGATCGTAATACTTACAAGTTGGCAAATAATAGTATTTATGGCAAGACTATGGAAAATGTTGATAGGAGAATTGACGTAAGACTTGTTACAGAGTGGGAAAAAAATAGAAGAAAAGATGGTGCTGAGAATTTAATTGCAAAACCATATTTCAAGGACTTAACAATATTTTCTGAAAACTTGGTAGCTATTCAAAATGCAAAAGATTCAAGTTACTTACAATAAACCAATATATGTAGGCTTCTCAATATTAGATATATCTAAAACTGTCATGTATGATTTCTTTTATAATTTTTTAAAACCTCTTTATCAGGAAAATATTTCACTTTTATACACCGATACCGATTCGTTCATTTTAGAAGTCACAACTCCAAATATTTATTCTGACATGATAAAAAATATTCACAAATTTGACACATCTAATTATGAATTTAATAATATTCATGAAATGCCTATTACAAAGTCAGTTATAGGAAAATTCAAAGATGAATATGCTGGTGAACCCATTACTGCTTTCTTTGGTACTGGAGCAAAAGCATATTGTATTAAAACGGAAAACAGTTTAACAAAAAAAGCAAAAGGTGTTAAAAAAAGTGCAATTAAAAAGCAGTTGGATTTTATTCATTATAAAGATGTTGTTGAAAATCATTCTAAAACCTTTTGTTCAATGTATGTTTTTCGATCTAGACAACATACAATTTTTACAGAGTTAATTAATAAATTGGCTTTGAGTTCCGAAGATGATAAGCGGTATAAAATTCCCTATAGTTTTAATACATTAGCTTGGGGACACCAAGATATTGCTTTGTATCAATGGAATGCAGAACATGAAGATTTAGATATATTTATGTAGATATTATAAGGTATTTAAATTTGTTGTTTTTGAAACCAAAGTTAGTCTTCATAAGTCTTTCACAAAATGTGCATAGAAACTTTTGACAAAGAAATTGATAACAGTTATTTTAAAACATATGAAAAACGACTTTCCACTTTTAAAAAATGGAAAGGAAAATTGAGACCAGAAGTGTTAGCTGGAGCTGGCTTTTACTATACTTCAATCAATGATATTTGTAAATGTTTTTATTGTGGTATTGAAATTTTTGATTGGTTAAGTTATGATGATCCTATTGTGGAGCATAAGAAATTTGCTAGGAATTGTGATTTAAATAACTGTTTATGGAAAAATAGGAATCGAATAATTGTAACCATTCAAAATAAGTCTTCAAGCTACACATTTTATATAGTATTATTAATATCCTTATTTATGAACTTTTACATATATTTAAATTAAGTATTTTATTGTTATTTTTTTACAACTGCTTTTGCTTTCGTGGTGAAAGTATCTGCTTAATGTTAATAAATTTGGAATATAATTATTAATTTGTTTTAATGACTATCAGTAGATCTCAATTTATTCTTCTTTATTTTATTTTCCAAAATGTTTTTTATGTTCATCATCCCCCTGGCGTAACACAGTGTGAAATATGTTTTTCTAATAAAACAGACGTCACTCTAAGTAAATATTGTAAATTTATGAAAATTGGATTAATTAACAATAGTACAATTAGTTGGATGGAACGAATAAATGGAAATGAAAATGCAAGTAAATTTTTTAAAATTTTGTATCATTATCCAAATCGATCTATTTTTGATACAAATTGGATAGAAAGGTTAGAGTTTAAAAATAATCAGTTACAAATTTTAACCCCCAACTGTACCAATTATTATGACGGATTCAAAAATTATTACTTTTCCATCATTAGTGTTACATTAAACTTTGCATTATTTTTATACATTACCATTTTAATTATTTATCTTTATTACAAATTTCAAACTGGAAATCTATTTTTTCATTAATCCATTTTAATCGAAACTTTAAAGAAAGTGGGGATGAGAATATTTAAGTACAAGAATAACACAATATGTTTCAGTCTCGTTTAGTCATTATGAACAACGCCGTGGTTCATAAACCTTTGGAAACGCTTCTTAATTCAAAAATTTATTTTTTAAATAATTCTTTGTCAAAATTTGTTCTTGTTTGCATTAGTTTAAATGATTTTTCTCCAAAAATTGTAATTGGTGGAAAAACTGGATTTTCAATCGCACTAACCGAAGAAAATTGGAAAGACATTTGTGTTCATCAAGGAATTATTGTAAACAATTTCTACTTTCCTCAAGTTGATCAAACCAGTGTGAATATAAACAACATTCATCTGCAGGTTCAGAAAATAAATGATACCCCTGTTCTACAAATTACAAAAGGCCCACACTTCATATACTTAGGACAAGAGTCTTTGGACAATTTGTGGCGTTTAAAGGAAATTATTGATTATAGATTATCTATACTTAAAAGGCAAGAATTCAATACATATTTCAAAATATTTCAAAATAATATTTCAGCTGATTGTGGCGACTTGTGTACGCATGTTTATAATATAATAAGTCCAACAGAAAATCCTAACAGTGAAAATGTTTCAACTATGATGGAATTACTTGCTTTATATCCTGAACAAATGGAAAACAAATTGAAGCAAAATGGAACAAAACGAAAATATTACGAAGAAAACAATGAAAATGGATCAAAAAGAAAATATTACGAAGAAAACAATATCTTTTCTGGAAGAGAACAATAAGGTGCATGTGTTAGTGAAGTGGAGCTTTGCTTACAGACAAGCCCGTAGGAGTAACTTTCAGATGTGGTACTTAGATAGACTCCGTTTTGAAAAAAGAATAAATGATTGTAAACTTATTCTAGATTCGATATTATCTGAGGAACATAGAAATAAAATATATTTGACACGTTTTAATAAAAATTGTATTTGATGTTTTACTTAATAATATTTTAGTTTAGTAAATGTGAATTTTATTTGAAATTAATTAGCACATTAAGACTTTGTAATTTGTATCAGCTAAAGCATAAAGTGAGGAACAGAAATAAAACAAATTTAACTAAAATTTAATTTCAATTTAATTAAACAATATTTTTTTTATCAATCCATGTATTATATTTTTTATCAAGTCCTAACCATTTCACATAAACTTTGTTTCCTTTCCTTCTCAAAATCTTCTCAATAAGATACACATCGGTATGCTTTACTTTTAGTAATTCTTGCTCATAAAAACCACCCAGAATGTCCTGATTATCTTCGTCTTGAATTAAATATGTCCAAGGGTTTGTCATCTTAACTTCTTTAATGTGGAATATCTCATTTGACCAATTTGGTGTGTAACCTTTTGAAAATGCCTCTCGATGCTTGCTTATTCGTACGTGATCACCCACTTTAAACTTTGGAGATTTTATATCTAACGTTTTAGCATGAGTAAATGCAGATTTCAAGATTCTATTTTCATTTGTTTTATTTACTTGTTTTGGCTTCATTCCTATTGAAGAATGTTTTGTATTGTTATAATCTTTTACAATATCCGCTAATATATTAAACCATTTGTAATTTCCTTGAATGCTAAATATTTTCCACATATTATTCTTTAAAGTCCTGTTCACTCTTTCTACTATACTCGCTTTCAAATTGGAAAACGTGCTATAATGGTTAATTCGAAATTGTTGCATCAAATTTTGAAAATTTACATTGAAAAACTCTCTCCCTCTATCCGTTTGCAAGTTTTTTGGTGGAGTTTTTGCACTGATTAATATTTTTTTCATTGCCGCTGTTACGTCTTTTCCAGATTTAGATTTTAACGGTTCGGCCCAAACATACTTAGAAAATACATTTATGGTAATCAAGATATATTTAAATCCCTTATTAAATTTGGCATAGGGTAACATTTCAACCAAATCAGCTTGAAAAAGATCATTTAACCCTTTCACTACCACCCTTCTGCGTTTGTAGTTTTTTCTAGCAGGTTTATGTAATTCATTAACGACTTGTTGTTTAACGGTTGTCATGACAACAAACTTGTTTATTCAATTTTAAGGAAGTTCACTTTCTATGTTTTGTAATAATTCGAAATATAACTTTTATATGTTTTTTCCCATTCATTCAATTTATCAATTTGTATTGTATAACTTTTTTCATTTAAAATTTTACTAATTTTAGTAATCTCCTTTTCTAACGCATTAAAGGATTTTTTTATCTCTCCAGTTAAGAAAGTAGTTGATCTACTATCACTATTTTTTAATTCCTCCTCTGTTTTATTTAATTCTTGTTCTAATTTCTTAATTACACTGGACATTATATTTTCCAAGGAAATATATTGTTGATTTTCTTCCAAAGTGAGTTGGTCAATTGTTCTACTGTTAAGAATGCTATTTTGATTTCTTTTTTTTTCATCATCTAACCTTTTTATAAAAGTTCTTAATTGTTTAATTTTTTCCTTGTGTTTTTCAATTATTACTTCTCTTATATTTGTTTCCATTATTTTATTAATTTTGTTGATATCATCACTTAATTTTTTGTCTTCCTTTTTAACATGTTCATTTAAAAATTGCAAATCTTTACTTATTTGATTTAGCGTTAGCAACTGTTTATTAACGTTTTCAATTGAGGTATAACATACTTTAATCTGGTTTTCATACTTTAAAAAATTTTCATCAAAAACCTTAAGCTTTTTAGCAAAGATTTCATTATTTGTTTCATTTTCACCTAATCTCCTTTTTAAATTATTAATGTCACTTATTCTCTCTTGATTTTGTTTTGAAATATGGCGTCCAAATTTATCAACTGTCATGTTGAGCTTTCATTAAACAATAAATATGATTATATTTGATAGCTGTTATTTATAGTATTACTTTATCTTCTCTTAATTCTTCAATAATAGAGATAATCTCGTTACTATGAGCATTATTTCCCGCATCACTTGATGAAATTAATAAACGTAGCCTATCAACAATTTCGTTTACATTATTCCAGTATACATAGTCTGTATTTGATCTGTTTGTTTTCAAAATTAATCCCTTTCCTGTAGATTTGGCTCTAGTTGTTCTAAACGGAGGTTGTGGTTTGTTAAATGCTGTAACTAATCTTGGCAAGGTTTTTGTCTTTGTAATCCCCTTTCTTTGTAAATATGGTCCTATTATTGTAACATATTTGTGTGATGTATTTCCTTGAACTTGTTCATTTGAATCAAAATTCCTACGATATACATTTGTTTTAGCTAGAATGTTCATGTAATTATCTAAATCTTCCTTCTTATAACCTATCGGTTCTTTTTTGAAAAGCAATTCGTATAAACCTGGCGTGCCTGTGTACGTTATTCCTCCCACTTTAATGTCCTTTCCAATAATTTCTACCGGTATCTGTGTTAAACCAAAAGAAAACTTATCCGTTTCGAGGTCATGAACTATTCCGTAATAATGGTCAAATTTATGTTGTGTATCTTTCACACCCTCATCAATATATGATCTGGGTAATTCATGAAAATCTGCTAAGTAATCTTTATATGATGGTGTACCAACATAGGTTTGAATTGTTTTTCTAGTTTGTTCCAATATGTCTGACAAGTTTAAATTTGTTGTTGTGTCACTAGAAGGATCTGAAGTTTCTGCTATAACAGTTGATGACAATGGTTGTACTACAGGAGAGGAAGAAGTGATACTACTGTCATTTAAAAATGTTGGTAGTTCTGTAGGGAGTAACGGAGTTTTTCCTGTTTTCTGAATATTTTTCGTCGGAGTTGATGTTTTATAAAGCTTTGTAGGTGTTTTGAATTCTTCATACTTTGAAACTCTTTCTTCTTTTAAATCGAATGGTTCGGATTTACCAATACTTGAAATTAGCTGTTTAAGTGGTTGTGTTATTGGTCTATAAGTTTGTTCTAATTCGGACTGAGCAGTAGAAGTAGCTAATTTCAAGCTTTGATATTTCTGCTTCACGGCTTGTCTCGATTTTATTAATTCTCGAGCTAAACGTTTATCCATGCTGTACAAGTTTTAAATGAAATAAAACTGCAAATTTTTTACTTTTATAAATATATAAAGGAATCGAATTTACTCCTATATCTGCCGTGATTTACTTCACAATCTTTGTCAATTACAAGAAAGCCATATGGATCCATCCAACAGTTAGCACAAATATTTTTAAACTGATCAAATGTCATATCCAATATACAGTGGTCATTATATATATGTTTTAAACTCAAACAGTCCTGTTTAAATAAAATTAATAAGTTTGCATTTTCTCGAATTAGACGTTTAAGGATTGAGGAATATCCTTGAAAAATAAAAAAACAATCGGTGTTTCTATGCCTTCCATGCGTGAAATAGTCCCTAATAATAGATTGATTATGACAAGGAATATCATCAAAAATGATAACGGAATTTGGCTTTATCTCATGAGGTGAAATAATGTTCTCATCGCTATCATATTCAAAGTATCCAATTTCTTTCATAGGCTTTAACAACTTCCTTAAATATTCATATTTTGGTTGATCTAATGACTTTGAATAAACATAGACATTTTCAAACCTAATTCCATTAGGATGCTCGAGCAGTGTAAGCATAACGTTGGTTTTACCGCTACCACTGCAACCAACTATAAGCCCTCTTTTTGAACCACCGCAAAATAAGTCACCATGTTTTCTCAACTGTTTACTTAAAATTTTTTCGTCATGATTATTTACTGGTAATGAGAATTTTTGTTTTTCAATCCTCATTCTTAATCACACTAGTAAATATTTTTAGCTGTAAAAGTATTTATACCAGAAAAATGTCAATGTGTTTTTAGTATAAAAAGAACTTCAATGACTGTGGGTCGTCATAAGTTGAAAAAAACTATTAAAAGACGTAATAGAAAAGGCTCTGGTTTAGTAAATAAATTAATTAGTAAATTACCTTTCGAAGTTCATATACCAGGATATAATTATTGTGGTCCCGGCACCAACTTGGAAAAAAGATTAACTAGAGGTGACGTTGGTGTAAATCCATTGGATTCCGCTTGCAAAGAACATGATATATCTTACTCTCAGACTGAAGATTTATCAAAAAGACACATATCTGACCAAATATTAGAAAAAAAAGCCTGGGATAGGGTAAAAGCTAAAGATTCTTCTATTGGTGAAAAAATTGCAGCTTTAAGTGTTGCAGGAATAATGAAGGGTAAAAGAAAGTTCGGTTTGGGATTAAAAAATACAAAAGGGGGTAAACTTAAATTGAGAAAAAAACGTATCATTCGAACACCCAAAAAAATTGGAGGATTTCTACCTCTTTTGTTTCCCATTCTTGGCGCCCTGGGTGCACTAGGTGGAGGCGCGGCAGGAATTGCTAAGGCAGTAAATGATGCTAAAGCAGCTAAACAGCAACTAGAAGAAATACATAGACATAATATTGCAATGGAAAATGCTTCTAAAGAAGGTAAAGGATTATATATTAGACCATATAAAGGAAAGGGACTATTTATTAGACCTTATAAAGGAGGATCCGTCAAAATGAAAGCAATCAGACAAAAAAAAAACTCAAAATAAGTTTTCCAAAAAGAGCACTTACGAACAATGATATTATTAAATATGTAAAGCTGTTAAAAATAACTGGCTTTAGAGGTGTTTTTATGCTCGATGAACTTCCAAAAAAAATTAATCTGAAAGAATGTGGTATTGTAAATTTGGATAAAAAACAAAATAAAGGATCTCATTGGACTGCTTATATTAAAAATAACAAAAATGTAATATATTTTGATAGTTATGGAAATTTAAAACCACCTTTAGAACTTCTCAAATATTTTAATTCGAATGGCAAAGTGGATGTATTTTATACTTATGAAAATAAACAAAAATTTAATTCATATAACTGTGGTCAACTATCCCTAAAATTTTTGCAAAAAAATATATAAACTCATTATTTATTGTAATATCTCATTCATAAATAAACTGCAATGTCTACCACAATTGCCATATCAGGAAACAGTTCTGTTTTGTCTGCTGATTTTAATCCGCCCATATATTTAGAGGATGAAAAACAATATTACCTGGGTTTAGCTGATTTTGAAACGTTTATGACTATCCCCAATATAAAAGAAGGATATAATAAATTTTATATAGATAATAAAGTAATTGTTATTCCCGACGGAACTTATGACATTACAGATATAGAAACATACATAAGAGAAAGTATAGAAGATTTATTTCCGAATGAAAAAATTTTTTTTCTTTTAAAAGCAAATGTTAATACTCTAAAAACTTTTTTAATGTGTAGTAGAATAATTGATTTTACCAAGGAAGATTCGATAGGAAAAATGTTGGGTTTTAATAGCAGGATACTAGAAGCTATGAAAGAGGAAGAATCAGATAATGTTGCAAAAATAACTAAGGTGAATGCTATTTGTATTGACTGTAATATTTGTGTCGGTTCTTACAATAATGGTAAACCTGTTCATATTATTCACCAGTTTTATCCAACTGTAGCTCCAGGGTATAAAATAGTTGAATCTCCTTTGCCCATTTTGTATTTTCCAGTTAGCGTCAAAGCAATTAACAATATAACAGTTAAAATAGTTGATCAAGACGGAGAACTTATCAGTTTTAGAGGAGAAACTATAACAGTAAGGTTGCATTTACAAACAAGTGAAATATAAAATGGTTGTTAGATATAATAGAGCCCTTGGGATGAGACTTGCCCCTACCACTATCAACAAAGTAAAAACTTATAAAAAGAAAAAGCCTAAACAACAGTTCAGTATCAAATCCAACACCAACAAGTTAAGACGAGATAATCGTAAATTTCTCACATCCTTGGGTTTCACTGTTTTAAAATAATGAACATATTAAACGTAAACGAAAAGCTTTATGTAGACAATTCCATCGTCAGTTCTGAGCTTCACACATATCAACCATATATTTCTTCAAAATTCGATTACAATGATGAAATAAGGATCCCAATTCAAGAACTCGATGCTTACACTCTACCATCAGATAGTTTACTTTATATCGAAGGAAAATTAACTAATACAGAAGGTAAATATAAGAAAGAATTGCTATTTATTAACAATGGTATAGCCTTTTTGTTCAGAGAAATCCGCTATGAACTAAACGGAATTACTATAGATTCAATAAGAAATGTTGGATTAGCATCAACCTTAAAAAGCTACCTTTCTCACAATACCAACGAAAGTTTAAAACTGGAAAATGCAGGTTGGTTTCCACATCGGAAAGAAGGTGATACAATTTTAGTTGATAATGATGGAAAATTCTCCGTATCCATACCACTAAAAATGCTTTTAGGATTTTTTGAAGATTACAGAAAAATTATTATGAATATGAAACAGGAATTGGTTCTTATTAGATCAACTGATGATTTAGATGGTGTTATTTTCAAAGAAGATCCGGCACACCTTGTTACTGCTCCTGACACTCCATTGGTTACTTTCGATAAAATTTATTGGAAAGTTCCTCACATTTTAGTTGATATGCCACAACAACTTGCTCTATCAAAAATATTAGAATCAAATAAAGATATATTGATAGGATTCAGGAGTTGGGAACTTGTTGAATATTCTTCTCTAACCGAAACAACCCGTCACACATGGCCGGTAAAAACAACTAGTAAACTAGAAGCTCCTCGTCATGTTGTGATTGGCTTTCAAGAAAACAGAAAAGGGAAAATTGTTAAAGATATGAGTAAATTTGACAATATTACCTTGTCAAATATTAGAGTATATTTAAATTCTGAAAGATATCCTTATCACGATTTGTACTTAAATTTCGAAGAAAACAAATTTTCTGCTTTATACGAAATGTTTGCCAACTTTAGACAGTCTTACTATGGTGTTCCAAATGAACCCATTTTTAATCCTGAACAATTCAAAAACATTAGTCCTATTACACATATTGATTGCTCCCATCAAAAAGAAACAATTCAAACGGGATCCGTAGTAATGAGAATTGAATTTGAGACACACAATGCAATTAAAAAAGATACTTCTGCTTATTGTCTTATTTTACATGACAAATTATTTAGCTACAACCCTCTTACTAAAATTGTGAAACAATTATAAACTTTATCCCCACTATTTTCATATTTCGATTTAATTTAAAGAAATTTTCAAAAGCTTTTAGTTTTAGTCATGACATCAAAACTACAACTACAAATTGAAAAATTTATTTTTAAAATTAATCAACTGAAAGAAGAAATTGCAAATTATTCAAGTAAAAAAAGTCTCATTAAAAAATTTGCTGCTTTGAAAATATGAGATTGGTTATAGATATTCAAGGATTCAAGGATGAAAAAAATAAATTTATACCGAAAGAGCTTGCAGCTTTTGATGGTTATGAAATGACTCATTACATTTTTAAAAGGCCTTTTCCAATGGAGTTTCTTTCACCTGATTGTCACAAGCAGGCGGTATGGTTAACGAAAAATTATCATTGTATACATTGGAATAATGGATTTACTCCATTACATCATTTCCCAAAAATAATTGAAACACTTACGAAGAAAGCAGATTTTGTTTTTGTAAAAGGAAGCGAAAAAAAAGGATTTTATACAGAAATATTCTAAAAAGCCTGTGATTGAAATAGATGAACAACCAGCGCTAAAGCTAATGGAACCAAAATGCTTCTATCATTCAAAATCACCTTGTATGTGTGCTTTGACAAATGTGTTATTTTTATATGACAATTGTTTTATGAATGAATAAAAATATAAAAAACTTAATTACCTTTTTATTTTGCATTAACCAACCATGATTGAATACAATTAATATGATACCTTAAATCTAATTTTCTAAATTCATTTAAAAGTTCATACTCATTTTTATATTTTAAATAATCATTACAAAATTTAGCGGCTAATTTACATTGTTCCATTCGATCTATATTATTAACATATGCTGACAAATCTTGTGCTTCTGCGTCTTCTTCGCCTACAATTGATAAATATTGGAAGTATGCAGCAGATATAATAAACTCTTCATACATTTCAGTAACCATTTGCTCCATTGTAAATATTATTAAATTTATTCTTCCTTTTCAATTTCTTGAAGAATAGTATCCTCGTCAATAAATTGCTTCAAGTCTTTTAAATAGTAACCAAAGCCAATATCTTTTAGATCTTGAATAAGTTGAAAAAAATTTAATGTTTCAATGTATTTGTTGCAACAGAGGGCAGCCTTTACGAATTCCTCAGATTGATTACAATAAAAGTCTATCCACTCCGGACCACTTGCCATACAATATGAGAAATAGGTTTTTGAAAGATTACTAAATTTCTCCTCTAATAATTTAACTGCAATCAGCAACTCAGCCATTTCATTTATTTAACATAATATTTTAAATATGTAGGGGGACGTCTCTTGCGAATAGGATTAACTTTCTTTGATAATACCTGTTTTTTATCTTCGTATAATTGAAACCTCTTTTGGGTTGCAATAATAGCAGGTATAAATTGGCAATCTTCTCCTATAAATTCTATTAGGTGGCTTAATTCTCCTACAAAGTATGATTTCCCAAATGTATTGAAAAACGTAGTAAGGCTTATAATTCCTTCTAAATAATCATCACAACAGTCAATTGCTTCCAAATAATCTCGTTTCAGTGGATAAAACAGCTTGGTGTATTCATCTTTCGAAATCACTTCAAAGAAATTGAGATATTTAACTTTTAACTGTCTGATAGTTGTAGTTAATTTTTCGCGATTACACATAATTCACTTATTACTTGACACATTTTTTCTTTTTGTTTTATACAAAATTGGTGGAAAAATTCAAAAATAACTTTTTACGCAACTCGAGCACAGCTTAGTAAATGTGCCTCGGCATACTAAAATGATCATGATGCACCTATTTATAAGACTTAAGAATGCAAAATCAAATGTGGGAGAACAAAGAGAAAAAATTAAAAATATGATGCGAATGAGAATAAAAGGGGAGGAAGTTAAGAATGAGGGACATGAGAGAGAGGAAGAGGAGGAGGAGGAGGCGCTCCCATATTATAACTACTTAACCGGAAGTTAAAAATTTCGAGCCGTAAGTTGATGTCATGCGATAAAAAATTAAAAACTAAGATAGGAAACTGGAAACCGTTTTGCTTCAATTCAAACCGTTTAGATTTTGCAGCCAGTTAAAATGTTGAAAATGTCAAACCTCAAATTTAAATTACACCTAAGTAGTAACAACTTTTGTCTTTAACTGTTTTTTCTTTGACGTCAAATAAACAAGAAAGGGGTGGTGAAAATATAACCGAAAAACCTGTAAATATAACGTACGTACGACTTTCGTATTTAGTTTTTTCGCTAGTTTTTAAGATACCTAATGTATAGGACCATCACACGTTTGCCACCCTGTATAATGAGCATTTTCTTGCATAGGACATTGATTTCTGCACTACCAAATAATTTCACTGACGACAATTATTAACCAAGTAGTGCGGAAAGTAATACTTTACCACACAGAGCGGAAATTGACCGAACAACGAGAAACGGTACGGTGAAGCCATCAAGAGCGGTAAAGTCAGTTTCCGCACGTGTTAGGTTAGGTAAAATTTTTACCACTAAAACTAAATTTTACCACCGCCTCGGTACAAAATTTTACTTATAAGTATCTTAAAAAAGCTAGGTATTACATATTTATTTTTAGTCACAAATTAAGCTTGTTTTGCGCAATTTACACTTTGGACTAATTTTAATTTACATAAATGCCCCAAAATACTAAAATTCTCGCTAAATCTATTTTACCGTAAAAGGCGGTAAATTAATCTTACCGCACGCGAGTAGATAAAAGATTTTTACGAGATATCTTTTGGTCTATAGTCTATACTAGAAAATATCACAGTAATAATTAAAATATGGAATATCGGCAACATCGCTTAATATACGGACTTTATGTTAAAATAACATAAAATGAATTATGGGCAAAGCCTTACATCTTACATCTATAATCTGTAATAAGACTTATTATGCAATCACAGAATTATAACTAGGAAACCAGGAAGAATCGAAGCACGCAGGAAACTATGTAGATGAAATTTAAAGAGTGAGGTTAGAATAATTCACAATATTCAACTTAAAATTACTAAATCGCGTAAATATTATTTAGGTAATAATATAATATTGGTACTTACCTACCGGAGTTTTATTTGTCACAATTCCAGATAACTAACTCTACTAACAGTACGTTCGCAACCTGGGTCTGGGTATAATAACTTGAATCACAATCACAATATCACAAACTTACAAGCTTAAGAATGATAAAGCAAACAAACAGAGTTGCCAAATTTACACGGACGTAAAATATAAATCTATTCACGAAAATTCACTAACAGCCACGGATATCTTTGGAAATCTTCACAATACTTGATAGATTATATACTTAAAAGAGGGCGGGCGGTTTGGATGGTTTTTGGGCAAAATCGGTAAAGGGAGGGGGGGGGGGAATTTAATAACAAATGGCAATTTTTTCAAAATAATCGAATATTATGTCGATTAATAGGTTTTCGGATATAATATTATTATTAAAATCAAATAATCGATTATTCCAAAACAATCGATTACTCGGTATATCGATTAATTGGAAAATTCATAAATCGATTATTTGGAAATAATCGATTAATTGAAATATCGATTTACCTATCGGAAAATCGATGAATCGATTAATCGGAAATAATCGATTGACCGATTATTCGTTTTATCGGGAAATCGCTGTATTTATTAGTCGAAAATAATCGATGAATTGGAAATAATAGATTAATTAATCGATTAATCGATTTATCGGAAAATCGCTGAATCGATTTATTGGAAAATCGCTGAATCGATTAATCGAAATATCGATTAATCGATTAATCGGAATATCGATTAACCGGGAAATCGATTAATCGAAATATCGATTAATCGGAAATAATCGATTAATCGGAATATCGATTAATCGATTAATCGTAATATCGATTAATCAGAAAATCGATTAATCGGAATATCGATTAATCGGAATATCGATTAATCGGAAATAATCGATTATTTTTAATAATCGAAAATCGATTATTAATTTTGATAATCGCCCACCCCTAGTAGGAATGTAATATGATGGAGCAAAATGGCGCCCAATAAAAATGTTTGAAACGACAGTATATGTAACACATATATACTGTGACTATTTACTGAACCGAATTGGGTCCCATTTCACTAGTACTTCACTATTTCCAACAAAAAATCATAACGAGGGAAGTTCCGGGTAAAAGAATTTTACCGATTATTTATGTATGAACCTCGATTACACTTAGTGATACATTGACCGATTTGAATACATTTACAGGAAGTATTCAGGAGAGTACCGGGGTGGTCATATAGTAAGCACTGAAAAAAAAATGGCGCCATAGCGCCATTTTGAATCCCTTCCCGCGGTAACTTTAAATTGCTTTATTATATTGCCTTAAAATTTGGTGCATGAAAAGGAGGGTATGATTCATTACTTAGTAGTGATATTTCTAGTGTCATAAGTTTAAATGTTTTTAACATAGCAAATAACTTTATTCTTGGCACAAAAAGTTTATGCGGTGGGGGTAATCTAAAAATATTAATTTTGTGGTTTTCAGGGATACAAAGTGCACTTTTACTATTTTAATTTTTAACCGTTGGGATTGCTGATTTTCTATGCGTGTCAAGATATCGTTTATTCATAATATTAGTTAATGTGATTTTAAGTACACCGATTACTTCGGGGAGATTGTGGCCAACATAGATTTTTTAAAGAAGTTTTTAGTGTTGTACCGGGGTTATTCCATGGAAAATATATTCAAAAAAGTAAAAATGGAGTAATGACGCCACTTTAAATTATTTTCTGCCAGAGAGTTTTCGCACAACCTTTTAAATGCTTTAATATATATTGAAATTTGGAGCATGAAACTGTAATGAATCAAAAAAAGTAATTTTGACATAGCTCGAGGTAAAGCCTTGATCTAATGGGAGGCAATGATTTTCCTGGTCAGGTTATTTCGCTAGGTAATTACAAATCTTAATGAATGTTTATAATATTCTGTCATAACTGAGGTCCGTTGTGGGTGACGAGTAGAAATTAAAAAAATATATGTTCTGAAGTATCATGTTTCATATTTTTCGTAGTTTTTAAGAAAATGAACTTTACTTCTACTAATCATATTAATATGTGGCAACGAAAATTTGTATGTATTTTCTAAAACTACGTATGCAATTTTATATATATATATATATATATATATATATATATATATATATATATATATATATATATATATGTATATATATTTAGCCGAAACGTTTGCAATAAACAAAATGAAAATTAGTGACGAAAAATAAATTTGTTTTATTTTTCCAAAAAAATAACTTGAGGCCAAAAAAACCAAAGAAAATCTTCCTACGAATATATTTTAAATGGTCCAGAAACTCACTCTAAGTATATATATATATATATATATATATATATATATATATATATATGTATATATATATATATATATATATATCATTAGTTAACGTGATTCTGGTAAAATTTTACGTTCATTGTACCTAGTAGCTAGGCTTAGGCCTCAGGAACCTTGAGCTTGACATTTACAATAGAACCTTTTTTCAATAAAGGAATAAATAAAAAAAATACAGAAAAATTAAAACCGATTATAAAAACAGTGAAAACTAAAAAAAATATTACTTAATACAATCTTGGAAATTTAACTTCATGGAGTCGGTGTCAAACTAATAGAAACTGTAAATTTTGTTGGTGACATTAAACACTAATTAGATCTTAGTTGAAGTCAAATTTCTTTGATGGAATAAAATATAATTTTTTGACTTCTCAATGTCTTTTAAGCAGTTTTATTTTTTACAGTTGACTACTACGCGGGAGAGCTTTGGATTCATAAGAAACATTTTTTTTCTAAGCTAGCAAAATGCTCAACAAAGGATTAATTTATTATGTTGTGTAAAAAAAAATATAAAAAAATAAAACTGACCTAAAAAAACAAAAAGTAAAAAAGATTTTATTATATCTTAAAAATTTGAGTTTCTGAAGTCGGCGTGAAACTAATTCTTCATTACTGAGCAACAAGACATATATGTATGCGTGTCTTGAATCTAGTACCATGTGTATAATGTCTACTTGCTGTCTTTATTAGTTTGACTCCGATTTCAAAAACTTTTTATAGAAAATCAGCAATATACATTGTCAAAAAATAAAATTATTAACGAGGTTTCTTGCAAAGCCTAGACATCTACTAAGGAAAAAAAAGAAGTTTGACATGTTACACCGATTTTTGCATACTTGTTCACAGGAATAGACCGTATAATGGACAAAACATTATTTTGCATACAAAAAACACACACACACAATTTTTCAATATCAGAACATTAAACCCAACTATTCATAGTTTTCAATTCGACTGTTGCGTTTTCCTGTTATGCTTTTTTTATTTTTATACTAAAAATATCGAAAATCTTCGTCCGACACCCAAAATTTAATCCGTGCGAGACACTAACCTCGACTACTTTTGGTTCAAATTTTAAGCGAACCGGTTTGACCGTTCTCAAATTATCGTTGGTTGGCGCAAATTTGTTTACATATACACAGTCCCACACAATAAAACAGATATCATAAAATTTTGTTCTAAAAATATATTTTTCGTATTCTAGGGACTCTAAAACGTCGATTAAACCCAACTAATATTTTTTAGAAAAAAATTTTGCGACTTCAATACTTAATCTGTATAGCGTACATATTGTGTTAATAATACAATATATTAGCTGTTATTAGTGGTGCAATAAGAATAACTCTGTTTTATCCGTTTAAGAACGGAATTTTAAAAAATTTTGAAATTTATATTTGGATAATTATTTTTAAAACCTGTTGACGAAAGAATCGTATAGACATATTTCACCTCTATTAGGGTTAAATTTTGAAAAACCCGTAAGAAACTATATAACATAATGTAGCTTTTATTTTTTCGATAAGGTAAAGCATAATCGAAAAATGAGGGAGGTCTCAAATTGCGATGATTTCAACTTCACCTTGTATCTGAGAATCGAAGAGGGCTATGTTTCATTTTACAAAAAAGTAAAACCGCAATTCTCTCTCATCACTAATAAGGGAATTACGCCGTAAAACCATCGAAAACCGGTAACCCTGATGTACATTATCTAATATTCTACCATAATATAATACTAACTACGTACTTGCTTTAGTATAATCATTTTTCGTTTTAAACTTTTTCGTCTATTTCCAGGCGTAACTTTCAGTTAGAATATTTACGTGGCATAGCATGATTATAAAAATCGGTAAATTTTCTTTACCCGTAACTTTGCTCGTTATAAATCTTTCCTTTTATTAGGAATAATAAAGTGTGACCCAATTTAGTTCCACACATAGTTCTTTATTAACACGTATACTGTCTTTTCAAATATTTCTATGGTGCCACCATATTGGGTGGGTACCAAACAGTTTCTACCTGTGCCACCCTTGATTTTTGAGCAAAATCTCAAATAAATTGAATAAGTACTTTTTACGCTGATTTTTTTAAGACCGCAATTTTGTCCCATCTTTTTGAATTCGATAAGTTTATCCCTATATTACATTTAATTTTTGTGCAAAATTTGAAGCCAGTTAAATATGAATATGTTTATTAAATATTTTATTTGGCCGCCATTTTGTTCCTCCATCTTGAATTTGTAACACAATTTTACCAATTTATGTCTAAATCACATTTAATGCTTGCATAAAGTTTGAATTCTATTTTGGATTTGGACTAAAATGTTAACAGTTCACACACTTGATTTTGTAACAATTTGAGGTAAATTATTTCACTAAAGCGCTATTTTGTTTGGCCATATACGAATTTTACCAGAATGTTATCAGGTCATCTCTATATTATCCTTAGTTTTTGACTACCTGAAGTCAACCGGGTAAATAGCTTTTAGCTATGCTGCGAACTGACAGATATACCTACCGATAGTCCAACAGAATAAAGCAAACACAATTTTTGGAATCTAGGGACGCTAAAACATGAAGATATGTAAAACCTGGGAGGGTGATATTTTCACGATTACAAACACATTTGGCCGCCATTTTTTTCCGCCATCTTGAATTCGTAACACAATTTTAACTGTTCACTCTATATCACACTTAATTCTTGCACAAAATTGGAAATCAATCCAATAAGTAGTTTTTCCAGGCTGATATTTTTAATATTTTATTAGGCCGCCATTTTGCTTAGTCAGTTATTTTTTAGTAACAATTTTTTAACGCTAGGCTGCCATTTTCTTCCGCCATACTATACGAAAATGTTACCAAGTCATCTTCATTGACCCTTAATTTTTGACCAACATTTGTCAACAAGTCAATCGGGTGAGTAATTTTTTAGCTATGCTCCGAACAAACAGACAGACCGACGGAATGAAGAAAATATGTTTTACGGCCTCTAGGTAAAGAGTGCAAATATTTTGAAGGGTAAATTTTTCATGATTACAATCTCTCTTTTACGAGGGAAGTAAAAATCACAAAAACACTGATACATTTTATTATAAATTCGCAAATCGCAGATCGAAAATCAAACGAAAATCGAACGAGGGAATAACGAACAACGATCCGCACATCGAAATCAAAAATGATAAATTCACTGGCGGATTTAGAGAGGACGAAAGGGGCACCAAATTCATTTTTATGTATAAACGAAAGCACTGGATCAGTCGAAAATAGTAATTCGCCCCCTCTTCCTGAATGGGATCTATAGATCCTCCCTTTATCTGTTTTACATGTTCAATTAACATAATAAAATTCAACAACCAAAAAAAAGTCTTCACTTTATATAAATTAAAATAATTTCTCCCCCCTTCCACGAACGACTTCATCCTTCAAACAGCCATAAGCAAGTAAATTCCTAAATATTATCCGAGGCGCCGCCGCTCAAATAATAATTGTATTTTATTCTGTTAGTCCCAGTTTCTTTCAGTATTGTATTTGCATTTTCCAACACGTCAGTACCTTTTCATATTACTTTTAACCTGACTTGACCTTGTCGCTGATATTTTGTTTGCTGTGTGCAGTTCAGCCTTAATGTGCTCTTTTCGTATACATTTTTTGTTAGTTAAAGTAGAAGCAATAAATAAGCCATAAGCTTACATACTATTTCAATTCTCAAATGGCAATTAAAAATTATTTAATTTTGCCCTTTTGTAAAATTAGATCCTTTTTTGTTGGGCTTTTTCATATTTTCTATATTAATCCGAACATGTCGGAGACGATCTAGTTTAAATAAAAATGCCTTTGTCAATCGAATAATTTAAAAAGATATTCTCTTCGCGAAATCGATATAATAAGAACATGAGTAAATTTCATTTTGGTTTAAATATTTACAACTTTAATAAGATACACCTCGAATTTTAAAGTTGAATAATTATCACCTACTTTTGTTTTTAAATGACAATGATTGCCAACATCTTTTACAAAAATAAGAAAATTCCCTATTAAAAATGAGAATTTTTGATAGTTTACAGATTCTTTGTATACTGTCTTGGTGATTACTTTTAACTGGTTAGAATAATTTTTAGATAAACTATTCTGTTTACGATTTTTTAGACAAACAACATCAACAAAAATACTTTTTTAACAAAAACTAATGTTAGATAGTGATTTACTTTAACTTTATACAGGAGCGCAACATGAATTTACTTCTAGACTCTAAAAAAAACATATTAATTAGAAATAGTCTAATTCAATATTTGTTAAAATTTTGGCTTGTAATAATGTTTTCTTGATTAAATAAATTATTGCTGCGTTCGCAAGAATAAAATATATTTTCTAGGCTGCGAAGAAGGAAAAAGTTCCTTTGAAATACTAGGAACGCAGCAATAATATATATAATGGCTAGAATAAAAATTGTTAATTTAGAATGAGCATTTGCTGTTACCCGTATATCTTTTGGGATACCTTATGTATTAATTTTATATTCTTCTACAATGACGACCTATAAATCGTTTTAAAAATCGGTAAAGGACCTTATGTTTTTCATCAAGAGCACTAAGTTAAACAACTAATTAAATTATAAAATAGAAAAAATGAATAAAACAAGATCCTTGAAGATGCCTAGTGCAATCGAAGGCGAAACATCGGAAAGTGATTCCATTTTGACACGGTCTAATCCCAAGAACCATGATTTCTTAATTGACCACAGCCGCACGGTGGATCGAGGTATAGGGATCGAGCGGCCATAATTCAAGCAAAGTACATAATTTATTGAATTTGGACAAAAAATAATTTATTTAATGTACAAAATTTATAAAAAAGTGTTTTTACATTTTTTATTGAAATGAAGCTAAATGGGGGATGGGGTTGACTTATAAGCGAAAAAAATAAGGTTTTTTTAAAAGTGTCGCTAAATAATATCGGCAACAGAATTATATACAGATTTTAAATTTTATTAGCAATGTAACTGAAAATGTTACCCTTGGAATAACCCACCCCTTTGCTTTATCGGGGCGAGTTTCAAGAAATGGTTGGATTAAGTGAGATTTGGCAAATCAATTTAAAAGAGATAGGAGATTATAATAAATTCAGCTAGCTAGTTATTACATATTTTAATAACAAAATTCATATTTTTATAAAAAAAATAACAGAAACATATTATTACCCTAACAAAAGTGTAGACTATACTCAACCCAAATTTTCCCTCAAAAGGTAAATAAGAAAAGTAGATACATATATATATACATATAACTGAATCGTAAAACAAAAAAAATATAAAAAAAAGTTTGGTACTCTATAATCTATAAAAGCAGTTCTTTGGCTTCTTCATGTAGCTCCAAATATTCTTTTTTTATCCACGTATGCCGAAATGCTGCCAAATAAGGGTCAGATGATACAAGGAGACAATTAAAAACATCTTGATTGGTGGCAAACCGTGAACATTTTCGACTGTTGTTTTTCCTGAACCTTTTAAGGTCTTTATTTCTGGCCTCTGCTGCTTCTTCACTCAACTGTCCAATTGGTAGACAAGCTGAGCGAATAATAGCAGCACCATGAATAAGAATACGATGTACTGTTGATGGCATGTAGTACCAACTGTATAAAGATACATAGAGCTCAGCAGTTTCAAAACAAAATTTTCCAAATTTAACATCATTCAGTGGACATTCGCTTACCAAAACTTGTAGAATAATTGCAAATTTTTGAATAAGTAACTGACTAACACCAGTTACTTTCGAAACTACTTCTATATCATGAAAAAATCTCCTGGCTGTATTTCCATCATTCGAAGTTCCAGTCCCTTGTCGCGGAACGTCAACTATTATACCCAGTTTTTGTTTTACTTCTTCTTGTATTCTTTTTTTGGTTGTTTTCACTATCTCTTTTTCCTCAATACTTCGAGCACTCCATTTTTCAATGGGGAGTTTATATGAAATATGTAAAATGCACTCCATGAAGCGAATCCAAGCATGCAAATTTGATACCCCATATTGAAAGGCGGTTTCGTCTTCTTTTTTTTGAATGATTTTATCTAGGCTGTTCATTTCTGATGGTTTAGCTTTACAGATAATGCAGCATGCTGAAGACGATGTTTCTGTCAACACTTGCCCCACTTTACCATCTAACATAGTCAGTGATAACTTATGACAAACTTCAAATTGTTCAGGTACCACAATGTCAGTATTGTTCAAATTTCCAATTTCTTGGATATATTTTTTTACTATGTTTGTTGTATTTTCCGGAGTTTCTTTACAAAATTAAAAAAAAACTGGTCGGCAAAAGTTTGGTGATGAAGGATTTGGATTTTTCCACACTATAAAATTGTTTTCGGATATAATTTAAAGTGGAACTAGGGAAACAACAGAAACACTCTCATCAGAAATATTTGAATCACTAAAATTTTGTTTGTAAACACTATTTCCTGACGATCCGTCACAGCCCCATTTGGAAATTAGAGTAAATGACCCAGATCCACTTTTTTTTGCATTGTCCAGTACATTATTTAACAAAAATATCCTCTTTGTTGTGTGATCCAACAGATTTTGTAGTTGCAGTGATGCTCCTCTCTCGCTTATTATGGGATTCGCTGGATAACATTCCAATTTTGCAGCAGAAATTTGGTAGTAGCTTGGAAAAACTGCTGTGCCTTTTTCTTCGCATTGCTTTCTCAAATGCTGATACTGATATTTGGATAGTTTTAGGTCTACCATTAATGCTAAAGCTTCAGTTTTGGAGAATTGCTTCGGACATTGTTCTTTATTTAAACTTTTTGCCCCCTGTGATAATATTTTTTTAATGACATCGGCTTCTTCTATTTTGCCACTAGCTAACAATTTTCTTATTAATAATGTGAGACCTCCAAAAATAATAATAATAAAAAAAAACTTGAGGCCTCTTGGTAAACAAAAATAATCTATTTAATATAAACCGAATTTAACTTACAACTAAAACAAACATAATGTTTAAATATAATAAAGATACTGAACGGACTTATGTACTACTTACATTAACTGAACGATTATTGACAATATTTGATTATCCTGTATAACCAGGCTGGCCGTCTTTTGTTGAGTTGTTTTAATAGTTATCTGTAATTAGGAGAAAAACAATATCTGAGCAACAAGTACTGACTAATTAAATAAGTCTGACTTTCTATGGTATTATTGGTTGTTTATTTAATAGTTATTGATTGTTTGTTAATAGTTTTTAATGATAACAATAATTAATAGTGGCCATAATACTGAACGACAGTATGTGGGCATGAACGACAATGCCTAATATTCCGAACGACAGGAATATGAAAAGGACACTGAACGACAGCGTCTTATTAACACGTACGACTGTGTTTTAATATCTGAACGACAGATAGTAAGGCCTGATAATTTAATATGTGACTCAGAGTCCCCATTGACTATCTACTAGTAAATAATTAAATAAAACATAAAGCGAATTTCAATTAAATAATATACAAATGCAAAGGTCAATACGTTTTGCCCGTGAGCAGACTCACCTAAATATGTACAACCACAAATACCACCACAAAAGTCACAAGAACTGCAAATCAATATCTTTGCACCACTTTTGAACAAAACAGAAATCACACGTACTCTCTGCAACGCACCATGCAAAAGTGACGACGTAATTCTTTCTAAATGCCGCCACCTGTGCGAGCAATCCTCTTATCTTAATGGTATTTTAAAATAACAACCATCGTGTGATTCATATTTCCTTCAGAGTTAGACACGTATTTAATTTTTATGACAGAGTGTTTGTTAAGAAGAAAATAATTCTTACAATAATTTCTCTATTTCTGCCAAACTTAAATCATAATTTTTTTGACTTAATTTTCTTCTTTGACTCCTTTTAGAACATTCTTCAAAGAGTTTAGAGGGTCTCCCTTTTTTTGGGGCATTTGATAGACATTTATCATCAATAAGTATTTTTTTTCCAGCCACGAAGAATTTTTTTTAAAAAAAACATGTTTAGTTCGATTACTGTCCCTCCATCTTCGGCGAATTTGGCTTAGAAATATTTTTTGTAACTGCTTCTTGAGGGCCTTAAATCCATCATCGGTCAATTCAAAATGCTGCTTAAGGCTTGTAAAAAACAAATCGTCATTTCCACCACAATTTACAAAAAACTCTGCCAAAGTACACCTACTAACACGAACCATATTATTTTGTTTAATGGGAAAACGTAAAATAATTGTATTTCGGCGATGAACAAAAATCAACTACTTTAAATCCATATATCATTTAAATAGGCAAATTTAGGCAGCCAATTTTTTTTTTGTTGATAAATACATTCCTCAGATAATATTATTTACAATATTAGAAAACGTCGATATGCGGCGATAGTATTTGGTCCCTTCTCTGAAAATTACTAAATTATGGAAAAAAACAACGTTAAAAAAAATCAAAAAATATTACAGGAAAATTTTTCATAATTTTTTGACCGAATAGTCTACAAATAGATAACATATTTTCTCTAAAAAAAATTAAAAAAAAATATCAAAAGTTTTTTTAATCCTCCGAAAATAAACAATTTCCTATGTTCCTTTAATAATCGAATAAATCAAATAAATTTGGTATGTTTGGGAGGATGAAAAATTTTAGTGATAATTAAATTTAAAAATTTTTTTTTCGTGTTTTTTTTTTAACCAACCCTTCTATTTTAAAAAAATAATAACAATTTTTCATATAGTCCAACTTTTCGAAAATCACTTATGGCCGCTCGATAACATATGAACGGGCCAGCGTGAGCCGTGAAAGCTTTCGTTCTAATAAAACAAGAAGCAAAAAAATTAAAAAATGTATAAAAATATTTTAAAAAAAGTATATAGGGATTTTCGCAGTACGAAAGTAGGTTAGATACATTTTAACTCAGTTTAACCTTTTACCTCACTGCCATTTCTGTTACAGTTTTCAAGTATTATATTGGAAAATAGTGCTTGTCAAATAGTTCCATCTAGGCATCAACGAACTTTTAAGATTATTTTTTTACATAATTTTATTAGTCTAAACAATAGGGAACGTGTTCAAATTTATTCCATATGAAGTTTAGATTAAAGTGCCCTATATTGCAATAAAAAAGATGGTATTCATGAAAGGTTTATCATTTCATAGATTTCGTAAACAACTGGTTGTTATAGAGGCGCAGCAAGAAATTGGTTTTCCATCCACGTATTTTAAACTAGCGATTGGCGATGCACTGTATAATGCTACTAGTATAATAAATAAAGTATGGCATATCTTAGTGCGTGAAGTAGAAATGATAAAAGCAACCCCTGATCGTCCAAATAAATGATTATCGCAGCATCGAGTGCTCCTTGGTACAAAGATATCCTTCGATAGCTACTCTTGAAGTTATGGATAATCTACATAAATTTTCTCTGGTACTGAATATTATGCAAATTTTGCTTAAAGCCAAAATCGATATCTTCGCATAAACGGTCCATTAGATAAATTCACCACTTTTTATTTTTCATTTTGCGGTTTATTCGAAATATAAGCTAGTGCGCAAAAAGATTAGGCACGACGTTGCCAAGAGCGCGAAAGAGGTCTATTTGTTTAGCAATATTTCTACGCGTAATTCAATTAGGAGAGACTGCAACATACCGGCATTACTAGCCGTAAAATTGCACCTAACCACGTATATATCACTTGATGGATTCCTACTATAGTGAGTACACTGCAAAGTTCGTATTCATTTATGGCGTGTTTAATCTAACAATATATGGATTGTCTATACGGAGTGCTTTTGCTCGAAGTTAGTTTTAAAACTTTAGGTTTTAATATTATCTTGTTGTTTTATTATTATGTTATCGTTGAAGTTCATTTCGATTTGATTTCTTAAAATTTAGGTTATTTCTTGATCAAAATGTTATTCTTTCTGGCAGTAAACCTTCTAACTGTCGTCTTTTATAAACAATTTTGCTTCATTTTCAGGATCGCGTGGTAGGACCATTTGTTGCCGATTAAGATATCGGCTACAATTAAAATAAAGAATCTAGTTATAATTGGCAATGATCAAAGTAGCACTAACATATTTTTAAGATATAAATTTGTAAAACTTTTTAAAACTTTAAAAGCAATACATTTAATATAAATTGTTGATGATTGATACACACACTCCAATTATTTTTTTTTGTTTTGGGAGTAAGAGTATATTATAATATTTAGCTGTGATTTTTATGAATTAATGACCGGCCAGTAAATTAGGAACATCCTGAACATGTTTTTGTTGGGAAATATATAAAGAACATCTAAAGACCTACCTTTCAGCAAAAATTATTTTAGGAATTGAAAATTTTTCAGGAATAAAGTTCAAAATGACCAACTTTAAGGGGCCGCCAACTCAAAAGCTGGTCGATGGATTTTATTGTACCCATGGAGATTTTTATTCAGAACGTTGAGATCTACATCATATGCTTTTTTTTAAATTGACTGATTTTCTATAAGGACTGTGTAGGGTTCTTTAAAACGTATACTTGTTTTGTCAAGTTCAAAATTCCACGCATTTATTAAATATTACAATTACTTTTTTCAGATTTTGTATGTTGTATTTTTGTATATTCTTTATACGTCCCTTCCATATTTGTTTAGGTAAAAAGTATTTATTTACACAATAAATAAAAAAGCATATATGAAAATTAGATTTTCTCGAAATCTGTGAATATTTTCTAAAAACTTTTGTAATGGTCATTTAATATTTGAGGTGTTTCCATAATAAAATATTTTTTAGGCTGCAGTAGGTTTTCTGACTACATTTCTTAACATATTTTGTAAATTGTAAGTCATTAATTTACTATTGGCAGAATGTGGCAAACTACTGCGACCATAGGAAATAGTCTGACAAGCTTGAACAACTGATGCAGACGCTTAAGTAACACTTCGCTAAAACCCAGGACAGGGTATTGTTTTGTTGTTATTGTTTGGAAAAAAATGAGGCATTAGGGAACAATTTGTTATTTTAATTGTCATATTGTACCGAAACAAAATAAAATGTTAAATATATATATACATAGAATGATAAATTTAAAAAATAAAGATTTTGTACAAAACGTACGTACATAGCATACAAAGCTTTCGTAAATCCTCAAATAGATCCCCTTTTTTGAGTTAGACTATGAGAAGTTTGTCATAAAAACCTGCTCAGGCATTATTTAGCATATTCGAATATATATGAAACTGTTAACTTGGCTAGAAAGTGCTTTATATCACACGAGTGTTGGAAAATACTTTTCAATACGACAAAAAGTTGAAAAAGCAAAGCTTTACTTATTTTTTTGCAATTAATTAACGCTAGTATTGAAAAGTGACTACTGAAGATTCTTTGTGTAAAGGTAGGAAAATTAATTTATATTAACTGTATGAAAGTGATCGTTTTCAACCCTCGTAATGTGACATACTAAAACAAGTTAGTAGGAGAAAAGTAACATTGCGTTTAAAAACAAAAACTTAGTTTACTGGAAATTAGGAATGTTATTAGGCCAAGGAAGATGCTGTTAAATAGCGGTACCAATAAGTTTCAAGGAACCTTTGGTTTCCTGCACATTCAACTTAAAAAATTGTACTATGTGTAGGCAATTTAAATTACATTTTGGTTGAAAATGGGTTCAAAAGGGTTCACGCGCTTCAGACACAAAGACATGAGTACGATTTAACATTTCAAGTTTTGCAATTATGTAAAAAGGATCAATGCAACGTGAAACCCAGCTATTTTGTGGAAAATAATATATGCGACGGCATTTGCGTCAAAAAGTGGTCAAAAAATGATCGATAATTCTGTTTTATCATTCTAGATTTGATTTTTTCATTCTATAATGTAGCTCCCAACTATACATATTTCCGTATTTAAATCACATTGAAGCTAATAAATATATCTTACAGTTTTAACATAATGTTGCAGCGTCGGAAGGCTAGCAAATGATCCATAATACTGCGTGCAGTTCCTCTTTAAAGGAGATAGTTATTAGAAATTGTTTTTCAATAAACACTATGTTTCATATTTTAAAATAGTAAAAACTCGAAATAAGCCGTACTAAATGTTTAAAATTCTGAATTCCAAAACAAAATACTTAAAAAAAAGAGCTCTTTTTAGGGTTCCCTCGATATCCTCCAAGTATTCTTAGTATTCTCGGAAAAATGTCGTGAATTTTGTTTGTATGTCTACTTTAAATTCAGCTCTTAGAAAAAGAACATTTGATCTTTAAAAAAACCAAATTAAAGGCAATGTAAATAGTCTAGTGTACTACGCGCAATTTGATTTAAAACCACAAAAATACTCTGGCCGATTTTTTTAGCAGAGGGGAGTTTATAGAATAAATAAATACAAACTTCACCACGAAAATTATTCCGCAAGTAAACAAAAAGGGATAAAGAGGGGATAAACTTTTCCAGTTATTCCGGTTTTCAGGCTATAATCAAATAGAAACGACGACTATTCAAAAATAACAAAAATCATAATTTATTATCGAATTTTACATTATGAATGTCAAAGGACTCTTTTAGGTTCAAAATAAGCTAATCTGAATTAATTCAGGAATATTAACCGAGAAGTAGCACAAGAGGGAAAAAGTAGGAATAAATAGCTTTTTTTCGGGAATATTCTTTTAAGCTTAAGGATTGGGACACAATTTCGAGAGAGGTCGCTGTAAAAATGTACACGAGAATAAAGAAAAACGACAGTATCTATTAAATTTATTCCAAGTTGTTTAGGTACCTAAGATATTTTTATAACATTTTTTTGGCATAGAAATCAGAAATCAAAAAGATTTTATAACATGCCCCATATTTTCTCAATTTTAATCTCGTTTTTAAGCGTTGGTAAAAATTAAACAGATTATATGGATTTCAGAAATGAATAATCGCAAGAAAATATTTGATAAATTTATGTGAAGTTAAGTTCACCGTGCTCTCGTCTAGATATTTTTTCTCAATTGATACCAAAATAAAATCAACATCCAATGACTAAACTTACAAAAATAAATAATTATCTTGAGAATGAAATACTTTACTTTCCATTTTGGCAAAATTATTGTAACTTGACCATCTATGATTCGGACGAAAATTTCAAATTTCGCGATTCACGCCTACTTAGCAGACCAGCAAACATAAACCCCTTAAAACTAGAATTACTCAATTATTTATTTTTGAACATAATAAAACTATCTTTTAAAAATGTAATTCTTCAATATTTTCGGGATTTGATTAAAAAAAGAGCGTATACTCTTTGGTATTCGCTTATTGTTACTTCCCTTGCAAAAAAGAAAGTAACTATTGTAATTGTGCGAAAACATGTTTTCTCCATTCTTTCGGTCTGCTTGTCGGTCTGTCTATCTGTTCACGACATAGCTAAAAAACTAACCCGATTCACATCAAATTTTGGTCAAAATTAAGAGTCGTATAGAGATGACCTGGTAACTTTTTAGTAAAAATCCTTTATGATAGAACAAAAGGGGAGCCTGTGAAAAGTTAAAATAATATTACTAAAAAACTAATTACCCAGTTTACTTCAAGTTTTGAACATAAATCAAGTGTTATATTGCCACGAAAGAATTGTTTGTTCTTACATTCGGCTGTAGAGTTTTAGAATAACTAACTTTTGTATTTGAGTTTTACCAGTAATATTTGAATACTTCAGGAACTTTGAGAATAATAAAGACTTGGGTATTTTACTTAAAGTAACTGGGTTAAGGTCGGATATATAAGGACAGGTACTAATCACTTGAGTTAGGTCGCACCAGGAGTTAATAATGCAAATGATTAGAGGAGGTTAATTGAGACCTAAGTCAAGTCTAGAGCTGATGGAAATCGCGTCGCTAACATTTTGGTACGAATCCAATCTGGTGGCATATTAAAGTATTTAGAAAATCAGTCTGAAAAACTACTTAATAGATGAATTGTAATTTTTTGTGCAACCATTAAGTGTAATATAGAGATAAACAAGTAAAATTCTGGTAAGAATTCAAGATGGCGCAACAAAATAAAGACCAAATAAAATATTTAAAAAATCAACGTAAATGAATATTCTTATTCAATTGACTTCTAAATTTTAAACAAAAATTATAGGGATAAACTGGTACGAATTCAACATGGCGAAACAATAGGGCGGTCTTAAAAAGTCAGTGTATAATCTGCTTCTTCAATTTATCTTAAATTATGCCTATAAAGTAAGTGTGGCATATGCACTGGTAAAACATTGGTACGAATCCATTATGGTGGAATAAAACGGCACACAATAAATATTAGCTAATTCAGAGTGAACACCCTTAAAGTTGGACCTATTGTCCGTATAAATATTTTTGCAGAGACCACACAAACCTCCTGAACGCATTGAAGCTAGAGTGGGTACTCAAGTCACCCACGAGTTCACCCAAAAATGCAGATGCATGCTTTAACGGTTTTCTACATTTAAGTGTACCCTCCTTTATATTGGTTGATTGGACCTGCGTAGTCACAAGAAAATTAAGGAAAGGTCGCACAGGTATAAATCTATCTGAGGGAAGAGCACATATCATGGGAGAAATGAAGGTGGTAAAAATTCATCCAACTCCAATTTATTTTTCCATAATTTTTGCATAATTAATTTAGCACAGAGAGTAATGGGATTAATCAGACCAAGTGAGTCATAGAAAGTGGGTCATAAATTTTAGAATAGCTGCTGAAATTTGAAGTTCTGTTATAACTGAATGTGATATTAAATTGATAGAATAACTTAAAGTATCCTTAACTGGGTTCCAAAAAATTCCTAATGCTTTACATGTCTTATCCTCTGCTATAATATACTCTGTTGTTTGATCGTCTTTATATGTATCTAAAACCTCGATTTTATTTGAACAACATTTTCTTAAGTTAAATCCCGATTTTTAGTTAGGGTCCGCCCGCCAAAGAATGCGCTGCAAATCTTTATACAAGTTGAAGTTTCTGTACATTTTTTCCATGTGTCCCGTGAAAAGAACATTGTAACATCGAAGTTTAATGAGAATGATGAATAAAGTACGTTGATTTACAGGCCTTGGCATAAGAACGTCATTAATACTTAAACCCGTATCAGTTTTATGAGGCTCATTAAAAACGAGGCTTAATTTATTAGTGGTACTACTCTCTTGTATTACGCCGTGGTGTGGCAAGTAATAACATATGTTTTTATTTAAATATTTGTTCGAATCAAGTTTTGACATATGTGTCAATTGCTTGTATTCCGTTATAAAATTATTTTTACGCGGATCTATAAGAATCACCTCAACTAATATAATTTCGATTTAGAGGTAACGCAACTTCAGTTAATATACCATTAACATCTTTTCGTAAATTCTGTAAAAAATGTGCTTCGCATTTTTGTTCTTCAATGCTAAAATTAATTTTCGGAGAATCGTACTGCTCGACTTGCCAAAACTTCTCTATTCCTTCAAGTAAAAGATTATTTTCTATCGACAAATTACATACTACGTTTTTTTTTTGAATTATTAGCCCAATTTAGAGCAGATGGCCCAGACACAATCCACCTGAACTTTGTTTTTTTTGGGCAAATTGGACCGTCTTAGCTTAACTTTATTTGTCCTATGGATAATATGTGGAAGAAAATATACGCGCCTAAAAAATATCGATAGTAATAGAAACGTCTAATTGTTTATCAGCCAAAAAATATCTCAGTTAGAGAAAAAGCAATATATACTGTTTTATTAGTATTTAATGTTAATTTGTTTTTATCTAGCTAATTTTTAACTTTTTGAAGCCCCATACTAGCCCTTGTCCTCACGGTATCCCAGTTCCCACCCCTAAATAACAAGACTGTGTCATCGGCATAGGAAATAGACACACCATTAATATCCAGACCCAACAAAGAATTTATATACACTATGAGAAGCAAGGGCCCAAGTACTGTGCCCTGTGGAACTCCCGTTTGAACAATTATAGGGTCACTGATGGTGCCCCTATACTTAACCATTTGTTTTCTGTCCGTCACATAACTGTTAAAGATATCTAACACTGTACCTCTCACTCTATAATGCAGTAAAACCTCCAGAAGGAGATTATGTGGTACAGTGTCGAATGCCTTCGCCAGATCAAGAAAAACAGCTATACAATTATCTTTTGCTTCCATATATTTTTTTACATTATCAACTAATTCAAGCATGGCATCATTTGTGCCAATACCCTTCATAAATCCGAATTGCATTTTATTTAGGGCATTTATTGATATTAGATAGTCATACAATCTACTCTTTAGACATTTTTCGAATATTTTTGTAAATGTTGTAATTGAACTGATGGGTCGGTAGTTAGAAATGTCAGTTTTGGTTTCTTGCTTTTTATATATTGGAGTTACCACAGTGGTTTTCAGTGACAGTGGGATCTTACCTGTGGAAAAATAAGGTTTATTATGTGTACTAAAGGTTTCAAAATATGTTGGTGGTATGTTTTAATTAATTTAGAAGTAACACCATCTATCCCAGGGGAACAGTTGGTTTTTAAACTACCTATATGCAATATCTATTCTTTTTCGGTTACAGGGCTTATTGTAATAGATTGAACAGGATCGGGATAATTATTATTTAACATGTTTGCTATGATGGGATCTGATATTTTGTTAGCTAAGTTTGCTCCTACATTTATATAATGATTATTACAATAATTTGCTGCTTGTGTGAAAAATGTTTGCCATTACTATCATTTATATATAAATCATTTCTTTTTTTATTGTTTGACTCATTTGCAGCCTCATTTATCACTTTGTAGATTTTCTTTCGATTGTTGCCGCTTTCGTCTATTTTATTTTTGTAATAATGATGTTTTGCTTGTTCTATGATTTTATTAACCTGATTTCTATAATTACTATACTCCTGTAGTAGAACAATGTTATTGCTATCCTTTATTAAACATTTTTTTAGTTTGTCCCTAAATTTAATAGAATTAACAATACCATTTGTGATCCATGGCTTGAGCTTTTTCAGATGAAAGCAATTGAAAACTTTTTTATTCTTACTTTTATTATATAATGACATAAATCTATCCTCAAATGTCTGATATGCCATTTCAGCATCTTCCAATATAATAACGTCCTCCCAATTTTCAGTCAGCACTAATCATATTTTCAAATTTTTGGTTATCAAATGTTATTTTTTCATGTATTTGTTGCCTGTTACTTGGGACCACATCTTCGTCAATATTTAAATCAAGTTGAATAGGGTAGTGATCTGTGATAGCAGTATCGATTAAAAAAGCATTTTCCAGTAGTTTTGCTGCCTTTAATCTTTTTCTGATGAAAATGTGGTCAATACAGCTTTTACTTTGTCTAGCCACTCAAGTATCTAAAATGATACAAGATTGAAAGCCAAGAGATGATAGGATTGATGTGTACCTGACTACCGAGTTTTTTGTGTGGTTTAATATATCAAAATTTATATAGCCTAAGAATATTTCGATGTTGTTATTGTTTAAGCCGTTAAGGTGTGTCTCAATATCTGACAAAAATTGGTCCTCGTTGGAGAAGGAAGATCTATAACAAGCGATTAGCATGAAATGTATGTTGTGTAACTTAAATACAATATTACTTACAGTTATTTTGGTTAGAGGCAATGCAATATGTGTCACTTCAAAATCAATGATACTGTTTACAAAGATAAGAACACCATCATTTTAATTTTTCATACTTCCGTTGCAAATAGTTTCAAAACCCGGTATTGCAAAATTCTTCACATCATACACACGCCAGGTTTCACTAAACACTATAATATCTAAATCCTTTATTTTAAAAGATTCTAGGAACGCTATATAGGAATCAAAATTTTTTTGAGCGCTGCATATGTTGATGTGAAGAACCTTAAGCAACTTTTTTTTGTTCTTTGTATTAATATAAAAGTCTTTGTACTCGTCTATATCATATCGTACATCACTAATATTTTCAAGTTCTTGTTCTTGATCTATTTCATCCAAAACTTCTATTTCTCCAACATCCATAAAACTCAGGTCAAGGATTTGGTGTGATAGTCTATTCCTTCCCTAGTTTTTGCTTCCTTTCCCAGATGTAATGTACACTCGTTACTGAAAGCCTTATGATCACATTTATAGTCCTTTCCATATTCCATGTTGGCATGCTTACAGTTCACACATGTGTAACTACTCTTCTTCTACAGCTTGGTTTCATGTTGCCCAGCACAGTTTCCACAAGAAATACTTCGTTGACACTCAGCAGTTTTATGGCTATAGCCATAGCATCTATAACATTTTTTAACATATAGATCCTCTTTGATTCTACAAGTGTCCCATCCTAGTGTCATCTCTTTGTTTATCGGCTTGACAAAAGTGGCACCTACTGCCTCTACAAACCAGATATATTTTTTTGACTTATGTGATTGTCTACAATAATTTATTTTTATCTTGTCTGTTTTGTCCATATCTTTATTAAACACCAATAGTTCTTCTAAAAGTTCTTCCTCATTATCAAACTTTTTTCGTAATCCTATGAACACTAATCTAGGATTTCTCATGCTTGTCATGCTAACTTCATATCCTTTCATTTTATCTTTTGTTACTTTCAATAGACTTTCTGTTTCTTCTTTTGATTTAGTTTCCACTATGACATTACCTTTCTTGGTTGTTATGATCTTCTTGACTGTTGCCTTTGCTTGAAGTGGATTGACATTTTTCATGAGCTCTTTTTTAGTTTTCTGGGCATTTTGGTTTGGATTCTTAGATTTAATGATAATTTTGGGCATATTTATAGCCTGTTGAGAGGAAGAGGAGTTCACCTAACCTCAAATGTCAATTTATGTGCAATTTGGCGGGAAGTTTCCTGATACTTATTGTTATTCTCTTATTATATTTCCCAATTCCAGGAGCTGCCAACACTTTCCAGGCCAGATTGGAACCTCCGGAATACCAGGAACATACTTTTAATATACTTAGTACACTGTTACTTGATATTTTGCGTAAAGTTTACACGACAGCATAACCTCCCAATTTGACAACTCTATTACTCTTGTTTGTAAATTTCAGAGATGTAAACATTGCAGTGGTAAACACCACTCTTTGCTACATACCGATAATCGCTACAATTCGGTTAAAAAAGAAAACGGCAAAGGTAAGTCCGGGCCTGCCTTTTCACCTAGCTACGTGTCAGGTCCATCGGCTGATGCAATGGGAGTCAATGCAGGCGCGAGTGGGAAAAGACCGGCAGAGAAGGAAAGTAGCATCACTTCTCCCCGTACAGTGTTGCCATTACTACAAACTGCGTGCACTAATAGATCACAGCCGTCTAGCTGCAGCACTTTATTGGCTACAGTATTGATAAAGGTTATTGCTAATAACGGTGAGTATTTCATTGGGCGTGCTCTTTTAGACAGCCGATCGCAAAGTAGCTGTATGTTTAAGGATTGCGAGAGTAAATTAAAATGGCAAGAAAGAAAAATAAATATACCGGTTGCCGGAATTAACTCGTCTCATATTTCTAGCCCCTATTGATAAATAAGGTAACTGATAATCTATCTAACAATGATCTCGACATAACTAATTTCGATATAAAGGACAGATTAAGTTAAAGTCTTTTATTTTTATCAATCACAGAATTGAAATCTTGTAAAAACGGGTTAAATCGAGTTAGTCTCCCATTTAAAACGCCCCTTTTTATGTTAAGTAGTTTTAAAAGAGAAATGCTTTCTGATTGTTTATCTACCGCGTTTTCATTCATTATTTTTTACGCTTATATAGGTACCTAAATGTTGGGCTAGATATGTTGATGATAATTTTTTAATGTCGCCCTAAATTTAGGTTTTCAGATGTTGCCATTCCAAATAATGTCGTTCCCTTCCTTGATGGTGTTGGTACAAAAGAAAGAGGACGAAACTCTGCTTTCATAAAATCAACTCCTACAAACAGATATTTAAATTTTATTTCCCAATTCATGAGTGTCTAAGGCTCTTTCAATATGCTATGCAAAATTAATTCGGCGCAATCAGAAAAACTGACTGAACCTTTAAAATCAAACTGATATTCCACTGAAGATATTAAATGGATAATTAGAAATTGCAATAATCCCAGTCCTCAATTAGAATTGAATATGTCATCAAGTAGTGCAATTTTTCTTTTTAGACAGGGTACCACAGTTAAAACTGGAACAATTCTGCGGAAGGCAATGAATGCTTAAGGACACCGAAAGATGTAATTTCTTTTTATATTGAGAAACAATTTATAACATTCCTTTTTCTTGGGGTAAAGTGTAAGTAGGTGAACCTGGACGGTCTGTATCTACTATACTTAAGAAACATGAAATATTAAACACAAATTATTCAATCCGGTATCGCTGAACATCGGCACTTGACATGATACACAAATCGTAATTAATATAAAGGATACCAAAGTTCTTAAATCAGTCTTTAGATATTACAGAACAAAGACTGTAGAGGCTACTGAAATCACCAAGTACCTTAAAACTTCAATAAGGACGCGGGCTATGTACCACATCACGTGTGGAAATTAATAAACAGTAAAACGAATAGCCATTCACTAATTTGTGATAGCAACCATCACAAAAATTTATTACTAACAATTTCCCAAATGTTACCCAATTTTTCGACTTCAGATAAAAAAAATTAAACCGAGTCTTGTAGACCAAAGATAGAATTTTTGATATATTTAATCGTTTTTATCCCAGGAGGTACCTATACAAATTCCCGAAGGCCCAAGGAATAGGAACCAGAATTCGTGCACGCCACAATTCAAAAATTTCTCAAAATTCACTCTTACGACTTATCGAGGTGATTTTTACACTAGTCTTTAGAGAAAATATAGACGTTTTTTTGTGTTTTTACTTGATTTATCTAACAAATCATTTAGGAAAAAAATAGTGAAATATGGGAATATCGAAAAGTCGGAAACAGTTTTTTCTTAGTTTTTCTGCATTTCGACCGCATTCTCGTCATTTGAGGTATAGACAACCTCTATTGATTTTAAATCTCATGTATATTTCCCTCCCATCGAAACCCCTTTTTACCTTGACAAAGTAGTCAGGGTTTCGACTCCGCAGAATTTTAAGTGACATCCCGTGCTCCGATATTGCCCGTTAACGAACTTGTCCGAGATTTTTGGACGAGAAATCCGAACCTCGAAAAATTAACCTAGCAATCTGCATTTTGAAACCTCGGGGTTTCTAAAAGAGTGTGCATATCGAATCGATTTCATCGTTTGTTTTGTTAACTAACCAATTTAAAACAAGTAAATAACAATTTTGGGGGCTGTTAGATATTTTTAGGGCTACCCTGTATTAAAATGAAAAATGTATTTAAAAATAGAAGACATTTGACTTGCTTCACCGTTTGCTAAAAAATCTAAACGCTGTTGGTTTTTTTTCTTTTTCAGAGGGCTGTTTAATTATACTAGTGCTACCCTGTGTAATGAACAACACATGTTTTTATTAAAGAAGTTTGTGGTGTTTCCTCGTTTTTTGATTTTTTCCGTTTCTAGAGAGCTAGCGTTTTAGGGCTACCTCTGTATTCTGGACAAATAGTTTGTTGTTTACTACAAAAATAAAGGAAATTCGACGTGTTTCGCCCTTTTTCGAAATATTACATTTTATTAAATATATAATTAATAATAATGTTTCAATATCAGTACAATCCCCTAACTATAGCTGTTTTCAATTTGATTGTTATATATATTGATATATACTAAATCTAATCCCCGTCAGAGACTGACCTAGATAATTTTCGGGGCAATTTGAAACGCAAATATCGATTAAACTGAACGAAATCAGATACTTGAGGAAAGGTACATATGTATATATTTTTACAACTGATATAGTGTTTATACTAAACTAGACAAATGATACTATAAAAAAAACTTACATGAAAACATATTTTTTAATTCAGTGTCTTTTCAGAAACATTCTTCTTCTTTACACAGGTCAAACTAGATATTTTGGTTGAAACAGATGGTCTTTCTAAAGCTTCAGTGGATTTACTGAAAGTTCTAACGAATTGCTTATCAGTGGTACGATAGCGCAATTGGTTAGAGCGATGGACTAGTGATCCAGAGGTGCGGGTTCGATCCCCGCCCGTACGTTGATTATAAATATTTCTAATAACAGGACCTAGATACAAACTTGATGTCTTGACAAAGTGGTTATTCTGACGTTTATCAATGAAAACTATCCATCAGAGCCTACCTTAAAAGAGGCTTTTGTCTTCAAAAACGACTAAAATCTGCATTTTTTGATGAAACTCTATTTTACCCGGTTTCTGTACCTCGTAGGAAAAAGCATTTTATTTATATTTGTCTAGTAGTTTTTGTTTCAGGTGTTACCAATATGTCGTTACAAAGGCTTATAGCCGGACAAACAAATGTCATGCACACTACATTTAAAGGAATTCTTAAAATTCGTCCTTAACTCCTATCGGACTGAATTTTATGGTGGTCTCTAGAGGAAACATAGGCGTTTCTTTGATGTTTCACTTGATTCATCTAGAGTCAACCGTTCAGATGCTTCAGTGCCAAACATAAAACACTAGTGAAACATATATTAAGACATTTGCAGTTTTATTTCTAAATGGTTCGCCCTGCAAAAACCGTAGCAATTTTGGAGACTTGATTTATCATTTCCTCGGGGTAACTTTGGTGCTACGCTAACTATTCCTGCCTCTCATTACTCTTTTTGCAAAAAATTAGTGAAATATGCGAAGATTTTAATACTCAAAACAGTTTTTTTTTATTTCGACCACTGTCCACTCATTTGAGGTATAGGCATTTTGAATCATCGGGATATAAAAAAGCTCCTATCGGACGCCACTGCTTAGTTACTATAGATTCCACCAAATTTTCATTTTTATCAAACTACGCGCCCATTTAACCTTTACGATTGGCCTTCGAGCTCACTTCTTCCCAAACGTACCGTTACCGAGCAAGAACGTGCCGAATGTCAAAAAACACGAATTTCTTAAAATTTTCGGTCCAGGAACTGAGCCTATTAAGAAACATCGTGTCGACTCTTGTTAAGAAGCCGACAGTGACGTCAGATATAACACTGTTTTCCAAATCCCGATGATTCAAAGTGCAGGTCGCTAGGGTTAATTTTTCGTAGTGGGGCATTTTTTTCGGATTTTCCGTCTAAAACTCGAGGACAAGTTTGTTAAGAGATAATATCGGAGCACATGGGGTATCCTTGAAGACATTTTGCGGAGTTGAACAGACTACTTCGCCAGGATAAAAAAGGTTTCGACGGAGAATAAAAGGAAGTTTTAATCATATAGGATGCCTATACCTAAAATGCCTTGAAAGCATTTCACTATTTTTTTCGAGAAGAGTAACGAGGAGTGGAAATTGTTTGTGAATCCAAATTTCCCCCGATGGTTTGAAAAACCACATCGCCAAAATTACTCTCCGGCTTACACAGGGCGTGCCATTTAGAAATAAAATTGCATTGTTAATTTCATATATTTTTTTTATAGTTTTATGTTTGGGCTTGTGGCATATAAACGGTTGATCCCAGGCGACTCAAGTAAATACGCAAAAAATATGTATTTCTTCCAGAGATGGTGTAAAAATCATCTCAGTCAGGGTTAGGGGTCGAAAAATTGGGTCAACTCAAGTTTCGAGTAAAAATTAATTATTTTTTCATCTGTTTTCAAGTTGGTCTGGCTCTGCCTGCTATGTAGCTTTGATTGACAAGTCACAATAAGCAGTTTAATAGGGTCGCGATGTTTTTAACCCGAAGTGCCTCCTAAATTTGCAAATATCTGTTGCTCTAGCTATCTTAAGCGCTATAAGCGGCGATGAAAATGGATATACATCCCGAAAAGAAATATCAGGAATCAAATAAAGTTATAGCAAGTATTTTACATACGAAATGGAAGTCGGTATAACACAAAATAATAAATATGTGGATGGTGTGAAGATTTAAAGGTTTATATTTGTATATGTTTTAATTTAAGGGATTTGCCCCTTTTAGTTAATAATAAGCAATGCTTACTACTTCCTGTATGTTTAGTAACGGCTGGTAAAGTAGGTTCGAAATAATTATCGCTTTTTTCGGTATACTTAGTAGTATATATATTTATATTTATTTTTTGCTGTATAGTTATGAGGTA